>CM022298.1:120417416-120908343 GCA_011799875.1 Thinopyrum elongatum
TAGAAGGAAAAGAAAGAAGAAGAGAGAAAGACATAAGGAGTAGAAGATGGAGAAAAAAGAAAGAGAAGAAAAAAGGAAGAATAAGAAGATATGTTCTCTTCTATCTTCTTCTTTTTTTTTTCTCATCTTGTCTTCTTCTCTTCTTTCTTTTTATCCTTTTTCCTTCTCATTTCTCTTCTTTTCTTCTTCTTTTCTTCTTTCTTTTTCCTTCTCTTTTTCTTTCTATCTTTTCTTTTTTCTCCTCTTTCCCTTGTTTTTCTCTCTATTCCTTATTTGTTCGTCATTTTAGAGCTAACTTAGGTAATTAATGTCATTTTTTGAGCTAAACTAAGCTATTAGGCATTTTTTATGCCATTTTAGGCAATTTGGTACGTATAACTCATTTTTGGATCTACTTGGTAATTATGCTTTTGGAGGAAAATACAGCATAAGTATGTTGGCATATAGGTCTTCATCAGCATTCGAAGCTAAGTATGCATTTTTAATCAAAACACTAGAAAACTTACCGTCATCACACCAAATGCTGATCAATTGCACCTAAGGTAACAATTGATCCATCGCAATAATGATCCAAGCTCATTATGCAATGGCACTAGTTTTCCTCAATCTACTAAGCTTCAAGACATTGCAATCCGAGCTTGGCAAAGTGCATTGCATCCATCTTGATCTCTGTGGATCATCGACACATCGCACATACAACGTCCAATTATCATCCTTCTCCTTCTTCGTAATTCTTTGGTCATGTGTCATTCAAAACTGTTTTTTTTGCAACTCAATTTACCTTCTACGACAGAGGGTCGGTTGCAATTCCGTTCACATACCTCCAGAAAAGATCATCTCTATGTCAACCTGAGGGGCATAATTATCATAAATTTGCAAGGGGCAAAACGAGTTATAAAAGAGAATATACCACATCCGAACTCATAAACCGGACTACGAGGCCGCGGGGGACCGGATATCAGACATCGGCAACTCCATGTATAACAACAATCACCAAGTAAGAAAATCATACAATCATACAAATAACTATATCAATCAAAGTACAACACTAAAAATTGATACCAACGACTAACAATGCATATATATGTATAGAATACAATTCGAATACCTACAGAACTATAAATATCTTGAATCTGTTCGGGTCCATAAATGGCCTCCGGGATCAATAAAGCATCTCATCATCACTCATCATCAATGACGTTGCTCATCGGGTTCACCGTCGCATCAACCATGTGGAAGGCCACCTTTATGTAACTACGTTCAAGCAATGAAGGTGCACCGCAGCATACCTCTTCTTGTTTCGGCGGTTCTTGGTTTCCGCCAGGTGAAGTCGTGGATTCACCTGCCGTCTGTCTTACTCAATGTCTACTGGTGAGTAGAGGTTTTCACTGAAGCTTTTTTGGAAAAGACTGTTTCTTGGAGAACAATCAACTTCATATGTTTGTCCTAGGGTTCAATGTAGGTTCATAATCCCTTTCAATTGGGCGGAGTTGGTCTAACACGGCAACACTTCATAAACACATACCCACCATTCAGATTTGGATCAGTTTCGGAGGCCCCACGGTCATAGAAAACTTTGGGTCCCTGTTGAGCGTGACATATAGTTTTCAAAAGATTGGCGCATTCAATGTTGCTTGACGAAAGCAGAATTATACCTGACACCCCTTCACCAGAGAACGTGTTGGTTGCACCAAAGCTTCAAGAGCACCCAGCTCCTGGCCAACAGCAGCATTATAGCTGATGTTGTCTCCATGTGCAGCTAAATCAGTTCTGAAGCCTCATTCAGCCTGCATGCAAAATGATACTCGTGTTATCAAAAAGATAACCAACATGAATAAATCAGATTGTATATTCAGTGAAAATCAATAATTCTAAAAACGGAAAAAAACAAAAATTGTTGGGACTTGGGATCTCATTAAAAGATTCACCTCCACCACAAGAAATTTTTTACACACATGCATTGGGGAAAGCTCCTCTGGCCTCAGCAAACATAAATCAAACAATGATTTTCACGCAGCCCAATTTTAGTCAAAGAAGGCCAAATAGGTTTTGCAACGTTGTTGTATCCTTTTTTTGCAAACGCCAATTCCAGAACATTTCTACTGAGATTGTACAACGGGGAAGCACAGACGTTAGCATCTCACCAAGCCCATCACGATAGCCAAGCCTCAAACCCTAGAGCTAGCATGGTGCGATGGCCAGCATGAGATTCTCACGGCTCGACGGCTATGGGCACAAACAATGGATAAACCACAAACCTGGACATAACCGAGCTATAGAGGTGGATGATTTTTTACATGTGAACGACTACATTGGCATGGCATGATCAACTCTTCATCATGATTGCTAGCTTCTCATCAATGCCCTCTCACATCCATAATTCCTCCATGACACCAGTCAGGAATCAGTTGTTTTGCCGATGCCACGTAGATGGCAAAGGACCAGAAAGCGGACGGCAAACGTCTTTGCCATCGCCCGGACGGCAAACCTGCCCGGCCCTAAACACTGGCTAAGAGCTTATTTGTTGTCTTCTTTTTGCCAGTGGAGGCAAAGACCCTTTGCCGTCGGTCGCGGATGGCAAAGAAGGTGGCGACAAACAACTACGGTAGCCCATGTTAGGTGGCTAATGGGAGGCTTTGCCGTCTGCCTTGTGACATCAGCAGACGCGTCACGCCACCCAGCTCTTTGCCGTCGACCACTGACGGCAAACGTCTCCACCTTTGCCGTCTCCACGGACGACAAGTGACCAAATGGGTCAGCCCTAGGTTGCACAGTGTGCCGACCACACGTGGCCTCTTTGCCGTCTGTGGCGGACGTAAAGACCCTTTGCTGTCGGTGGCCGACGGCAAAGTGTCTGTATTGTTACTCGTTTTTTTTCTGTTTTATGTTATATCCCTGCATTTTCAAAAGACATATATGATATATATAGATTCAACCTCAACATAGCTCATTGTATCCAACATCTAGCAGTCCATCAATGCACAGAACACATAGGGTATTAAAAGATCCATACATACATAGTTTCACGGAGTTCATCCATATATACATACATAGTTTCACATTGTTCATCAATACAAATGAAAACAAAACTAAACACTACAGTCCATCAATGCTGCTTCCATGAAGTGAATGAAACCTGTAAAATGGGAGTAAAAAGTTAGAAGAAGAAGAAGACTAGACGAAAGAAGAAGAAGAAGAAGAAGAAGAAGAAAGAAGAGAAGCTAGAAGAAGAAAAGAAGAGAAGAATAGAAAGAAGAAGAAGAAGAAAAGAAGAAGAATAAGAAGAAGAAGAAGAAGAAGAAAGAAAAGAAGAAGAAGATAAGAGAAAGAAAGAAGAAGAAGAGAAGAATAAGATAGAAGATGAGAAAAGAAAGAAGAGAAAAGGAAGAATAAGAAGATATTTTCTTCTTCTTCTCTTCTTCTTTTTTCTCTCTATCTTTCTTCTTCTCTTCTAATCTTTTTATCCTTTTCCTTCTTCTCATTCTCATTCTTCTTCTTTTATTCTTTTCTTCTTTTTCTTCTCTTTCTTCTTCTATTCTTTCTTTTTTCTCCTCTTCCTTGTTTTTCTTCTTCTTATTCCTTATTTGTGTCATTTTAGAGCTAACTTATGGTAATTATGTCATTTTTGAGCTAACTAAGCTTATTTAATGCCATTTTTATGCCATTTTTAGAGCAAGTTAGGTAAGTATAGCTCATTTTTTGATCTAACTTGGGTAATTATTGCCCATTTTGGAGGAAATACTAAGTATGTGGCATAATAGGCTAACAAGCATGTACGAAGCTAAGTATGCATTTGTTAAGCAAAAACACTAAGAAAACTTACCGTCATCAACAACAAATGCGATCAAGATTGCAACTAAGGTACAATTGATCCAACGGCAATAATGATACCAAGCCTCATTATCAATGGCATATTTTTCTAATCTTACTAATCTTCAAGCACATTGCCCATCTTCAAGTGCATTGCATCCATCTTGATCTTGTGATCATCGACGACATCGGCAACATACAACTCCAATTTCATCTTCTCTTCTCAATTCTTTTCATTTTTTCATTCAAATACTTGTTTTCTTTTTCAACTCAATTTAACTTCTCGCAAGAGGGTCGCTTGCAATTTCCTGGTTCACATACCTCCTAGATAAAAATATCTCTATGTCAACTTGATGGCATAATTATCATACATGCGAAATGCAATAAATAGTTATAAAAGAGAATATACCACATCCGAATCATAAACGGACGAGGCCGACGGGGACGATATCAAGACATGGCACTATGTATACAAACATCATACAAGTAAGAATCATCAATCATACAAATAACTATTATAATCAAGTACAACATAAAAAAATTGAATACCTAACATGAACTAACAATATATATATGTATTATACCAAATTGAATACCTACATGAACTAAGAATAATAATCTTGATCGTCGGGTTCCCCATAAATGCTCCGGGATCAATAAATGCATCCTCATCATCAACTATCATCATGACGTCATAGGGTTCAGCGGCATCAACAGTGTGGAGGCCACCTTATGTAATCTTCAAGCATTACAGGGTCATCCGCAGAGCATGTACCTCTTTCTGTTTCGCTGTTCTTTTTCCGGCTCAGGGGTGACAGTCGGATTCCTGCGGCTGTCCTACTTCATGTTTCTATGGTGAAGTAGAGCGTTTCCTGAAGAAAAGCATTTTTTGGAAAGTACGTGTTTCCTTGTGAAGAATTCACCTTCATATGCGTCTGGGTTAATGTGAGGTTCATAAATCCTCTCATTGGGGGAGGTGGGTCTACACTGTGCACCCAACTTTCATAAACGACATCCCAACCATCGATTTTGGATCAATTTGGCAGGCCACGGTAGATAGAAACCTTGGTCGCCTGTTGAGCCGTTACATATCGTTCAAAGAGAGTGCTGGCGCATTCAATTTGCTTGACGAAAGCAAATTAATACCTGCACACGGCTCCTCACCAGGAGACGTGTTTGTTGCACCAAAGCTTCAAGTCAGAGCACCCAGCTCCTGTGCCAAAAAGCAGCATTATTACGCTGATGTTGTCTCCATGTGCACGCTAATCAGCGAGCTCATTCAGCCTGCGCATGCAATGATCTCGTGTTATCAAAAAGATAACCCAACATGAATTAATCAGATTGTATATTCAAGTGAAATCAATAAGTTCTAAACGGAAAAAAAAAAATTGTTGGGACTTGGGATCTCATTAAAGATTCACCTCCCCACAAGAAATTTTACAACACCGCAGTGGGCAAAGCTCCTCGGCCTCACAAACATAAATTCAACATGATTTTTTCACGCGCCTCAGTTTAGTCCAAAGAAGGCCACAAATAAGGTTTGCAACTGTTTTGTATCCTTTTTTTGCAAACGCCAATTCCAGAACATTCTCGATGATGTACACGGAAGCACCAGACGTTAGCATCTCACACAGCCCATCAACGATAGCCTCAAACCCTAGAGCTTAGCATGGTGCGATGGCCAGCATGAGATTCTCACACGGCTCGCGCTATGGGCACAAACATGGATAAACCCACAACATGGACATAACCGGACTATCATTGAGAGTGGATGAATTTACATGTGACGACTACATTGGCATGGCATAGTAAATCTCAACTCTTTCATCCATGATTAGCTAGCTTCTCATCATGCCCTGTCCTTCTCACAGTCCCATAATTACTTACTCTCCATGACACCAGTAAGGAATCAGTTTGTTTGCCGTTATGCCACGGTAGATGCAAGGACCAGAAAGCGGACGGCAAACGTCTTTGCACTCAGCCCCGCGGACCAGAACCTGCCCGCCCCTGTAAACACTGGCTGAAGAGCTTATTTGTTTGCCTTCTTTTTGCCAGTGGACGGCAAAGACCTCTCCTTTGCCTCTCTTCGGTTCATTTCTCCTATGTCGGCATGGCGCGTCTGCCTCCCGTCTTTCATCTGCCTTTGGCCCTTATTCCTTTGCATACGTGCTAAGGTGGACTGCTATTCCATAACTAAGCTTTACGGTACTGCTTGTTACGATGTGTAGCAATCAATACGGAGAGCGCTGTGGTGGCGTCAGCGCCCTTGTGACATCAAGCAACGCGTCACGCCACCTCAGTCTCCTTTGCCGTCGACCACTGACGCAAACGTCTCCAGCCTTTGCCGTCTGCCAGAGCGACAAAGTGACCAAATGGTCGCTCCTAGTTGCACAGTTTCTGCTGCCACTTGCCCGCTTTGCCGTCTTGGCGGACGGTCAACGAACCCCTTTGCTGTCGGTGGCCGACGGCTCAAAGTTCTGTATTGGTTAACTGTTTTTTCTGTTTTATGTTATTCCCTGCATTTTCAAAAGACATATATGATTATATAATTCACCTCAAACAATAGCTCATGTATCCCACCTAGCATCCAGTCATGCAACAGAACACATAGAGTATTAAAAGATCCAATAAATACATAGTTTTCAACGGAGTTCATCCATATATACATACATATTTACACATTGTTCATCAATACAAATGAAAACAAAAACTAAACAACTAGCAGTCCATCAATGCTGTTCCATAAGTGAATGAAACCTGTAAAATGGGGTAAGAAAGTTAGAAGAAAAGAAGACTAGACGACGAGAAGAAGAAGAAGAGAAGACAAGAAAAGATAGAAGAAGGACTAGAAGAAGAATAAAGAAAAAGCTAGAAGAGAAGTACAGAAGAAGAAAAGAAGAAGATCACGCACGCAAGCTCCATAGCCTCACACAGAACGACCGACGATATAATCGTACTTACTCGATCAGAGAGACCTGAGAAAGAAGTAAGAACAGACAAAGACCGCAAGAGACCCACTAACCTATATGACAAACTCACCACGCTCTCAGAATATTCTTCTTCCTTCTTCTCTTCTTTTTCTCATCATTTCCTTCTTCTTCTTCTATCTTTTTATCACTTTTCCTCTCATTCTCATTCTTCTTCTTTTTATTCTTTCATTTTTCTTCTCTTCTCTCTATTCTTTCTTTTCTGCCTCTTCCTTGTTTTTCTTCTTTATTCCTTATTGTGTGTCATTTTAGAGCTAACTTAGGTAAATTATGTCATTTTTGAGCTAACTAAGCTTGATTATGCCATTTTTTGCCACTTTTATTAGACCAAG
Source organism: Thinopyrum elongatum (assembly GCA_011799875.1). Classification (NCBI taxonomy): domain Eukaryota; kingdom Viridiplantae; phylum Streptophyta; class Magnoliopsida; order Poales; family Poaceae; genus Thinopyrum; species Thinopyrum elongatum. The sequence goes on from CM022298.1 coordinate 120,424,546, forward strand.
TTAGGTAAGTATAGCTCATTTTTGATCTAACTTGTGGGTAATTAATGCCATTTTGGAGAGGAAAAAGCTAATTATGTGGCATAATAGGGCTAACAAGCATGTACGCAAGCTAAGTATATGCATTTGTTAAGCAAACACTAGTAGAAAACTCTACCGGTCCATCACAAACAAATGCGATCAAGATTGCAACTAAGTAACAATGATCCAAACGGCATAATTATACCAGCCTCACTTATCAATGGCATTTTTCTATCTTACTATCTTCAAGCCCATTAGCATCCATATTCAAGTCCATTGCATCCCATCTTGATCTTGTGATCATCGACGACATCGGCCAAATACAACTCCATTTCCTCTTCCTCTTCTTCATTCTTTTCATTTTTTCATTCAATACTTGTTTTCTTCTTTTTCACTCAATCTTAACTTCTCACAAGAGGGTCGGTTGGCAATTTGCCGGTTCACATGACCTCCTAGATAAAAATATCTCTATGTCAACTGATGGCATAATTATCATAAATGCGAAATGCAGTTAATAGTTTATAACAAGAGAATATACCACACTCCGAATCATAAACGACGAGGGCCGACGGGACGATATCAAGACCATGCACTATGTATACAACAATCAATAACAGTAAGAAAATCTACATCATACAATAACTATTAACTCAGTACAACATAAAAAATTGATACCTAAACTGAACTAACATATATATATTATATAATACAAATTGAATACCTGACATGAACTAATAATAATATCTTGACGTCGGTGTTCCATAATCTCCGGGATCAATAAATGCTCCTCAATCATCACTATCATCAATCGTGTCATCTGGGTTCAGCGGCATCACATGTGGAAGGGCCCCTTTAGGTAATCGGTCAGCAATGACAGGTCATACCTCAGCATACCTCTTCTTGTTCGCGCTGTTCTTGTTCCCGCTCAGGGTGAAGTTCTATTCACTGCCGCTGTCTACTCACAATGTTCTATGGTGAAGTAGAGCGTTCCTTCCCATTTTTTGGTAAAGACCTGTTTCGTGGAAGAATTTCCACTTCATAATGTGTTCTGGGTTAATTAGGTGTTCATAATCCTCTTCATTGGGGGGGGTGGTCTAACACGTGTCAACACTTCATGAAACTACATCCCAACCATTCAGATTTGATCATTGGCTAGCCCACGTAATAGAACTGGTCGCCTGTTTGAGCCGTGACCTATAGTTCAAAAGATTGGCGCATTCAATGTTGCTTGACGAAAGCAGAATTATACCTGACACCTTCACCAGGAAACGTGTTGGTTGCACCAAAGCTTCAAGAGCACCCAGCTCCTGGCCAACAGCAGCATTATCGCTGATGTGTCTCCATGTGCAGCTAAATCACTGAAGCTCATTCAGCTGCATGCAAAATGATACTCGTGTTATCAAAAAGATAACCCAACATTGAATTAAATCAGATTGTATATTCAGTGAAAATCAATAAGTTCTAAAACAGGAAAAAAAACAAAATTGTTGGACTTGGGTCTCATTAAAAGATTCACCTCCACACAAAAATTTTACACAACATGCATGGGAAAGCTCTCTGGCCTCAGCAAAACATCAATCAACAATGATTTTTCACGGCAGCCAATTTAGTCAAAGAAGGCCAAAATAGGTTTGCCAACGTGTTTGTTCTTTTTTGTGCAAACGCCATTCCAGAACATTCTACGATGATTGTACACGGGAAGCACAGACGTTAGCATCTCACACAGCCCATCACGATAGCCTCAAACCCAGAGCTTAGCATGGTGCGATGGCCAGCATGAGATTCTACCCGGCTCGACGGCTATGGGCACAAACATGGATAAACCACAAACATGGACATAACCGAGCTATAGAGGTGATGATTTACATGTGACGACGACTACATTGCATGGCATGATCAAACTCTATCTCATCATGATTGTAGCTTGCTTCTCATCAATGCCCTCTCACATCCCATATTACTCCATGACAACCAGTACAGAATCAGTTTTTGCCGTATGCCACGATAGATGGCAAAGGACCAAAAGCGGACGGCAAACGTCTTTGCCATCAGCCGCGGACGGCAAACCTGCCCGGCCCTGTAAACATGGCTAAGACTTATTTGTTGTCTTTTTTTGCCAGTGGACGGCAAAGACCCCTTTGCCGTCGTCCGTCGGATGGCAAGAAGGTGGACTAAAACAACTGACGGTAGCCATGTTAGGTGCTAATGGGAGCTTTGCCGTCTGCCTTGTGACATCAGCAACGCGTCACGCCACCCACTCTTTGCCGTCGACCACGACGGCAAACGTCTCCACAGCCTTTGCCGTCTGCCACGGACGACAAAGTGACCAAATGGGTCAGCTCCTAGGTGTCACAGGTTGCTGCCACGTGGCCTCTTTGCCGTCTTGTGGCGGACGGTAAAGACCCCTTTGCGTCGGTGGCCGACGGCAAAGTGTCTGTATTGTTACTGTTTTTCTGTTTTATGTATACTCCCTGCTTTTCAAAAGATCTATATGATATATATAGATTCAACCTCAACAATAGCTCATGTTCCAACATCTAGCAGTCCATCAATGCAACAGAACACATAGGTATTAACAAGATCCAATACATACATAGTTTCATGGAGTTCATCCATATATACATACATAGTTTCAACATTGTTCTCAATACATGAAAACAAAAACTAAACACTACGCAGTCCCAATGCTGCTTCCATGAAGTGATGAAACCTGTAAAAATGGGGAGTACAAAGTAGAAGAAGAAGAGACTAAGAAGAAGAAGAAGAAAAGAAGAAGAAGAAGAAGAAAATAAGAAGAATAAAAAAAAGGAAAATAAGAAGAAGGAAAAAAGAACAGAAGAACGAGAAGAAGAAGAAGAAGACAAAAGAGAAGAGAAGAAAAAAGAAAAGAAGCAGAGAAAAAGAAGAAGAAGAAGATAAGGAGTAGAAGATGGAGAAAAAGGAGAGAAAAAGGAAGATAGAAGATATTTTCTTCTTCTTCTTCTTCTTCTTCTTCTTTTTCTCATCTTCTTCTTCCTCTCTATCTTTTTATCCTTTCCTTCTCATCTCATTCTTCTTCTTTTATTCTTTCTTTTTTCTTCTCTTTCTTCTTCTATTCTTTCTTTTTCTCCTCTTCTTGTTTTTTTTCTTCTTATTCCTTATTTGTGTCTTTTTAGAGCTAATTAGGTAATTATTTCATTTTGAGCTAACTAAGCTTATTAGCCATTTTTTGCCATTTTAGAGCCAAGTTAGGTAAGTAGCTCATTTTTGATCTAACTGGGTAATTATGCATTTTGGAGGAAAATAAGCTAAGTATGTGGCATAATAGGGCTAACAAGCATGTACGAAGCTAAGTATGCATTTGTTAAGCAAAACACTAGAGAAAACTTACCGTCATCACAACAAATGCGATCAAGATTGCAACTAGTAACAATTGATCCAACGCATGATACAAGCATCAATGCAATGGGCCTATTTTTCAATCTTACTAATCTTCAAGCACATTGCATCCATCTTCAATTGCATTCATCCATCTTGATCTGTGATCCATCGACGACATCGGCAACATACAACTCCAATTTCATCTTCTCTTCTTCAATTCTTTTTCATTTTTTCATTCAAATACTTGTTTTCTGTTTCAACTCAATTAACTCTCGACAAGAGGGTCGGTTGCAATTCCGGTTCACATACCTCCTAGTAAAAATATCTCTATTTCAACTTGATGGGCATAATTATCATAAATGCGAAATGCAATAATAGTTATAAAAGAGAATATACCACATCCGAATCATACACCGTACAGGCCGACGGGGACGGATATCAAGACCATGGCACAGTATAACAAACAATCATACAAGAAGAAATCATAAATCAAATAACTAGTACAATCAAGTACAAACATAAAAAATTGAATACCTAACATGAACTAACAATATATATTGTATATAATACAAATTGATACCTGACATGAACTAATAATATAATCTTGATCGTCGGTTCCATAAATGCTCCGGGATCAATAAATGCAATCCTCATCACACTATCTCAGACGTGCTCATCGGGTTCAGCGGCATCAACAGTGGAAGGCCACCTTTATGTAATCGGTCAAGCAATACATGGTCATCCGCAGCAGTAACCTCTTCTTGTTTCGGCTGTTCTTGTTCCGGCTCAGGGTGAAGTCGGATATTCACTGCCGCTGTCTACTTCAATGTTTCTATGTGACAGTAGAGCGTTTCCTGAAGCAATTTTTGGAAAGACTGTTTCTTGGAAGAATTCACCTTCATATGTGTCTGGTTAAGTGAGTTCATAATCTCTTCATTGGGGGAGGTGGTTCTAACACGTTGCAACACTTCATAACGACTCCCAACCATCAGATTTGGATCCAGTTTGGCAGGCCCACGGTAGATAAGAAACTTGGTTTCGCCTGTTGACCCGTGACTTAGTTCAAAAGATTGGCGCATTCATGTTGCGTTTACGAAACGCAGAATTATCAACCTGACACCCCGTCTAGTCTTCTTCTTCTTCTAACTTTCTTACTCCCATTTTTACAGGTTTCATTCACTTCATGGAAGCAGCATTGATGGACTGCTAGTGTTTAGTTTTTGTTTTCATTTGTATTGATGAACAATGTGAAACTATGTATGTATATATGGATGAACTCCATGAAACTATGTATGTATTGGATCTTTTAATACCCTATGTGTTCTGTTGCATTGATGGACTGCTAGATGTTGGATACATGAGCTATGTTTGAGGTTGAATCTATATATATCATATATGTCTTTTGAAAATGCAGGGATATAACATAAAACAGAAAAAACAGTAACAATACAGACACTTTGCCGTCGGCCACCGACGGCAAAGGGGTCTTTACCGTCCGCCACAGACGGCAAAGAGGCCACGTGGCAGCAACCTGTGCAACCTAGGAGCTGACCCATTTGGTCACTTTGCCGTCCGTGGCAGACGGCAAAGGCTGGAGACGTTTGCCGTCAGTGGTCGACGGCAAAGAGCTGGGTGGCGTGACGCGTCTGCTGACGTCACAAGGCAGACGGCAAAGCCTCCCATTAGCCACCTAACATGGCTACCGTCAGTTGTTTGTCGTCCACCTTCTTTGCCATCCGCGACCGACGGCAAAGGGGTCTTTGCCGTCCACTGGCAAAAATAAGACAACAAATAAGCTCTTAGCCAGTGTTTATAGGGCCGGGCAGGTTTGCCGTCCGCGGCTGATGGCAAAGACGTTTGCCGTCCGCTTTCTGGTCCTTTGCCATCTATCGTGGCATACGGCAAAACAGCTGATTCCTGTACTGGTTGTCATGGAGTAATTATGGGATGTGAGAGGGCATTGATGAGAAGCTAGCTAATCATGATGAAGAGTTTGATCATGCCATGCCAATGTAGTCGTCACATGTAAATCATCCACCTCTATAGCTCGGTTATGTCCATGTTTGTGGTTTTATCCATGTTTGTGCCCATAGCCGTCGAGCCGTGTAGAATCTCATGCTGGCCATCGCACCATGCTAAGCTCTAGGGTTTGAGGCTATCGTGATGGGCTGTGTGAGATGCTAACGTCTGTGCTTCCCGTGTACAATCATCGTAGAATGTTCTGGAATTGGCGTTTGCAAAAAAAAAGGATACAAACACGTTGCAAACCTATTTTGGCCTTCTTTGACTAAATTTGGGCTGCGTGAAAAATCATTGTTTGATTTATGTTTGCTGAGGCCAGAGGAGCTTTCCCACTGCATGTTGTGTAAAAATTTCTTGTGGTGGAGGTGAATCTTTTAATGAGATCCCAAGTCCCAACAATTTTTGTTTTTTTCCTGTTTTAGAACTTATTGATTTTCACTTGAATATACAATCTGATTTAATTCAATGTTGGGTTATCTTTTTGATAACACGAGTATCATTTTGCATGCAGGCTGAATGAGCTTCAGCTGATTTAGCTGCACATGGAGACAACATCAGCGATAATGCTGCTGTTGGCCAGGAGCTGGGTGCTCTTGAAGCTTTGGTGCAACCAACACGTTCTCCTGGTGAAGGTGTCAGGTATAATTCTGCTTTCGTCAAGCAACATTGAATGCGCCAATCTTTTGAACTATATGTCACAGCTTTCTCCTTGAATGTTGTCACAAACCTCAAATTACAATTGAGTAATTATTTTTTCATGCTTCAATTAGACAAGAAGCTGTTCGCGCCTTGTGGAACTTTGTTTGACGATAGTGATCGTAATACCATAGCTTCTGTAGGGCGTGTTCAAGCTGTGATATGGCTTTATCTTCTCTACATCTACTGTGAATTTGTTATTCTTTTACCTATACATATACATGAATGTGATGTCCCTCATAAAGAGAAAGCATATTGCCGGTTGTGATATTTTGAAACTTTGAGAAAATATTCAAGAGAAGCATGTTTCTATCTCCCCTTGCTTTGCATTGACAACAAATTCACCTGGCACATATCCTTTTTATGCTTTATAATAGGAAACATTTATTTCCTTAACACAAATGACTCAATTGTTTAGGTCTCACTCTTTCACAAATGTTTAAATGCTTCAGACGATCTTCAGTACAGAGGTGCATGTGCTCTGTGTGGACTATATGCTTCAGAAGATAAAAACCAAGCTGAATTGTTAAGGCATTATCGTGCATCCATTTGGCCTTCTTCGACTAATTTCGGGTGTGTGGACAATCCTTTTTTGATTTATTTTTGCTGAGGCCAGAGGAGCTATCCCGTTGCATGTTGTGTACAAATTTCTCTTCCTGACGGGAGTTGAATCAGTTAATTAGCTCAACTCCCAACCATTGTTTTCTTCTTGTTCTAGAACTTGTTGATTTTCACCTAAATATACAATCTGGTTTAATTCAATGCCGGGCTGTCTTTTGGATAACATGACAATCATTCTGCTTGCAGGCTGCACGGGCTTTAGTTAATTTAGCTACACATGGAAACAATATCAGCAATGAGACGAGAACTGCTAGTGCTTTGTGGAACTTGTCGTTTGATGATAGAAATCGTGATTCCATAGCTACTGCAGGGGCTGTTCAAGCTCTGGTATGGCCTTCCCTTCTGCACATCCACCCTCCTTAATGCATATATACTTTAAAAAATCCATAATTAATATAGTCTATTCTATTCTCTATCCTACAGTTGAGTTGTAATTCGACGGATATGTTTCTTAGCAATGCTAGTATTGCTAGGTGATTCTCGGTCTTGTTTGATAGGATTGAACAAGAGAGAGATATTCTCTACTTATTTTTTACAAAGTGTTAGTGATGTGCTTTGTGTTACTGATAAGAAGAGCATCATGAAAGAATCTTGGTTTCTAGTTGGTGCTGTCTACTACTCCCTCTGTACCAAAATACTTGTAGCTGGAGGAAACTATTTTATAGGCATGTTTTTTACCAAGGCATGGGCATGTGTAGTGTTGTCTTGGTGGTGTGCAATGTGTACTATTCCATTCTTAGATGGCGAGGGATGATGTTTGTATTGTTGAATGGGTTCCGTACAAGTATTGTTTATACATTGGTTTGGTCTATTTATTATGATTTGCTTAAACCATAGATACTGTGGAGTAGCTCCACATGTATGCATCATGCATAGTGCTTATCTACCCTGAACATGTCTACATTCTCTAGAGCCATGGACCTTTCTTTGTTCACTTTATATATTTATTTATTTTGTCAGCATGCACCTCTTGTTGTTGACGCATTAGAGAGAGGGTCTGACCCATCCCGACTGTTTCTTTGAATATTATAGGAGATGATAGCTAAAGGGGAGAAAAACATGTGGAAGTCGCTGGCTGAGGGAAGGGAAGTTGATACTCGACACGATGTCGATGACAAGCTGATTGGTCTTGATCTTGGCTAGGCAAGCGAGGAACAATAGGTCCACCCCTACATATTTGGAAGGAAGGAGGTTGTGTGCAGACAGGACTTGTCGTTACTTCAATGGGCCATTTTTATCTTGCTGCTATGGACACATTTGTTTGTTATGGTTGGTGATGATGAGTCATGAAAAAAGAAACTTGGCTTGTCTGCCATTTGGGTTGTTGATGTTCGTGCGAGACATATACATATATATATATATATATATATATACATATATGTATATATATTTACATAAACACTATTCTGATCACGGGATCAGAATATTATTCTGATCACAACCTGAACTTCCTGAGTTACAAAATCTGAACTTCCCTCTGTAGGAACCAGACCTTCGGGCTATCTTCGCAACCGTGTCTCTCCGCGCGAATTTTTCTGGTCAGTCGTGTTCTATGTGATGTAAGTGTAATCTGCAAACGGTTTTTAGCAACTAAATGCCCGTTTTAAATAGGAATCTCGCTCATCGGCGGATTTGCTCTCGGGTCGTGATGAAACATGTCTCTGTTGCAATTTTACTGCCTGAGTTGTTCGACCTGAACTTCCCCCAGTGCTAGGTTGAACTTCCGCAAACATTGCCCAAATGGGGCTTGCGATATACCGTTGGAAAGCCATGGACACGAGTATCATGACCCAAGTTAAATTTTTGGCAAAATGTAAGCGGTTTAAGAGCAGTTTTGAAAACCGTTTTTTCTTCATACAAAAAACGTGAATCATATTTTCGATCGCATTTCTAAACCGTTTATCGGAATGAGCCAAATAATATGGCGTTGGAAAGCTGCTGCAAAACTGCTCCTTCCATATGTTGAAAGTTTCCTCTAAATCCCTATGGTTAAAGAGTAATTTGGAAAATCGTAAAATTTTGCAAACCGAACAGCTGAGTTCGTATTTTCGATGCCACTTCTAAATGGCTAATCCAATTGAGGCAAATGATATGGCGTTGAAAAGCTTATGAAAATGCGCTACTTTTCCATGTAGAAAGTTTTTTATAATTTTGAACGGTTTAAAAGTAATTTAGAAAACGGTATAAGTTCCACCGACTTCGTATTTTCAAGCTAATTTTTTAACCGTACGTCCGAATGCAGAAAATGATATGGCGTTGGAAATCTTGAGGAAATGCGAAACTTTTTGGTATATATTGTTTCTCCCAATTCCTTACGGTTTTAAGTCAATTTTGAAAATGGCTAAAAACATTTTTTGACCGTAATTTCTACAAACTTTATCGGAATGGGGCAAATAATATATGGTTGAAAAGCTACGGAAAATGCGAAACTTTTTCATGTAGATTGTTTTCTCTGATTCCTAGCCGTTTTCAAGTAATTTTGAAAACAGTGAGATCATGCGTTCTGCCTTTATCGCGAAACAGATTCTTCGAAAATGCACCGCGTGAAGAACTTGAACTTCTTGGCATGTCTACTTGAACTTCACTCTGTTTTTCACGCGCTTTTTTTGCTCGTAACTCTCCATCCACTCACCGAAATGGAGCAAGTGATATACCGATGGAAAGCTGCTGTAAACACGGAACTTTCCCGTGTTGATCATTTTTTTCATACTCGCGGCGATTTTAAATGTTTTTCATCTGAAATTCATTTAGTGTAGTAGTTGAACTTCCTGTTGTTTTCACGTTGAACTTCTGTGACGTATTTTCGTTTGCAATTTTCTCATCCATTCGTCAGTGTTACACAAATGATATTCCTTTTGTACAAACCTCTCTCACAATATTTTTTTTAACTTTCTCCGACCGAGGACTTGAACTTATAACAACAAAAGAATTGGACCTTGCCTTTTAATTCATTTCTCTCATATTAAACACACACCATGTAGTACATGAACTTTTTTAATTTTTATAATTTGAATTTTTTATTTTCTTTTTGAAATCAAATTGCTCCCAAATAATAACTGAACTTCTTTGTGGATTGAGAGAATTATTTTAAAATGCAAAAAAACAATTTCTTTTTTGTTTTTAACGTGTAAATCTTAGGTTTTAATAAACTCCACTTGAACTTCTCGCAAGAAATGTTTTTCATTTGTATGAGTTGGTTTTAGAAATGCTAAATGGCATTGGTTTTTGTTTTTGTTTTTCGAACATGTAAATCTTAGGTTTTAATAAACTCCAAACTTCCATGTTATTTTAATTCGAACCTCACATTGGTTTTATTTTCTATTAGCGGTTAGAATCCGAGTTTTCAATAAACATTGAACCGCTCCATTACTTTAATTTGAACTTCTAGGTTTCTTTTAGAAACGGGGAAATCCATTTACTAATTAAATTTTCTAAACTTTTTTTGTTATTTTAATTTGAGCTTCCGTTGTGGAAACTTGTTGAACAAGAGGAACTTTTTGAATTTTCCCGGTCTGTGCACTTGAACTTCTAGCAACAAAATTTTTGGACTTCGCCTTTTTACTCCTATTTTCTCATATGAAACACACACCATGCAGTACGTGAACTTCTGTCTGTTGTCAATTTGAACTTCTCTCTATTTCACTTTAGTAACGAAAAAAATCTAAGTTTTTTATAGACATTGAACCGCTCTAACTTTTGTTTTCAACTTCTTTGTGTGCTTTCTAGAAATGTGAAAAATGGAGTTTTGTTAGAAACATTGAACTTCTTTGTTATTTCGAATAGATCTTATTGGTCTTATTCTTTAGTAATCGAAAAAATTGAGTTTTTCAAATAAATATGAAACGCTCTGCTTTTAAAAGTTGAACTTCTTTGGTTTTATTATTTAGTAAAAAGAAAAAACTGAGTTTTTAATATGCATTGAACTACTCTGTTTTTTTAAATCAAACTTCGTGATTTTAATCTTTAGTATCGGGGAAAATCTAAGATTTTTATAAACATCAAATAACGTCATTTTTTTAATTTGGACTTTTTGCTGTTATTCATTTGTATACGGGGAAAGTCCTTGTTATGTAATAAACATCGAACCACTCACTTATTTAAATTTGAACCTCCATATATTTTTAGACTTTGACTTTTTATTCGTTTTTGTATATGAAACACACTCCATGTAGGAGGAACTATTTTCAGATAGATTTTTGTTTCAAATTTGTAATGGAATGAGAGAATTATTTTAAAAACGCCCAACATTTTCTTTAATCGACCCATTTTACTTAAATCTGAACATCTAGAGTTAACATTTTATCGGTGAGGGTTCTTTTTCTTCTTGGTTTATAAAGATCGAACTTCTCCATTATTTTAAATTGAACTTATTACTTTTTCCTTTAGAAACTTGAAATATCTGAGTTTTATATAAACATCGAATCGCTCGGGTATTTTGATTTGAACTTCTACATTTTTTTTAGAAATGCGGAAAATACAGTCAACATCAAGCACCGACACGAACCATAAAAAACATCATTTAATCACTATAAAATGAGCAGGCATCAAGAAAGACTGTTTGCGGCTAAACTAAAGGAACATTTTTGTCAGCCACAAGTGTTTTTGTGCGCCCCTGCATATACATGGACTTCAATTTTCTAACAACATGAACTTTGTTGTTGTCGCTGTATATGAACGTCTCCTGTAACCAAAGAGAGAGGATGCACTGAGCCAAGGTAAAATCTTACAAAAACACACTTTTTCGTTTGAGGCATATACACAAACAGCTTGTGTGCAATGCCGGTGGTGGGGGGAGAAAGTGAGCTCAGGGGAGGGTCACCGGTAGGGGATATTGCATCGAATCGGCGGCCTGGGCAGGCACGGGAGGGAAGAAGGCCGCGGCGGCAGAGAAAGTGAGCCTATATAGGTTGAACTACTTCGTTTTTCAAATTTGAACTTCATGGTTTTATTCTTTAGTGCTGAAGAAAATCCCTTTTGGACTTCTTGGTTTTATTCTTTAGTAATGTGGGAAATCTGTGTTTTTATAAACATTAAATTGCTCTATCTTATAATTTGGACTTCTTGTTTTATTTTCCATTAACGACAAAATTCCAAGTTTTGTAATAAATTAAAAACATTGAACCACTCCCTTATTTTAATTTGACCTTCTAGGTTTTTTTAGAAACGACATAATTCTTTTTTATAACTTCAAATTTAAGACGGGGAAAATCCTTTTTTATATATGAGGGAGATCATGGGACTTGAACGGCCTAGGTTCACCAATTTGAACTTCAAGAAACGATAAAAGAAACGCATGCACACACGTTGCACACCAACTCAAGTGCATCTATACAGTAGCAAATCTCGCAGCTTCTTCACACATTGAACCTTTCACAATGTCAAGGGTGAACTTCATTGTTACACAACACACACCCGAAGAAGAGCACACAAACAGCCATTTTTCCTGTTTTGAGGACATTGCTAAACCGAAAGAGTAGAGGAGAAAAAAAAATTCCATCAGCTTATTATTTTCTACTCTTACACAAAGAGGACCAAAGAGAACGAGGCAAACAGAACAACAACACCACTTTTTGTGCACGAACTTTTTATGCTAGTTTCTCTGAACTGAACGCCATTTCTTTTATCTTTCACCAATGAAGATCGACTGTCGGTATATTAGCAGCAGAAAACCATAGCACTGTAGTCTTCTCGAACTAGTATTGTCGAACTTGTATACTTATTTTTCTTGAACTGCAACACTGCACAGGAATCAAGTGAGCTCACAAAGGCTCCCACGCCATGGCGTAGAAGAAGATGGAGGGAGACACGTGCTCAGTGGCCTAGGCAGGCCTGTGGCCGGGGCTGGTGGAGGGAGACGGCGAGGCCATTAGCTGGTGCGCCACCCTCGCTGTGGGTGCTGCTGTCGTCCGCGGGTGGCGTCGAGATTTGAGAAGACAGGGCGGTGGCGCGCTGTGGAAGGCAGGCCATCGCGGCGGCCGGATCCGGGGACGTCGACGGATGGATCCCTGTGCAGTGTGGCGTGGCTGTTGAAGCAGGGGGAGGCCGCTGTCGCGGTTGAAGCAGGAGAGGGGGACGTCGGTGGTGCAGGATGCTGGTCGGCGGCGGCACGCGTCACCGGTGTCAGGGTCAGCGCCGACGGGGGTGTTTACTTGTGGGAGGGCGGCGGCGCGGGACAGGCCGGGAGGCGGCGGCGTGGGGCAGGGAGGGTGGTCGGGAGGCGGAGGCGCGGGACAGGGAGGGAGGTCAGGAGACGGCGCGGGGCAGGTCAGGAGGCGGCGGCGGCGTGGGGCAGTGAGGGAGGCGGCGGCCAGATGGGATCGGGAAGGTTTTTTTTCTTTTCTTCGTACCAGTCGGGGATCTCAGGAACACCCTCGCGCGCTATATAGGGCCTGACGTGATCCAAATAACTATTTTAATCCCATATATATATATCTATATATATATATATATATATATATATATATATATATATATTTATATATAGACACACACACATAAAATCAAAGTGAGGGAGCATCTTACTTTGAAGCTTATGTAATCTTTTGTTTGTTTGTTTGTATTGAACCGAAGAACCTAGTTGGTATAGATCGAATTGGTTGTTTGGAGGCAGGCTGGTTGTATATATTGAACTCAAACATCAGCTAGTCCTTGTTTATTTATTTAATTGGAAGCCGTGGTGCCTCATTTGATTTATTATGCCTGCCTGTTTATCAACATTTTTTTGGAGAAACTTGGTATAGATTGAATTGGTGATTAGTTGGTTCCCCTATTTGACCAATGTTTCTGAACTAAAGAGAAATGTGTACGTTGTGTGTAAATTGGCACCGGGACGTTTGTGATCTGCCATGATGCACGATAGGGCGGATGGTGCTGACGAGGGAGGGGCGTGTGGCCAGCGAGCGCCTCTCCTCTTGCATGACCAACTTGTTGGCAACCAACCTTTTGCACCGTAACTATGCCTGCTGTAGGGGAGGATGCTTGCTTGCTTCATGTCAAGCTGCTGTTAAGTTGTGCAAATTCTAGTGAAAAGCCGTTGCCAGAATCAGTTTGTCGGAAAATCTGTTGCCAGAATCAAAGTTTGCTTCTTTTGATTAGCTGCATGGCATGCCACATTCATTGAAAGAAAGAAAGAAATTTAATTTGAGTCAGTACATTGTAATAATTCAATGAAACATATAAACATATTCATCTATCCATCTGGTTTCTCCCTCTTCTCCAGAACTTGCATGTAAAGTAAAAACACGTTCATCCATCCATCAGGTTTCTTCCTCCTCTCCAGAACGAACACAAGTAAGTAAGAACATGTTCATCTATCCATCAGGTTTCTCTCTCTTGTACATAACAAACACATGTAAAAACATAATACGGTACAAGCATCGATCATATGTAAATGACAAGCTTCTGAATCTAATCAAGTCTCAAGTTGGAGGAGGATATAATTCAAGACACAAATCACCAAGTTGATGGCATCCTGATTCTCTTCTCCCAACAGCAACACAGTCTGAAGAATCCAACATAAGGAATAGATATATTGACGTTGGGCCTTGAAACCAATCTGTAGATTTAGATTTATTGGACTGGGTTGGACTGAACGTACGTCATCTCTCTTCTCCAAATTTCCAACCCAACACCGTTCCATATATGACTCCTTAATTCTCTCATCTCCCTCCTGTCACCTCTCTTCTCCAAATCAATCTCGTTCCTTAATTCTCTCGTCTCCCTTCCCGAAACCAGACGCGGTGGCTTTAATTCAACCGGCTTCGATCCATTGGCTGCGGCCTCCTCTCACGCGGATCCCTCTCGCAATTCCCGCTCGTTCTCACGCGGATCCCTCTCCCATCCAACGCCTCCCCGCAATCCCCGCTCGTTCTCACGTAGATCCCTCTCCCATCCAAATGCCTTCCCACAATCCCCGCTCGTTGATTAGCTACTGGTGCTCTCTCTCTCTCTCTCTATTTATGGCCTTATGCCCCCACATGTTGCTCCTCTTTTCTCTTCAATAGTCAAGCCGCCAACACCTCACATCATCTACAACAAGTACACCGAGCGGCCAGCCACCAAAGGCGGCTCTAATGATGCAGTGTATGACGGTGAAAGGACGGCACCAGGAGATGGTCGGCCGTCAGTCAGATCGATCGGTTGGGTGCGCGGCAGGATATCGATCGACCATGTCGTGTTCATGCGTGCCCTTAGCCTGAGCATGCTCTAGTCTTGTGGCCACACCCCTTTCTTTGTAAGAGCGCATCCTTTCTCGATCTAACATTCTCTTAGTTAAATCTTGGCATGGCACCACTCAGAGTGATGAGTTTTCTTTTCTTTTGTGAACCTTGTGACACAGTGATGCGGATGTATGTTTGTGCTGGATGTGGAGGCAGTTGATAAGCATGATTACGCAATTGTATTAGATCGGATTCTACACACAGGTACATTATATATTCAGTTTGTCTACATTTGATAAAGTTATAGTCCATTAGATGACCAGTATCATTATCATTTGCTTGGATGTAACTCGATGTCTGAAGTGTAGACTACAAAATCAGCTAGTAGCATGCTTTTACATGAGTAAATAGTACAAGTTCCATCAGGTTTCTGCACTCTTGCTTCATTTGTAGTTTTAATTTTCTCTACAAAATGTTACGGTAAGAAAGAGATCCATCTGGATAGGTTTCGTTCTGTAGTAGAATGAAAATAACAAGAAGAACATTCTGGATAGGTTTCCTGATACAAATGCAATTTTTTGACCCCGCTCCCCCCACTGAGAAGTTTTCTGGAATAACAAGAAGAACAATAATCTGTGTAATTTGACTTTGTGTCATTAACAATTCGTAGTTATTTTCAGTTTGTTTGGCTACTTATGTGTGGATTAACCTCTTAATGCGTGCCGGCAGTTTTTTGTTTTGTTAAGATGGAGAGGATGCTATGCTAGTTTAGTTGCAAGGCAAGAGAAGAGGGTCATGCGTGGTGCCATTGGGGCAAAGATAGTAGCATCACGAGTAGTACGTAATAAAGCTGTGTGTCCACGGCAAGGGTCATGGGGCATGGAGCTGCCCACTACAATGGACATTGGATGAAAGTGCATCCTAATAAGCTTGCTGAAGGCCTTGTCCAGAATCCGTAACACGAGTGGATGCTCATTTTCTTTGTCATATCGCTACTGGCTTGTAAAGGAGTGACGGTGGTGGAATTAAAATGAAGGAAGGAACTAGCGGTGGAGTAATGGCAAAAAGGCAGTGTTTCCCTTGCGTTCGAAATAGAAAACCCTCCCAACGCGTTATGCTGCCGAAATTTTTGACGAAAATTTTGGCCTTGTTTGTAAGAAAACAAAAGGTTTAGGGTGTGGAATGCAAAATGATAGGCCTTGTTTCAGAATTTTTTTCTTTTTATTTTTTGATTTTACTGTTCACCCGAGCTCATATGAGCTCGAGCTTAGAACAACACTTTCGTAAGCATATGTTCTTGTTCCCGTTTACTACTACTAGTAGAAAGGCGTATATCACATAAATGTTGGCTGCAAACAGAAACCAAAAAAATCTTTTAGTCTATTTGATGGGGCCATATCTGGCCGCGTATGGACGCGACATTTGCTGCCCACCTCCAGAGTTGCTGCACTGATACGTGCTTGCTCCCATTACAGACAGAAACCAAAAAAATCTTTTAGCCTAAGTTAGGAGCTACAAATAATGTACCCATGGAATCAAAAACATGTAAATACCTCATTCCTCAAATAGATAAGAACAAGAGGCTCACCACGGTGGTGCCAGCTTTCGAGCGGTTCTTCTTGCTGGTCGTTGACAAGGCAATCGAACATATGAAGTTAACATCTCGGCTTTGTTTGTAGTAAGACTAGCCATAGTGGGAGTAACATGTAGTAACTTGCATTCTCATGCAATGCCAACTAGGCATATTGATGACATGCATAGTATTAAATGAGAAAAGAGATGATGATGGTAACATAATATTAGTCTAGTCATAGCTGGGAGTAACTTAGAATAGTCTCATACATATGACACTAGTCTATGTTACTACCTTCATAGTGCAGAGTATTATAGATGTGGTGTCATATACAGTTGCACTTACTACTTTGTAGACTCATTTTTCTTGAAAAGTGCTTATTGTGTTGTCTCCTTAGTGCAAGCACCCCCCCGCACACACACATACACGCCGCCGCCTCCCCCAACAACCTCCTCGCCTCCCTAACAATGCACCGCTGGTCGTGTCCTCCCCTTGTAACACGGGCACCTCTTGAAACGTCATAAATGTATTTATAGTTTTTTTAGTTGTCATACTACAATTTTATTAAATATACAATGGTTCGTCATTTATTTGGACTAACATTAATATAGTACCAGAGTGCTAGTTTCTATTTCAGTGCTTTTGGTTTCAGAAAAATAGGTGTTTCCTGCACTTCAAAAAAGATTGAGAAAATCAGGGGCTTTTTAAGCCAAAATAAGACATGCACCATAGGGGCACCCTAGGGGTGCACCCACATGCCCTGCACACTCCCCCTAGGGTTAGGGCACGTCAGGGGGTACGTGGGGCCCACATGGGTTCTCCCCTAGGTTATCCTTATGACCACCGCATCCATATCCAATATTATAATGCTTGTTGTTATCAGAACCATCTTCCTCATCAACATTTTCATCAAAACATCATCTTTACTGATGTATACTGAGTCATCACCACTCAAGAAAGAAGCATATTAGAGTAAATGGGCCTTATTGGATTGTAGCCTGTTGAAATTTCAGAAACTGGAGAGGGAAGACGTGGTTGTGGGAAGCAACTGTTGGTTTTAGTACCACCTCACCAGTTGACATGGAACTGGACCAACATATAAGGGCAACACTTATGGTTCCCTTAGTTGAGATGATAGAGAATAATTATGCTACATCACTTCATGTACACAACATGTATATAGCGCGTGCGCTCGCATGACTATTCATGACTAGACTTAGGATGCTTGGCGTCGTGCCACCTATGGAGTCACTGTTGTAACATTTTTCCTTTTGTTTTCATAGGGAGGTGATTTTTTGATGCGCAAAGAATATTGTTGGCAATATGCACCTGGTTTGACAATGGTCTTCATGTCAAACAACGGTCGGCTTGTGGCCAAAATCTAAATGATGGTCATATCCTTCTATATAACATCTGGATTTGCACGGCACTAAAGCCGCCTATATAAGAATCAACATTTTGTCATCGTACGACATGGTTGCATGGCAGACTCCTGAGATGCACTAGTCGAAACACTCAAATGAGGAGCATTCACGTCCGTTACAGGAACAAAGCAAAATTTTGGAATACATTCTATTGTGATTTCAAGAAAATGTTGAATAATTAGGCATTTTCCTATTTAGTTTAATCCAGAAAATAGTGGATAAAACATGAATAGCAATATATTGGTGAAACTACAAACTAGCAACAATTCGTTGAGACTAGTCATGCAATCAAAATCATAAGCAAAATGCATCATATCCATGTCAATCGCTACTAGCAATAAACCAAATGCTAGCCCTAACAGTGAGGATAAGATGGCATACGGCGCAGTAGCAGAAGGTGCAGATGTCCCGATCGTCATGTCGCTGAAGAGGTCGTTGACGTCGGGGAAGAAGTCGTCGTTGGGAACTCATCGTCGGTGATGTCACCGTTCACAACCACGATGAACAAGACTCCAGCAGTCACGCAAGGACGCTCCCCAAAAACCTGATTGCCCCTCTCCCGTACCGGATCACAAGAGGTGGGGTTTCAGAGGCCTGTTGTCTCACATCCCGGTGCATGCCGGGAAGAGAGATGGGAAAGAGATAGGCGGCTCAATGCTTTGGAATGAGACGAAAAGTTGTTGTGCTTTTTGAACAACAGAGGAGCGACCTCTTATATACGTGAGAAGAGTTGAAACTGGGCCTTCATTAGTAGAAGAGAAACCAGTGCAATAAACACCATTAAACAGACGCACTAAAAACCATTAAGGAGAGAAGAAACGAGCGCACTAAAACTCACACGAAGTGTTCAGTTTCTTCTCCCACTTATGCGTCAATTGTTTCAACTTTCTTCTCGCATGATAAAATAGTGCATACACGTGGCATGGGTCAATTTTCCACACAACCTTGTCATGCATGGATGGGCCACATGAGGCTCTGGTATTTACTTTGAATTATTGGTAGAAAATATGAATTATTATATGGGTTATGCCCAATAATTCCAACAGTCCCCCACCAGATCCCAGAGGAACATAAAATTTGCCTACGGTTCCAAAACATTGTTTATATACCGGTGTTTCTGTGGAGACTGTTAAGTTGAACTTCCACCTAGAACTCCACGCTACACTCGTTCACAACTTGAACAGTGGACAACGCCTTGAACTGCAAGTTTTGTGCAAACAAGTTTCACGTAAAAGCCTTGACCGATACTAGACTGCTGAAAACTTTCCCGCGGGTAGGAGCATATACGTCATACTCCGGGGCCTCTTCATGAGTTTATTAGAGAACACCCAACTCTCACAGACCGCGATGTCTAATAGTCTAACTCATATAGGTGTGTTCTTTCTAGATGTTCTGTAGGACAACATCTTTGCCTACCCAAGCCATTCAGAACACATTAAGATAAATATCAGCCTACCATACAGATTAGGAGAGAATTGCATCACAACGGAGTGGATTTTTATCAAATAAATATTCTCCTCTCAGTTATCCAATAGAGTATCTCGCCAATTCTAATTCACGGGATCTTCGATCACAAAGAACAGGTTACCACCATGAACAACTTATGTAGTGGGTCTCAATCCCATCTCCTTTGATGCACTGTCTACCACATTTCGTGATAAGCCCTTTGTGAAGGGATCTGCCAGATTCTTTGATGTGTTTATATAGTCCAACGCTATAACTCCGGAGTTTCTCATGAACTTGACAGATTTCAGTCTCCTTCTCACATGTCTTGATGACTTCTTATTATCCTTAGAACTGTTTACCTTGACGATCACTGTTTGATTATCACAGTTCATTAGAATAGCTGGTATTGGTTTTTCAACCACCGGCAAGTCCATCAAAAGTTCTCGAAGCCATTCTGCTTTCAACTGTTGCCATGTCTAATGCTGTGAGTTCTGCTTCCATTGTTGACCTTGTTAAGATGATCTGCTTGCAAGACTTCCAGGAAACAGCAGCACCACCAAGTGTAAACACATAACCACTTGTCGCTTTAAGCTCATCAGCATCAGATATCCAATTTGCATCACTATAACCTTCAAGTACTCTTGGATACCCGGTATAGTGAAGTCCATAACTCGCAGTACCTTTCAGATAGCGCATTATTCTCTCAAGTGCATGCCAATGAACATCTCCCGGGTTTGAAACAAACCGGCTTAGTTTACTCACAACAAACGAAATGTCAGGCCTCATAGCACTAGCTAAATACATAAGCGAGCCAATGATTTGAGAATATCTCAATTGATCCTTTGTTTCTCCTTTGTTCTTCCGAATCAAAACACTCGAATCATAAGGTGTTGGAGAAGGTTTGCAATCTGAATATCCAAAGCGATCCAGAACATTCTCCACATAGTGATACTGCAATAGAGTGATCTCTCCATCACCACCTCTTAAAAGCTTGATGTTCAAGATAACATCAGCTACTCCAAGGTCTTTCATCTCAAAGTTTTGATTCGGAAAATCTTTCACTTCCTCAAAGACCTTGAGATTTGTTCCAAATATAAGTATGTCGTCAACATACAAACATAATGTAACTCCCTCACCCCCACCATGGCGATAGTACACACACTTGTCAGCTTCGTTTGCAACAAAGCCTGTAGATGTCAAAGTTCTTTCAAACTTTTCGTGCCATTGCTTAGGTGCTTGTCTCAAACCATACCAAGATTTCCATAATTTGCACACTTTTCCTTCATGGCCATTGTAACACCCCCAGTGGTTAGCTACAGTAATCCCCCTTTTGATAATGCCATGTCATCATGATCAATAGTGCTTAAACATCATTTGGATCATATCTCATTTCAAATTTCTTCTCTGTATTCAATTCAAATTTTAAGTGCAAAATAAATTTGCCCAATAGTTGCTGGAAAAATGTTCATCATCTAGCAAATATTCCAAAACAAATGTTGTTAAGGAAAACAACATCACCATCAACTCATATTTGGGTTAGTGCATTTAAAGCAGTGCAAAAACAGCACTTTAAATGCCTTTTCATTTTTGAAAAGTCCAAATGAATTCCAAAATTGTCCAAACTTTATGTGGCAGAGCAAAATATTCTAAAGTATTTGTTTTGGCCAGTGGAATATTTTTGCAAAGTCATTTGTGGCTAAAGGAAAATGCAAAAGCTACTGGAAAAAGAAAAACAGAAAAAGAAACGACAAAAGGCCAGAAGCTATTGTGTACTTAAGCCCACCTAGCACAGTGCGGCCCAGCCCGCCTAGCCTCTTCCCCCACCTCCCGCATTGCTCACCCTCGCCGAGCACGCAGCGTGCGTGCGCGCGCCTGGCCCCCCTCCCCTCTGGTCGACAATGCGCGCCGCACAGGGCTACAAAGATCCCTCCTCGACCCCTCGGACAGACCCTAGCCTCAGTTCCCCCTATCCCTCAAGCTCACCCGTTCCTCTCTCTCTCTCTCTGTCCCGAATGCCATCGCCGTCGTCTTCCATCGTCCTCACGGCCACCGGCGATCACGACCGCCGGAACCCTATCTGGAAGGTTTGCCGTACTCCACCAGGTAGATTGCGCCCTCGAATCAGAGCTGGGAGCCGCCCCATCCTCGCCTACGTCTTCGTCTTCTTCCTCGGGCAGCCGAGATCGCCGTGTTGGCCTCGACGACTCCGGTGCTTCCCCGAGTCCACTAGTCTGCTCGGCTGCTCCGCTGTAAGCCCCCGGTCCGCCCTGACACCTCCTTGCTCCTCCTAGAGCGCCGTAGCTAGCCTTACTGTCACACCCGAGCGCTAGCCGCCACTGCACTTGTCGTCATCGTAGCCACCGCAGCTGCCGCTCGTGTCCGAGCATGGAACCGTGTTCAGTGCGCTCGCAGTAGCCCGTAGCAGCTTCTAGCCATGCAAATGGAGCTCTCTAGCCTCGCGCCGGCCAAACCCAAACTCCGACGCCGCCGCGGTAGTCCTAGCGTGCAACTCCAGCCGATTTAGCTCGCGCTACGGCCGTAGATCGACGCGGTTCGATCTTCCCGTTCGGATGCCGCTAGCCGCCGTCGATTTGGTCGCCGGACGGCGAATCCCGACGATATCCGATGCACGCCGCCGCAAAACGAGCTCCCGGTGCGATTCCGGCGTGGCTCCGGTCAACGCCGACGTGGCACTGACCGGGTCCCACCCTGGGCCACTGACGCTAGGCCCCGCGGCCATGTTGACCAGTCAATGGTCGCCGCTGACCGCTGACTGGGCGCCCGTGTCACTAACATGCGGGCCCCGCGTGATTTAAACATTTTTATAAATACTAAAAGTGCTAATTAATATGTTAATCCTAATTATGTTAATTAATTAACTAATCTGACACTAACAGTAGGCCCCACTAGTAATTAACCCATTTAGTTAAAATTAACCCTGTCTAATTAACTAAGCCACTCACATGTGGGGCCCACATGTCAGGTTTGACCTGGTCAGCCGACCAGTTGACTGCTGACGCCACCATTACATCATGCTGACATCACCCTGTACTGTTCTGATAATGTTGATTTAAATAAATAAAATAAATTCCAGAAAATGATTAAAACTTTAGAAATTCATAGAAATTAAACCGTAGCTCGGATCGAAAAACTTTCTACATGAAAGTTGCTCAGAACGACGAGATGAATCCAACCGTGCTATCTGTTTCCGTGTCGGGACCCTCTACGGAGGTGAACCCGCAACTTTTTGCCCATTTTCGGTAGATGAATAGTGCATACACACCGGTTAATAATTCCAAATTTAATCCTAAAACAACTAAAATGGTTTAGACATGCTTTAGGCAACCCTGCACTGCACGTTAGCATAGCATGCTCTGTGTTGCATATGTTTGTTGTGTATTTATCTGTTTCCTCCCCCTCTTCTCTCTCGGTAGATCCCGGTACCGACGTAATCCCCGAGACTGACGCAGCTCTGGAGATCGACGACCTCACTGACGATCCTGCCTTTGCCGCCGAGCAACCAGGCAAGCACCCCCCCTTGAGCATGCCTATATCGCCTATTCTTTCTCCCTTATGCTTGCATTAGAATTGCTGCTGCTACTGTTTATCCTATTCTGATGCATAGCCTGTTTTTGTAACTGCTATTGATACCTTACCTGCTTATCCTAAACTGCTTAGTATAGGCTGGATAGAGACCCATCAGAGACCCCCACTTTGACCTAGTTGCCCCCGCTGGATTATCAGATGACTCGATCAACGTGATCGACAACCAGGCCCCGGCACCGCACATCACCCCCTTAGTTGTATGACACTGCAACGTTACTATCGAGTGCCGAGGGTGATACCTCGTTTAGCACTTCTGAAGTTAACTCTGCAGAGTAGTTACTCAGTCGTGGTCATCGAGGGTGATTCCTCCTTCACCACTCCCGATAACGACGCTGTCGTGCAACAGCTCAAGTGTGAACCTCGAGGGTGATTCCTCCTAAGTTCACCTTGATGGTTACATCGAGTAGGAATCCAACAAGGGTCATACCTCGGATTCCCTTGATGTTATGGACACATGGATACTTGGACTTTACATCTGTTACTTGGAAAGGCAGGTCGACCCTGAGGGGTACCCGCAAGTGATGTGGAGACGGGTTGACCTGGAGGATGCTCGAGAGATAAATACGAGGCGTGGCCAGGCATTCTTAGCCCTTGCCGCAAGTCCTCGAGACGGGGCGATGGGGTCACATCGATCGTGAGTCTCTGCTCGTTACCGCACTACCAACACTAACGATTTGGATATGTGATCTGAGTGGGCCTCTGGCCCGATAGCACTAACCATCACGCGGGAATAAATATGGGTACTCGGCATCGTGGCATCAGCCGAAAGCTCAGTCAGACTTCCAGTTCAGCATTGTGGCACGGTCGGATCGTGTCGGCCATCTGAGGCGACGCTGGTATCCACCCTGCGCACAACGACCCGGAGTGCACAGGGCGATGGCCCAAGACCCTTGAGTGCTTAGGATGTAGACTGGCGGGGACCTCTCTGCTGAGCTCTAGGTAGGGCTGCGGTGTGTCGTTTGGCCGAGGCCGGGCATGACCCAGAAAAGTGTGTCTGGCCGGAGTTAAGCAAGCGTGGTGGGTAAGTTGGTGCACCCCTACAGGGAAGAACTAATCCATGCATAGTCGGATCCTCGGTAACGGACGCTTGGAGTTGTATCCCGATCGATACAACGAGTCCTCGATAGAAATGGATACTAGGGCTCTGGGATGGCTTTCTCGCTGGGAGTCGAGGGAGGATCTCTGGCCGAGGTTGATACTGATTACTGCTACTACTTTATACTGTACTAATCTACACTCTTCTAATGCTGCAAGACCTCTGAAGATGCTAGTCTTCGATAGGACTAGGCCTTCCCTCTATTCTGGCATTTCTGCAGCCCAGTCCACATATACAGCCTTCCTTTGATAATGTTGCATATGTAGTGTAGATCCTTGCTTGCTGAGTACTTCGGATGAGTACTCACGGTTGCTTTGCTTTCTCTTTTTCCCCATATCCGTTTGGTGCAACCAGATGACGGAGCCCTGGAGCCAGATGCCCCTGTCGACGACTACTACTGCCACCCCGAGTGTGGTTACTACTACAAGTTGGCTGACGATCAGGAGTAGGATCGGAGGGTCCCAGGCAGGAGGCCTGCGCCTTTCGATCATAGCTTTTGTTTTGCCCCGCCTTTCTAAAGACTATTCTATTTCTGTTTCATATCTGTACTCAGATATCTGATGCTTCCGCTGACGCTTATATGCGACCTTATGTATTCGAGCCCTCGAGGCCCCTGGATTGTAATATAAAGCTTGTATGACTTTATTTATGTTTTAGAGTTGTGTTGTGATTCCTTCAAGTGAGTCCTTAGGATTGATCGTGTGCATTAGCGTGTATGATTAGTGCACGATTAAGCCGGGGGCGTCACAACCATCTACTACAAAACCATCAGGTTGTTCCATGTAAATTTCCTCCTCCAACTCTCCATTTAGGAAAGTTGTCTTAACGTCCATTTGATGGACAAGAAGATTGTGTGAGGCGGCCAATGAGAGTAGTACTCGAATGGTGGTCTATCTGGCCACAGGCGCATAAGTATCAAAGAAATCTTCACCTTCTTTTTGGGTATATCCCTTGGCTACAAGCCACGCCTTGTACTTTTCAATTGTACCATCGGGCCTAAGCTTTTTCTTAAACACCCACTTACACCCTATAGGTTTACACCCATAAGGACGATCAGTGATCTCCCATGTCCCGTTAGCCATGATGGAATCCATCTCACTATGCACATCTTCTTTCCAGTAGTCAGCATCAGGAGATGAATAAGCTTCTAAAATAGAAGTGGGAGTATCATTCATGAGATACACAATGAAATCTTCACCAAATGACTTTGCAGTCCTTTGTCTCTTGCCCCTTCTAGGTGCTTCATTGCCATCCTCCTCAGGAATATCTATGTATTTCTTCTCGGAATGTTCCAATGGAATAGTAGGTGCAGGAGTTGTCTCTGACCTCTGACTAGATGAGCTAGGCATATCCTTCATAGGAAAAATATCCTCAAAGAAAGTCGCATCATTCGACTCCATGATTGTACCAACATTCATGTCAAGTACCTCTGATTTCACCACTAGAAATCTATAGACAATTCTATGGAAAGCATAACCCAGGAAAACACAATCAACTGTTTTTGGCCCAAGCTTACGCTTCTTGGTAATTGGTACATTGACCTTCGCCAAACAACCCCAAGTTCGTAAGTAGGAAAGTTTAAGCCTTTTCATTTCCCATTCTTCAAACGGGGTAATCTCTTTATTCTTTGTGGGAACTCTATTTAGGACATGACTTGCAGTCATCAAAGCCTCCCCCCACCATTCCTTGGAAAGTCCCGCTGTATCTAACATGGCATTAACCAAATCAGTTAGAGTTCGGTTCTTTTGTTCGGCAACCCCGTTTGACTGGGGAGAATAGGGAGGCGTCCTCTCATGTATTATACCATGTTCCTCACAAAATAAATTGAACTCGTTGGAAAAATACTCTCCACCGTGATCCGACTTAAGCCTTTTGATCTTTCGATCGAGTTGATTCTCTGCTTCAGCTTTATAGATTTTAAAGTAGTGCAAAGCCTCATCTTTTGTTTTCAACAAATATATCATGCAATATCTAGTAGAGTCATCGATTAGAGTCATGAAATATCTTTTTCCACCTTTTGTCAACACAACATTCATCTCGCAAAGATCTGAATGTATGAGTTCAAGTGGTGCCAAATTCCTCGCCTCAACAGTCGTATGGGACTTGCGAGGTTGCTTTGCTTGCAGACAAACTTGGCACTTAGAACCTTTGACAATTGTAAATTTCAGGATTAAACTCAAATTTGCTAGCCGCGTCATGACACCAAAGTTAATATGACAAAGTCGTGAATGCCAAACATTTGATTCGGTTTCACTGCAAACATGATTAATAACTTTAGTGCAGAAGACTGACAAAGATAAGCGGAACAAGCCTCCGCTCTCATAGCCCTTCCCAAAAAATTGTCCACACTTAGATACTACAACCTTATTGGACTCAAATACCAATTTATAACCATCTCGACACAAACGAGAACCGCTGACGAGATTTTTATTTATAGCAGGGACATGCTGCACGTTCTTCAGTCGTACGATCTTTCCCGAAGTAAACTTCAGATCGACCGTACCAACACCATGAACAGAAGCATGTGTCCCGTTTCCCATCAGCACGAGTGTAGTTCTTGCGACCTAATAAGAAGAAAACATGTTTATGTCAGAACACACATGTATATTGGCACCAGTGTCAACCCACCAATCAGAAGAATGACATACTGAAAGAATGGTAGGAAATTTACCATACCCGACATCTTTCATGTCAACATCGCCAATAACAACATTAGCGGTCTTGCTATTGTTCTCATTCTGACGCATGTCCCAGCGGTCCTTGCAGGATGAAGCCCAATGTTCTTCACTGCCACATACATGGCACTTTCCTTTCTTCTTATAAGTCTCCTTCTTCTTCTTGAAGTTGACAGGTTGTGGAGCTTTGTACTTGCCATCAAATTTTCCTTTGCCCGCATAGTTGTTTTTGTTCTTGGGTTTGTGGGTTTGGAAATTTCTCTTCTGTACCAAATTGGCACTGGAATTCCCCTCATGGAAACGAGCACATGTGTCTTTTGCCCTAGCCTTCTCTTCTACATCAAGAGTGCCAATTAGATTGACAACAGTAAACTCTTGCCTCTTATGCTTCAGAGAGGTAGCGAAATTCCTCCATGAAGGAGGAAGCTTGGCAATGATGCCTCCGGCAATGAATTTGTCCGATAACACACAATTAAGATGCTCAAGTTCTTTTGTGAGCGACTGAATCTCATGAGCCTACTCTACAACGGAGCGGTCATCAGTCATTTTGTAGTCATGATATTGCTCCATGACGTACAACTCACTTCCTGCGTCTGAGACTCCAAATTTGGCCTCAAGCGCATCCCACATATCCTTACCGACCATGATGGTCATGAAGGGGTCGACAATCTTGTCGCCAAGAACACTCAGAATAGCACCTCAGAAGAGGGTGTCCGTAGCCTGGAAAGCTTGCTCCTGTTCATCAGTTAGCTCTCCCTCTGCCTTGCCCTTAGAGGCATGAAAACAGTTCATGGTGGTAAGCCAAAGAACTGCCCTCGCACGCCACCTCTTATAGTGTTGGAAATATGCCCTAGAGGCAATAATAAAGTGGTTATTATTATATTTCCTTGTTCATGATTATTGTCTATTGTTCATGCTATAATTGTGTTATCTGGAAATCGTAATACATGTGTGAATACATAGACCACAACATGTCCCTAGTGAACCTCTATTTGACTAGCTCGTTGATTAATAGATGGTTACGGTTTCCTAACCATGGGCATTGGATGTCGTTGATAACGGGATCACATCATTAGGAGAATGATGTGATGGACAAGACCCAATCCTAAGCATAGCACAAGATCGTGTAGTTCATCTGCTAAAGCTTTTCTAATGTCAAGTATCACTTCCTTAGACCATGAGATTGTGCAACTCCCGGATACCGTAGGAATGCTTTGGGTGTGCCAAACATCACAACATAACTGGGTGGCTATAAAGGTGCACTACGGGTATCTCCAAAAGTGTCTGTTGGGTTGGCACGAATCGAGACTGGGATTTGTCACTCCGTGTGACGGAGAGGTATCTCTGGGCCCACTCGGTAGGACATCATCATAATGAGCTCAATGTGATCAAGGAGTTGATCACGGGATGATGTGTTACGGACGAGTAAAGAGACTTGCCGGTAACGAGATTGAACAAGGTATAGGAATACCAACGATCGAATCTCGGGCAAGTATCGTACCGATAGACAAAGGGAATTGTATACGGGATTGATTGAATCCTCGACATCGTGGTTCATCCGATGAGATTATCGTGGAGCATGTGGGAGCCAACATGGGTATCCAGATCCCGCTGTTGGTTATTGACCGGAGAGTTGTCTCGGTCATGTCTACGTGTCTCCCGAACCCATAGGGTCTACACACTTAAGGTTCGGTGACGCTAGAGTTGTAGAGATATTAGTATGCGGTTAACCGAAAATTGTTCGGAGTCCCGGATGAGATCCCGGACGTCACGAGGAGTTCCAGAATGGTCCGGAGGAAAAGATATATATATATAGGAAGTCCAGTTACGGCCACCAGGAGAGTTTCGGGGGTCACCGGTATTGTACCGGGACCACCGGAAGGGTCCCGGGGGTCCACCGGGTGGGGCCACCTATCCCGGAGGGCCCCATGGGCTGAAGTGGCGTGGGAACCAGCCCCTGGTGGGCTGGTGCACCCCACCCAAGGGCCCAAGGCGCCTAGGGTTGGAAACCCTAGGGGGCCGTTGCCCCCCCCCCCCCCCCCCCCCCGAGGGGGCATGCGCCCCCCTGGTTGGAAACCCTACGGGGCCGTTGCCCCCCGAGGGGGCATGCGCCCCCCTTGGCATATCACGTTGTGGTTTTGGCGTAGGTAAGAAACGTTCTTGCTAGAAACCTATAGCAGCCACGTAAAAAATTTGCAACAACAATTAGAGGACGTCTAACTTGTTCTTGCAGCTTATGCCGTGTGATGTGATATGGCCAAAAGGATGTGATGAATGATATATGTGATGTATGAGATTGATCATGTTCTTGTAATAGGAATCACGACTTGCATGTCGATGAGTATCACAACCGGCAGGAGCCATAGGAGTTGTCTTAATTTATTGTATGACCTGCGTGTCAATGAAAACGCCATGTAATTACTTTACTTTATTGCTAACCGTTAGCCATAGTAGTAGAAGTAATAGTTGGCGAGACAACTTCATGAAGACACGATGATGGAGATCATGATGATGGAGATCATGGTGTCATGCTGGTGACGATAATGATCATGGCGCCCCGAAGATGGAGATCAAAGGAGCAAAATGATATTGGCCATATCATGTCACTATTTGAATGCATGTGATGTTTATCATGTTTTTACATCTTATTTGCTTAGAACGACGGTAGCATAAATAAGATGATTCCTCACTAAAATTTCAAGAAAAGTGTTCCCCCTAACTGTGCACCGTTGCGAAGGTTCGTTGTTTCGAAGCACCACGTGATGATCGGGTGTGATAGATTCTAACGTTCG
This sequence comes from Thinopyrum elongatum, assembly GCA_011799875.1. Taxonomy (NCBI): domain Eukaryota; kingdom Viridiplantae; phylum Streptophyta; class Magnoliopsida; order Poales; family Poaceae; genus Thinopyrum; species Thinopyrum elongatum. The sequence continues at coordinate 120,454,034 of CM022298.1, forward strand.
CATACAACGGGTGTTGACGAGCCTAGCATGTACAGACATGGCCTCGGAACACATGCGAAACACTTAGGTTGACTTGACGAGCCTAGCATGTACAGACATGGCCTCGAAACACGGAAGACCGAAAGGTCGAACATGAGTCGTATAGAAGATACGATCAACATGGAGATGTTCACCGTTGATGACTAGTCCGTCTCACGTGATGATCGGACACGGCCTAGTCGATTTGGATCATGTATCACTTAGATGACTAGAGGGATGTCTATCTGAGTGGGAGTTCATTAAATAATTTGATTAGATGAACTTAATTGTCATGAACTTAGTCTAAAATCTTTACAATATGCCTTGTAGATCAAATGGCCCACGCTAATGTTGCCCTCAACTTCAACGCGTTCCTAGAGAAAACCAAGCTGAAAGACGATGGCAGCAACTACACGGACTGGGTCCGTAACCTGAGGATTATCCTCATAGCTGCCAAGAAAGCATATGTCCTTGAAGCACCGCTAGGTGATGCACCTGTTTTCCCAGCAACTCAAGACGTTATGAACGCCTGGCAGTCGCGTAGTGATGATTACTCCCTGGTTCAGTGCGGCATGCTTTACAGCTTAGAACCGGGGCTCCAAAAGCCTTTTGAGCAGCACGGAGCATATGAGATGTTCCAAGAGCTGAAAATGGTTTTCCAAGCTCATGCCCGGGTCGAGAGATATGAAGTCTCCGACAAGTTCTACAGTTGTAAGATGGAGGAGAATAGTTCTGTCAGCGAGCACATACTCAAAATGTCTGGGTTGCACAACCGCTTATCTCAGCTGGGAGTTAATCTCCCGGATGATGCGGTCATTGACAAAATCCTTCAGTCGCTCCCACCTAGCTACAAGAGCTTTGTGATGAACTTCAATATGCAGGGGATGGAAAAGACCATTCCTGAGGTATATTCAATGCTGAAATCGGCGGAGGTGGAGATCAAAAAGGAACATCAAGTGTTGATCGTGAATAAAACCACTAAGTTCAAGAAAGGCAAGGGTAAAAAGAACTTCAAGAAGGACGGCAAGGGAGTTGCCGCGCCCGGTAAGCAAGCTGCCGGGAAGAAGTCAAAGAATGGACCCAAGCCTGAGACTGAGTGCTTTTATTGCAAGGGAAACGGTCACTGGAAGCGGAACTGCCCCAAGTACTTAGCGGATAAGAAGGCCGGCAATACCAAAGGTATATATGATATACATGTTATTGATGTGTACCTTACCAGCACTCGTAGTAGCTCCTGGGTATTTGATACCGGTGCGGTTGCTCATATTTGTAACTCAAAACAGGAGCTGCGGAATAAGCGAAGACTGGCGAAGGACGAGGTGACGATGCGCGTCGGGAATGGTTCCAAGGTCGATTGGATCGCCGTCGGCACGCTACCTCTACATCTACCTTTGGGATTAGTTTTAAACCTCAATAATTGTTATTTAGTGCCAGCTTTGAGCATGAACATTGTATCTGGATCTCGCTTAATGCGAGATGGCTACTCATTTAAATCTGAGAATAATGGTTGTTCTATTTATATGAGAGATATGTTTTATGGTCATGCCCTGCTGGTCAATGGTTTATTCTTATTGAATCTCGAACGTGATGTTACACATATTCATAGTGTGAATGCCAAAAGATGTAAGGTTGATAATGATAGTCCCACATACTTGTGGCACTGCCGCCTTGGTCACATTGGTGTCAAACGCATGAAGAAACTCCATGCAGATGGACTTTTGGAGTCTCTTGATTATGAATCATTTGACACGTGCGAACCATGCCTCATGGGCAAAATGACCAAGACTCCGTTCTCCGGAACAATGGAGCGAGCAACCAACTTATTGGAAGTCATACATACTGATGTGTGCGGTCCAATGAGCGTTGAGGCTCGCGGTGGTTATCGTTATATTCTCACCCTCACTGATGACTTAAGTAGATATGGGTATGTCTACTTAATGAAACACAAGTCTGAGACCTTTGAAAAGTTCAAGGAATTTCAGAATGAGGTTGAGAATCAACGTGACAGGAAAATAAAGTTCTTACGATCAGATCGTGGGGGAGAATATTTGAGTCACGAATTTGGCACGCACTTAAGGAAATGTGGAATTGTTTCACAACTCACGCCGCCGGGAACACCTCAGCGTAATGGTGTGTCCGAACGTCGTAATCGCACTCTATTGGATATGGTGCGATCTATGATGTCTCTTACCGATCTACCGCTATCATTTTGGGGTTATGCTTTAGAGACTGCCGCATTCACTTTAAATAGGGCTCCGTCGAAATCCGTTGAGACGACACCGTATGAATTATGGTTTGGGAAGAAACCTAAGCTGTTGTTTCTGAAAGTTTGGGGATGCGATGCTTATGTCAAGAAACTTCAACCTGAAAAGCTCGAACCCAAATCGGAAAAATGCGTCTTCATAGGATACCCTAAGGAAACTATTGGGTATACCTTCTACCTCAGATCTGAAGGCAAGGTCTTTGTTGCCAAGAATGGATCCTTTCTAGAGAAAGAGTTTCTCTCGAAAGAAGTAAGTGGGAGGAAAGTAGAACTTGATGAGGTAACCCCTCTTGAACCGGAGAGTAGAGCAGCTCAGGAAGATGTTTCTGTGGTGCCTGCACTGACTAGAAAGGAAGTTAATGATGATGATCATGAGACTTCAGATCAAGTTGCTACTGAAATTCGTAGGTCCACGAGGACACGTTCCGCACCAGAGTGGTACGTCAACCCTGTCCTGGAAATCATGTTGTTAGACAACGATGAACCTTCGAACTATGAAGAAGCGATGGCGGGCCCGGATTCCAACAAATGGCTTGAAGCCATGAAATCCGAGATAGGATCCATGTATGAAAACGAAGTATGGACTTTGGCAGACTTGCCCGATGATCGGCAAGCCATAGAGAACAAATGGATCTTTAAGAAGAAGACTGACGCGGATGGTAATGTGACCATCTATAAGGCTCGGCTTGTCGCTAAGGGTTATCGACAAGTTCAAGGGGTTGACTACGATGAGACCTTCTCACCCGTAGCGAAGCTGAAGTCCGTTCGAATCATGTTAGCAATTGCCGCATACTACGATTATGAGATATGGCAAATGGACGTCAAAACGGCATTCCTTAATGGTTTCCTTAAGGAAGAATTGTATATGATGCAGCTGGAAGGTTTTGTCGATCCTAAGAATGCTGACAAGGTATGCAAGCTCCAGCGCTCAATCTATGGGCTGGTCTATGGGCTGGTGCAAGCATCTCGGAGTTGGAACATTCGTTTTGATGAGATGATCAAGGCGTTTGGGTTTACACAGACTTATGGAGAAGCCTGTGTTTACAAGAAAGTGAGTGGGAGCTCTGTAGCATTTCTCATATTATATGTGGATGACATACTATTGATGGGAAATGATATAGAATTCTTGGAAAGTATAAAGGCCTACTTGAATAAGTGTTTTTCAATGAAGGACCTTGGAGAAGCTGCTTACATATTAGGCATCAAGATCTATAGAGATAGATCGAGACGCCTCATTGGTCTTTCACAAAGCACGTACCTTGACAAGATATTGAAGAAGTTCAATATGGATCAGTCCAAGAAGGGGTTCTTGCCTATATTGCAAGGTGTGAGATTGAGCACGGTTCAATGGCCGACCACGGCAGAAGACAGAGAAAAGATGAGTGTCATCCCCTATGCCTCGGCCATAGGGTCTATTATGTATGCCATGCTGTGTACCAGACCTGATGTGAATCTTGCCGTAAGTTTGGTAGGGAGATACCAAAGTAATCCCGGCATGGAACACTGGACAGCGGTCAAGAACATCCTGAAGTACCTGAAAAGGACTAAGGATATGTTTCTCGTTTATGGAGGTGACGAAGAGCTCGTCGTAAAGGGTTATGTCGATGCTAGCTTCGACACAGATCTGGATGACTCCAAGTCTCAAACCGGATACGTGTATATTTTGAATGGTGGGGCAGTCAGCTGGTGCAGTTGCAAGCAGAGCGTCGTGGCGGGATCTACATGTGAAGCGGAGTACATGGCAGCCTCGGAGGCTGCACAAGAAGCAGTCTGGATGAAGGAGTTCATCACCGACCTAGGAGTTATTCCCAATGCGTCAGGCCCAATGACTCTCTTCTGTGACAACACTAGAGCTATTGCCCTTGCCAAGGAGCCCAGGTTTCACAAGAAGACCAGGCATATCAAGCGTCGCTTCAACTCCATTCGTGAACATGTTCAAGATGGAGACATAGATATTTGTAAAGTGCATACGGATCTGAATGTCGCAGATCCGTTGACTAAACCTCTTCCACGAGCAAAACATGATCAACACCAGAACTCTATGGGTGTTCGATTCATCACGATGTAACTAGATTATTGACTCTAGTGCAAGTGGGAGACTGTTGGAAATATGCCCTAGAGGCAATAATAAAGTGGTTATTATTATATTTCCTTGTTCATGATTATTGTCTATTGTTCATGCTATAATTGTGTTATCTGGAAATCGTAATACATGTGTGAATACATAGACCACAACATGTCCCTAGTGAGCCTCTATTTGACTAGCTCGTTGATCAATAGATGGTTACGGTTTCCTAACCATGGGCATTGGATGTCGTTGATAACGGGATCACATCATTAGGAGAATGATGTGATGGACAAGACCCAATCCTAAGCATAGCACAAGATCGTGTAGTTCGTCTGCTAAAGCTTTTCTAATGTCAAGTATCACTTCCTTAGACCATGAGATTGTGCAACTCCCGGATACCGTAGGAATGCTTTGGGTGTGCCAAACGTCACACCGTAACTGGGTGGCTATAAAGGTGCACTACGGGTATCTCCGAAAGTGTCTGTTGGGTTGGCACGAATCGAGACTGGGATTTGTCACTCCGTGTGACGGAGAGGTATCTCTGGGCCCACTCGGTAGGACATCATCATAATGAGCTCAATGTGATCAAGGAGTTGATCACGGGATGATGTGTTACGGACGAGTAAAGAGACTTGCCGGTAACGAGATTGAACAAGGTATAGGAATACCGATGATCGAATCTCGGGCAAGTATCGTACCGATAGACAAAGGGAATTGTATACGGGATTGATTGAATCCTCGACATCGTGGTTCATCCGATGAGATTATCATGGAGCATGTGGGAGCCAACATGGGTATCCAGATCCCGCTGTTGGTTATTGACCGGAGAGTTGTCTCGGTCATGTCTACGTGTCTCCCGAACCCGTAGGGTCTACACACTTAAGGTTCGGTGACGCTAGAGTTGTAGAGATATTAGTATGCGGTTAACCGAAAATTGTTCGGAGTCCCAGATGAGATCCCGGACGTCACGAGGAGTTCCGGAATGGTCCGGAGGAAAAGATATATATATAGGAAGTCCAGTTACGGCCACCAGGAGAGTTTCGGGGGTCACCGGTATTGTACCGGGACCACCGGAAGGGTCCCGGGGGTCCACCGGGTGGGGCCACCTATCCCGGAGGGCCCCATGGGCTGAAGTGGCGTGGGAACCAGCCCCCGGTGGGCTGGTGCACCCCACCCAAGGGCCCAAGGCGCCTAGGGTTGGAAACCTTAGGGGGCCGTTGCCCCCCCGAGGGGGCTTGCGCCCCCTGGTTCGAAACCCTAGGGGGTCGTTGCCCCCCGAGGGGGCATGCGCCCCCCTGGATGGAAACCCTAAGGGGACCGTTGCCCCCCGAGGAGCCGCTGCCCCCGGGGGCCGCCGCCCCCCCCCCCCCTCTAGATGGGATCTCCAAGGGGGCATGCGCCCCCCCCCCTAGCCCCTATATATAGTGGAGGGGAGGGAGGGCAGCCGCACCCTAAGCCCTGGCGCCTCCCTCTCCCTCCCGTGACACCTCTTCCTCCTCCAGTAGCGCTTGGCGAAGCCCTGCTGGAATCCCGCTGCTTCCACCACCACGCCGTCGTGCTGCTGGATCTCCATCAACTTCTCCTCCCCCCTTGCTGGATCAAGAAGGAGGAGACGTCTCCGCTCCGTACGTGTGTTGAACGCGGAGGTGCCGTCCGTTCGGCGCTAGGATCATCGGTGATTTGGATCACGACGAGTACGACTCCATCAACCCCGTTCTCTTGAACGCTTCCGCTCGTGATCTACAAGGGTATGTAGATGCATTCCTCTCTCTCTCTCGTTGCTAGATGACTCCATAGATTGATCTTGGTGATGCGTAGAAAATTTTTAAATTTCTGCTACGATCCCCAACATATAGTTCACACCCTCGAACACAGAAGGCTTAAGAGTAGCAGCAAATGCAGTTGGAGAAGCCTACACACATTAGGTTTTTGGATTGTTGAATAATTAGGTATTTGCCCGTTTAGTTTAATCCAGAAAAATAGTGGATAAAACATGAATAGCAATATATTGGTGAAATTAGAAACTAGCAACAATTCATTGAGACTAGTCATGCAATCAAAATCATAAGCAAAATGCATCATATCCATGTCAATCGCTACTAGCAATAAACCAAATGCTAGCCCTAACAGTGAGGATAAGATGGCATACGGCACAGTAGCAGAAGGTGCAGATGTCCCGATTGTCATGTCGCTGAAGAGGTCGTTGACATCGGGGAAGAAGTCGTCGTTGGGGAACTCGTCATCGGTGATGTCGCCGTTCGCAGCCACGATGAACAAGACTCCAGCAGTCGCGCAAGGACGCTCCCCAAAAACCTGATCGCCCCTCTCCCATACCGGATCACAAGAGGCGGGGTTTCGGAGGCCTGCTGTCTCACTTCCCGGTGCATGCCGGGAAGAGAGATGGGAAAGAGATAGGCGGCTCAATGCTTTGGAATGAGACAAAAAGTTGTTGTGCTTTTTGAACAACAGAGGAGCGACCTCTTATATACGTGAGAAGAGTTGAAACTGGGCCTTCATTAGTAGAAGAGAAACAGATGCAATAAACACCATTAAACAGACACACTAAAAACCATTAAGGAGAGAAGAAACGAGCGCACTAAAACTCACATGAAGTGTTCAGTTTCTTCTCCCATTTATGCGCCAATTGTTTCAACTTTCTTCTCGCGTGATAAAACAGCTCATACACGTGGCATGGGTCAATTTTCCACACAACCTTGTCATGCATGGATGGGCCACATGAGCCTCTGGGATTTAGTTTGAATTATTGGCAGAAAATATGAATTATTATATGGGTTATGCCCAATAATTCCAATAGAAAATAATGTGTCCTGCTTTTCTGACCTACGTGGAAAGTGATACTCTCTTTTCATTTTATAGTTGAGTGCTTGTTTTTCTTTTTAATTTCCTATCAACACCAAGAATATGATTATCTGATTAGGTATAGATAGTTGCATTACTTTTTCCCATCATAGATCAAATCTTCGCTTTCACATCGCTAGAAAGTTTAAGCCTTGGCAACAAATTGCCTTAAAGAAACATAGTAAAATACCCACCGGTGCCAAGCATTGAGATAAGATGCGCTGAAGATTCGCCCACTGTTCAGCATGTTCGGTGGTCTGCCACCGCCTCTCCTCTCCTCGTCATAACTAGATCGGGATCGCGCCTTAGCGCGAGGGTGCCGGTCCCAACGATGTGGTGAAGCAAGTAATGGTCAAATTAGTAGAAAGCCAGGATTTATCAGGATATAACAGAATAAAGGAAAGAAGAAACATTCGCATGTAATAGGAGAAAGACATCATAGATGGATACCAAAACTGTAGTACAACACATCTCCACAGCCACCAGAATGATAGCACAACACATTTGAAGGATGCAATGTTGACATATAGGGTATATTAAAGGATGCAATGTTCACATACAGGGTATATTAAAGGATGCAATGTTCACATACAGGGTATATTAAAGGATGCAATGTTCACATACAGGGTATATTAAAGGATGCAATGTTCATACACGGTAGATATCGAGTACAAAAGGATCGATGGATGTGACAAAGGGGACGTGCTCAAAAAAGGAGAGGGAGATCACACAGCAGTCTACACGGTGCATCACAGGAGCTGGTGGCATCGAATGAAAGTCCACTCACATGGTTCATGAATCAAAACAAGCATAGGGACTTGTAAAATAAGAGTTCCTGGAATCACAGTAATTTGTTGTCAATAAACAAAAGTAACCACCAGTTTCCGAAACCCCACTATGCATTAGTAAACATATGGTTGTCACATAAAAGTGTCTTCATCCCAAGGAAATTAAAAACAATACTTATGGTTGCTTGTTACGATCACGTCAATAATACAACGAATACATCAAGTACTCCAACCCTAACGGGGAAATGACACACTATCTTCCCATGTAAGGTTAAGTGTAGGTAAAAAAGAAAACAAAAGAATTCATGGTTTCTTCAATTGTAAATTCATTTGAAAGCAAGTGGTAAACTGGTAAAGCTTTGGAGTCTTGCACAGGGTTGAAATTTTTAAGCCTCGCATTCCCAAGCAATCTTAAGGAGAGCCAACATAATTGAAACCAAGAAGTAAACAATATATCAGCTAGAGAGCAATACCTGCACTGGCCAATGATGACACGGTGGCATGTTTGGGAATAATTATGAAAGGTTCCTATTCATCTTCACATGGTGGCATGTTTCAACAATAATTCTGCCCCTGATAGAAAGAATGCTAGCGAGTGAGCACTTCCTGTCAATGTATCTCTTTGAAATGAAATAAGTTAATAATCATATTTCATCCTCCCTAGAATGGAGAAAAATAATAATTTGATTACATTCTTATAAGCAACATATTGCCAAAATACTCCATAAGGAACAAATTATCTAATTGTCTATATTCATGGATCAGATGATGCAATTATAATATTCATGGAACTATTTCTTTAATGCATAGGAAGCCAAAACAATTCATTAGTACTATTCCTGATCAATTATCTAAAGTCATGGAACGGGTGTAGGTTGTTAACAATAAGCTTGGTTAAATCCTACTTCATCAATCATCGGTGCCCCATGAGTAAAACTGAAAGAAACAAATGACAAACAGTGTTGTCACCTTGCGTCCCCAGCTCCTGTTCACTGACCCAAAGAGCAGTTGCAAGAAAAAAACATATACTGGCACAGCCCACACGGCCTGTCTATGATGCTGATGTCATTGTCCACGGTTTTTGGGATCCCTATAATGGATATCCTCAAACCACGTCGTTTAAACTCTTCGAATATCGCCACTGCTCCTCTCAAGGTTCCATCCCACCAATCGCATAGACCTGTGAATTGTCGTAAAGGAATATTCAGATAGGATAGTAAGAGCAAGGCCTGAAGAACAGTAATGATTGGCATGTGAACCAGCACATCTAACATTGTACCTATTTAAAAAAAAATAAAAATAGGTAACATAGTAATTACGCAGAAATCTTGATCCTGACTAACAGACAGTCATGAGTATTTTCAGATTTTCTTGTAATACATCATGCTCCTTTAAATCGCAACTTTGAACAATTTTAGTACATTAGAGTAAGGCCCAGGCGATCCCAATCTTTAGTGCTTACCCATTCTGTACATCACCTCGTGGTTTCGCAAGTATTGGCGCAGCGCAGCCCACAGAAACATGACATCAATCTTCAGGCACGACCATGGATATATAAGTTAAAAGCGCAGTACACAGATCCAGTATATATCTGAAGAGAAAGAAACTATCAACTACCAAGGATTCAAAACAAAGGAAGCTGCTGAAATGTTGGGAGGATTGCTGTCTTGGTTCCTGATGAATGCTAATTGCAGAACGCCACAAACCCTTGAACTGTTCTGTTATCAGTTAGTCATTTATAATATATAGACAATTTTAAGGACTCTTCAGATTATAGGAATAAAACCCACAGGTTAAAATACATAGGAATTCCAAAAAAAGGGCACAAAAATGAACTTAGACTGTACGTATAAATTCATATGAAACTGAGACATAGGCAAGCAAGCATACATAGGAATTTTGCAGCATCATTCCTATGATCCGCAGGGCCATTATAGCCAAATTTACCCAAGATCTCTAAGGAAATCTTTTGAAACTCAGAGCATCCAGATATATCAACATGGAAAAGCTTGCTGTGAAAGAAACTTTTGCAGCTGAAGATGCCTAATTATACTTCCTATGGGCCTTTTTTGAAAAAGGAAATTTTGGCATGCCTAGAAAAGATCATGCAAGCTATATTGTACGCTTAATCAGGAAGCAAAGAGGCATAATTTGTTAGCTTAATTATGAAGCAAAGAGGCATAATTGCTGAACCTATCTGTAACAAAGCTATATATATGCTGCTGGTGAGCATTGAGAGAGTACTACTACTACTAAATGGGAAATTTAAAAAAATAGAGATCCAAGACACTTCCAGAAAAACCACAGTTGACCCTGATAATTGAATCTTGTTTCATCTAAATTGCTTCAAATGCCTAGTTCATCGACTTTATATATTCTTTGATCATTGGCATCACATTCTTTCAGAAAACAATATGAAACTAACCTACAGCAAGATAAAACATATGCCCATTATAAAGGGACAACTGATGAAATATTACATTATGCATTGATATGCAATCTTGCATAGGATCATCACACCTGATAACACTAAAAATAGAATGATGAAAGCAATAGCGCAAACTAAGTTAACCATATAAGCAAGAAAATTAGCTTATACCATATAAGAGAGACAATTATCTTTATTCCTGACTTGTGAAGAGATGCAAAAAAAAAGGGTAATCATTCTTAACAGCAACCCACAACTACAAAACCAAGAAAACACTTAGTGATCCTAACAGGCATGAATGAATAGCAAAAGGGGAATAGGGCAGAGAGATACACACATAGAGTGTGAGACATGAGATCATCACAGTAGCACCCCATGTTCAACGACTTGCAGCTCCGGCTTGCAGCTCAGCCGACAGACACAACACCCAACGCTCACTGCATCCACGACTCTGTCGGTTCACTATATATGGAGCAGCAGAAAAAGGGGTCAGAACTGTGTGTATGGACGTCTATGAGACATGAACCTGGGATGTAGTACCTAAGCGCACGCGCAACGCGAGTACGACGGCTGATGACCCCAACAGAGCAGCAGCATGAGCCACGACCTGCGCTTCTCCAGTCGACGGAGACGGCACCCATCAGCGCTACTGTGCTCGACCACCATGCACATGCTGTCGCTACAGTTCACCTTCGAGAGAACCCAGGAGGAGGTGCCGAGGCCATAGGGAGGAGGCACCTCGAATCAAACAAATCAAAAAAAGGATCCGCTCATGAATGAAAAGTTACTCTAATGGGCTATTGCAACAAAAACTAGACTACATTTAAATTAAAATGGGACTACCTTATGTTAAGTGTCTACTCCTCTGCTGGAATTAATAGGAGTATTTGTTTAGATGGTAAATTGATTAAGTTAAATGTCTACTCCTCTAGTGGAGCAGTTTTGAGCCACTAACTGGAAATGTTCAGGTTCTAAAAAATGTCCGGTTTCTGAAAATGTTCAGGTTTGGACTTGTAGTTGTACTTTACAATTTAGGACAACATGGATCTGATCAGCAATAGAAAAATCGAACAACAGAAAAACAGGACACCACAGAGCTCTACAAACTGAAAATTATACAGGCTGTCTCATACAGTAAAATTATGGAGCCGGATCAGACCTTTTTGTGTTACTGTCTTTCAGAAATGACAGCACAAGCTAAATTCTGGACAGTAAAACACAGTACAGATGATATTCATGAACCCCATATACCTAAGTTGCACACAGAAAAAAAGCACAACTTCCAACAGAATTTTTTTGCATCTCAGTATGTAATAAAGGTATAAGAGAGAAGAAATCTTTACATAAGACGGCTATACACACTGGAGCATAAATAAGCAACACCTTTAAATACAAATAAAAAGGGTTCAGTGTTCATTGCATAGTGGGCTCAGATTCGCCTTTCCTCGATCATATAACCTACCCCCATCATCTCTTATCACCAGATCAATCTGTTTATACAACGGAGCTGCCCTGGTTATCACTCAATAAGAATGACCATCCAAGGACAGATCAATAGGTATCACAGGATCAAAAAGGATTCTAGAGACAAGAGGCAGGATCCAACTTGATACCCACAGGTGCCTCGATTGCTCAAAGGCACACTTATTTCAACCACGGTTAATCATCATCGCCCTAGCACGAACGCCACTGATCAATTTAACAAATCCAGGAGCATAGCCATAGGACCAGGGCACCCACATGTAAACCAGAGCATCACAGGAGCTCCTATGATAGCAACTGAACATGAACAACAGCCTGCAAACCCTAGAATAGCATGGATCCACAACTACAGAGCTCAAGTAGGAACCGATGCATGAGTAGGGCATAGAGCATCAACCAGACGAGCAACACATCAACATAGCCATGACCATGTCCCATACAGTATCCGAAGCAGAGGAGCAAGAGGAGGATGGAGCTCACCAAGGGAGGTTGTGGCTGAGGAGAGAGGAGTGAAACTATTCATTGCTATAGGGTCACCTCTTCGATCCAACGACCGAGGTCGTCCAAGGGCTCGATCCGACGGCCTAGATCGCGTAAAGCAAAATGATCCGATGGCTAGAATGCCCAAATCACTGAGGAGGCTGGGTTCCTCCCATGATTCTTGTTTCTCGATAAATAAGCAACACCTTTAAATACAAATAAAAAGGGTTCATGTTCGTTGCATAGTGGGCTCAGATTCGCCTTTCCTCCTCGATCATATAACCTATCCCCGTCTTCTCTTATCACCAGATCAATCTGTTTATACAGTGGAGCTGCCCTGGTTATCACTCAACAAGAATGATCATCCAAGGACAGAACAACAAGTATCACATGATCAAAAAGGATTCTAGATACAAGAGGGCAGATCCAACTTGATACCCACAGGTGCCTCGATTGCTCAAAGGCACACTTATTTCAGCTTAGGTTAATCATCATCGCCCTAGCATGAACACCACTGATCAATTTAGAAAATCCAGGAGCATAGCTATATGACCAGGGCATCCACATGTAAACCAGATCATCACAGGAGCTCCTATGATAGCAACTAAACATGAACAACAGCCTGCAAAACCTAGAATAGCATGCATCCACAACTATAGAGCTCAAGAAGGGACCGATGCATGAGTAGGGCATAGAGCATGAGCACCACATCAATATAGCGACAACCATGTCCAATACAGTAGCCGAAGCAGATGAGCAAGAGGAAGATGGAGCTCACCGAGGGAGGCTGTAGCAGAGGCAGTACCCAGTGGGCACCAGGGTTGCGCCTGAACGCCGTCCAACCGGCGAGGAACCATGTCGGAGTTGCGCCTTGCACTGCCCCGCCGTTCTTCAGCAGGCCCAAGTTGGCGGCCCCATCACCTGAAGGAATCAAACGGTTAATAATCCAAATCATAGGCACTAATAGTAACTGGAGATGACACTAACAAACACACTGACGAACTTGAAAGCATAGAAAGAAATTAGCGAAACTCAAAAGAATAAATCTAGGACATCTCTACCAAGTATCTTAGTATGATCCAGAATGTCTGAAAACAAAAACAATATCAAAATGAAAATAACTCAAATCTGGTACATGTTGCTAACAACAAATTGCATGATTGATAAGCAACATCAGTACTGCTAACTAAGAAAGGGGAGATTAAATTTGGGAGTACACAGACTGAATACCCAAGTGCCATGGTAGTCCAGTTACATCCCAGTCCTAGTGCTCGGCTCGTGAAACCAAAGATCACTAAAGAAAAGAGAAGGGCATTAATTGCCAGCAACAGAAAATCAAAATGATATGAACATAACGATAGCTCAAATCAGAATCCTTGGAGGGCTAGGGTTTCAAGCTCATCTTTAAGACAAAAATAATGGCTAATTACATGAGTGGTGTTAGGTACATATGTTAATGTGATATTATCATGTGATTAGCCATTATTATCGTGTGAGGAGGAGAAGGGGACGGACCTACCGCGTCCAGGGCATCCACATGCATACCAAGGCATCACAGGAGCTCCTATGATAGCAACTAAACATCAACAACAGCCTGCAAACCCTAGAATAGCATGGATCCACAACTACAGAGTTCAAGTAGGAACTGATGCATGAGTAGGGCACAGAGCATCAACCATAAGAGCACCACATCAACATAGCCACGACCAGGGCCATCACAGGAGCTCCTCTGATAGCAACTAAACATGAATAGCAGCGTGCAAACCCTAGAACGCCATGGATAAAGTAGGAACTGGTGCATGAGTAGGGCATAGAGCATCAACCACACGAGCACCACATCAACATCGCCACGTCCATGTCCCAAACAGTAGCTGAAGCAGAGGAGCAGCAGGAAGATGGAGCTCACCGAGGGAGGTTGTAGCCGAGGCAGCACTCAGTGGGCGCCGGGGTTGCGCCTGAACGTCGTCCAACCGGCGAGGAACCGCGTCGGAGTTGCGCCTTGCACCGTCCCGCCGACGAGCACGAGCACCACATCTTCCTCCTTGAGCCACATCATCAAAATCATGGCACTCGGTCTGCTCAGTGGGGTGAAACCCTGTGTGACAACCTACCTTCAGCGGCAAAGCTGTAAACTACGTAATGGACAAAAATAAAGTTATTGACAAAATCAGTCATTTACCTAGTTAGAGAAACCAAACAGGAAGTAAAATCACAGAATAAATACACGCCACCACAGAAAAAGAATATCACATGCCTCATGAGCTCTGATTTTCACATGCCTAATTTTTTTTGCAGTTCATATATAAACCTAAAACAATATAATGATACATTTATAAAACTCTCTGCGGTTCATGTATAAACCCAAAACAATATAGTGATGCATTCCTAAAACCCTTTGCAATTGATGTATAAACCTTGAAGGAGTATTGTAGATTTTTCCTAAATACTTATCTAGCAAGAAAGCAAGACCGGCGCACAGCATCTTATCGACGCCACCGGACCAAGGACCCATGCATCCCCCGCCCCACAGACCAGGGCTCTAAATCAAAATGTAGAAACCACCATAACTTTAAGAAGTACAATTTGCCTTCTGTATCAACAAAAGTGAACATCAAATGAGCATCAAATTTATCTATAAATAGTAGCCATTAATCCTTGTCCTAAAATATGAAATAATTCTACAGGCTAGTTTGAGTAAGAGGGCACGAGGTGAGACACTCACTATCCATCTTGGAACCAACATGCTATAATTTCCACCCAAAAGAATATAGCACTACAGATAGATATAGAGGTGGTCGAGAGTTTACACACTACACACTGAGATTCTTGTTCACTTGTAGGTAGAGCAGCAGCATACCAAATAAGGATGTGCATACAGATCAACAGACACAATCATGGTCACAAAATATCCACACGGGACATAACTCAAAAAAGGGAACAAAAATTGATGAAAAGGCAAAAGCAAAGAAGGCACCCAAAGAAAGGAAGAACATTATCAGTGTTTTGTTCCCATAAAGCATTACTGATAAATAAAATCAATCAAACAAATATTACCTAGATCCTCCTAAATTCGAAGAGAGGTAGCAAAGCAAAGAGAGACATTACTTTAGTGTCTCTTACCAATATTGATAATTTTTATAAACTAAAACTATTATTATCACAAGTAATAACAGTTGTAATATAAATAAAAATGAGAAGCCGGCCAAAAGATAATTTGATTTCCTTCTAATTTTCCTGAGGTGAAGACAGACACGAACATGAGCAACCAAACTGAACCGGGCCAAACTGAAGCTGCAACAAGCAGTCTTGATCTTGACTGAGTAAATGTTCAGTGTGAGTACCAGCTACTCACCCATCTTCTTCTCTGAACATGGCCATGATTCAACACATTTTAATCATTTCAACACATTTTGAATCATGTGCTTGACCAGTTCGAGCACATTTCATTTCAGTTCTGATGATGACGACGCGACAACACATTTTGACAACCAGTACTCAATCTGTTACTGTTATTTAGCACTTGTAAACAATAGGCATAGCACGGCTGGTGTGTACATGCAGTTTTGTGTAAGCAGAGAAGATTTGTGTAACATGCAGTTTTGTCATTTTACCTTGACTGCCGTGCTCAAACCATTCCACACTCCAGCAATAAACCTGCACTTGGGGGTGCAGATATGTGCATAGATCCTTTAGTCCGGCTATTTACAACCGATTCCGCCAGTGTGCTCAGCTGCTTCCTGAACATCAGTTCAAGCAAGTACAGAGGTTTCAATAAAATTCAAGATTTCCACAATATATGTTGAATATACAAATTAATCCAAAAATCAAATAAGCAAAAGAAAATCACTACATTGAATATACAGAGTACTCCACATGGTCCATATGTAGAAGCCAGCGACCAGAGTTGCATTTGTGAACAAGTTCAAAGGATAAACCATCATTTGATTAGGAGCAATAGCTACCTGAGCAGTCTCCAAGGGTTTGCATTATTTCGAGATGAATTGGCCATAACTGAGCTTCCCCGCGAACACTTGATTACAGAGAAGAACATGGGTGAGTAGCTGGTACTCACACTGAACATTTACTCAGTCAAGATCAAGACAGAATGAAAGATACAAAAAAGATCTATTAACAAAACAGTAGATGCATAGGACCAAGCACAAGTTCTTTCAGTCAAGATCTTTGTTCAGTCAAGTTGATGTTCAGAACCTGTCAATTTCTGTCAGGTTTTGATCTGTCAAGTTGATGTTCAGTCAAGATCAAATTTCTGTGACCAAATGATCTTAGACTTACTCTTAACTATTGGATCATGAACTTGCAGTGATAAACATGATAAACAATACAAGGACCCCAAAAAATTGTATTCAGTGATCTTGTTAAAGAAACTACAGAACATACACTGTATTCAAAACTTGCTGCCATTTAAGCTAGTTTTTCACAGAAAACTCATTAGGACCCCCAAGAAACCAATTAATCTGATGACATATTGACATTATAATGTGCATCTCATTCAGACCTGAGATGCAAAAATATCCTCTCCCTCCTTGCTGCCTTTTTCCTTTTTTTATGCATTCATTCAGTGATTTGAATGTTCTGTGCATTATAATGTGCATTTCAATCATACTTGAGATGCAAAACTGAAGCTTCAAAAAAAAATCAGGGAACTTGCTACTCAAAAGATAGACTAAATTCAGGGATCTGAAGCTTCAAGATAGACAAAAGAAGCATTTTGGAGTAGAACATGGGAGACAAAAGAGGGGGAGCCGCACCTTGGCAAGTGGGGGGCGAGAGCACCCACGACGGCGAGGAGGCACACGCGGCCGCGGGAACTGGGTTAGGCCGTGGGCGGACGGGGGCGGGGGGCTGGTGTCTTGGACCAGTCGGGGAGGTGGCGGCGCCTGGCGAACTCAGCGGCGTACGCGGCCTCGATGGCCTGGAGCTCCGCCTCGGCCTTGGCGTCTCGGCGACCCATACGGCGGCACGCGCTTAGAGAAGACCAGCTTCGTGGTCGACTGCGTCCAGCCAGCGAGGAGGTGGTCGACGACGCGCAGGGGCAGCTCCGGCTCCCCGCTCTCGGGGAAGGAGGAAACGGCCCGACGGCACGACGGCGAGCAGAGGCGGAGGCAGCGGTGCGACAGGGAGCGTGCGAGCGCGGGGCTAGGGTTCGCAGACGGACGGGGCCGGGCGGGCGAGGCCGCGGGGCATCGACCACGGCGAGCGGGACGGGCGAGGCGGGACGGCGGGGGCGCGGTCATCGGCCACGGCCACGGCGAGCGGGACGGTGGGGCGGGCGGGCGAGGCAGCGGGGCGAGCGGCTGGGAAGGGGAGAGAAAAGGAGGCGGCTAGGGTTCTACGGGAGCTGCTAAGATTTTATACCCAAAAGTGAAATGACTAAAATACCCTTGGGGGGCACCGATTTTACACGCGGTGGCACGAGATATTTCACCGCGGGAGTAAGCTACAGGAGGCCAGGTTCGATCCGATGGCCGACGTCCTCCAGCACCTCGATCGGACGACCGGAAACGCATCAAGGAGTCGATCGGACGGCCGAGAGTGGCTAAACTCTCCCAGCGTCCGGTGCTCCCTTCGTTTCTTCTCTTTTGATTTAACGCAAGTAGTACTGCTCTGCTCACGACCAAACTGAACTGCTCACTGCTATAGCTAGCTAGCTCATCACAAGCAAATCAGCAGAGCTAGCTAGGACAATCTACTCAAGATGTTTAGAGGAATGGGGCGCCATCTTCTTCTGAGGTAGTACGTAGTAGTATTTGCAAATAAACTGCATATTACTAAATCTTTGCCTCTTGGAAGAACACCAGAGCTTTCGTGCCACCCAAACTGATGTGGTTGGGAATGCAGGGGTAAGATGAGCGCCGCCGCGGTGGCAATCTCGTCAGGCGCCGGCCTCGCTCGCTTCTCCACGGCCCCGAGTTCCCAGAGGTGCATGCCATGCCATGCCGTGGAATCTTTGTTTCCTCTTCTTGGTTCTCGTTTGGGTTATGCCGTGGCGTCGCCAATGGCTAGCTAGAGGCCGCACTCAAGTGTGTTTGCTACGGTGCAGGCTAGCCGGGAAGGTGGCCGTCATCACCGGCGCCGCCAGCGGCATGGGCAAGGCGACCGCCGCGGAGTTCGTCAGGAACGGCGCCAAGGTCATCCTCACCGACATCCAGGACGACCTCGGCCGCTCCGTCGCCGCCGAGCTCGGGCCGGAAGCCTCCTACGCCCGCTGCGACGTGACCGACGAGGCGCAGATCGCCGCGGCCGTCGATCTCGCGGTGGCGCGCCACGGCCGGCTCGACGTCCTGCACAACCACGCCGGGATCGCGGGGAAGTTGAGTAGATGACCATGGACTCCGTCGCGTACCTCCTCGCCGACTTCGACCGCACCATGGCAGCCAACGCCCGGTCTGCCGTCGCCGGGATCAAGCACGCGGCGCGCGTGATGGTGCCGCGCCGGAGCGGGTCCATCATCTGCACGGCGGGCACGGCCGGGATGCTCGGCGGCGTGAATCCCGCGTACTGCATCTCCAAGGCCGCCGTGATCGGCGCCGTGCGGGCGTTGGCGGGGGAGCTGGGGAGGCAGGGCGTGCGCGTGAACGCCATCACGCCGCATGGCATCGCGACGCCGTTCGGGCTGCGCGGGCTGGCGGAGCTGCTCCCGGAGGCGAGCGAGGAGGAGCTGAGGCGACTGGTGGAGTCGGGCATGAACGAGATGGGCGGGATGGTGCAGGAGGTGGAGGACATCGCGCGGCCGGCCGTGTACCTGGCGTCCGAGGAGGCCAGGTATGTCAACGGGCACAACCTCGTCGTCGACGGCGGGTTTACCGCAGGGAAGGTGATTCACACGCCGGATCCGGTGAGGAGTGAGTGACAGGCATGGCATGCCAGTGATACGGATGAGGACAACCATCTATACTGAGCTATCCATGTTGGCATGTTCCACATCATGCGAAATAAATAAAGGGAGTGTTAACTATCAGTCATCTTCCACAGCATGCAAATAAGATGTCTGCGTCTAAGGCGATCCATGGCGGTCATCATGTATGAGCGTAGGCATGGACGGCGTTCTTGCGTTGCTGCTAGCTTGCCGTCCTCCAGAGCACGTAGCCCGTCGCCATCCTAAACCTCCCGTGCCGCCCACCACCAAGAGCTCCCGCAGTGGCTCCACCATGTTGTCGCTGTTGGGACAAGCCCTGGATAGCTCTCTCTCACCATAGCAACTGACGATAGATTTATCGAGTGCGTCTTGATTGAATAACTGAAACATTTCTTGAAACTCAACCCACAGATCTTTTGCATGGTAGTAACGCTCTTACTTGACTTTCACCATGAGGGATTCTCGATCGGTAGTCTTTACTTCTCTCATGTACCATTGATACAATTCATACATTCTCGTTGATAGAAGTGGGATCTGCTCAGGCTTGACCATAGGTTGGCCGCGGGCATATTTCCATTGTAGTTCCTCCTCTGTAAACGTTTGGAAGTCCTTGATGCCTAGGAGTTGTTCTACAGTGACACCGGCCTCTTGAGCCTGCCTTCTATGATCGTCGGTTATTACCAGCTGATCGATGTCAGTACTCACACGTGTTTGTACAATGAGCGGGGGGGATCGATTGCACCGCCTGTTCTCCCAGCTGGGGAACAGTTTTCCCACTTTTTTTGGCAGCTGTTTGGCTCGAGCTCGAGCTCGAATCCTTCTTTTTTTGTACTTCATATGACTTCTTGATTTGGCGCTCATAGTCTGAGTCCCTATGCTTGACAGCTGGTTGAGCCATATCAATAAAGTGCTGAATGACATGCTCAGCTACTTTCTCCTCTGGCGGTGGGGGCGGTTTCAGTCCAAAATGAGCCTTCACTTGGGCAGCGACTTCGGCTTCGTTTTCCTCTTCAGTCAAGTGGTAAGGCAACCTTGGAAGAGGCTTGAGGCTTGGACCAAATTTGTATTTCTTGCCTCCTGTTGTACCACTAGCCGCCGTAGCTGCGGCGCCTCTCTTCCGCTGTTGCTTAGGCGGCGGAGCCCGCTGAGGCGGCGGAGACGGCTGATGCGGTGCCTGACTTGGAGGAGGAGTCGGCTGACGCGGTGCCGGACTTGGAGGAGGAGGAGTCGGCTGACGTGGTGCCGGACTTGGAGGAGGAGGAGTGGGCTGACGTGGTGGCGGACTTAGAGGAGCAGGAGTCTGCTGACGCGGTGGCGAACTTGAAGGGGCGGGAGTCTGCTGACGCGGTGGCGGACTTGGAGGAGGAGCCGGCTGACGCGGTGTCGGTGGCCTTGGAAAGACGATGCAATCCTTTCTCCATAGAATGATATGATGTATGGCCTTGTAACACCTCCTTGTAATAAACTCTGTGACACTCTGTTAAAACTGCCAAGTCATGATCATTTGTAGTGCCAAGTCATAAGGGTTAATGATCCAATTCAAATTCACATCTGAAAATCAACTCAAATTCAAAAGTGAAATATAAAGTTGTTCAAACTCTGTTGGGAAAATGTTCATTAAATGGCCAATAATCCAGGAACATTTCTAAAACCAATATCAAAATAATTGGAGTTGGATAAGTGGCTCAAACAATTTGGAACAGGCCCAAAAACAGAATATTTGATAAATTTAAAATTATATCAAATTCCAACAAACTTCATTTCTGCTCAAACCACTTTTTGGTGGAAGGGAATATTGCATTGTAATATTGGGGACAATTCTTGTATTTTACAAAAATGCAGAAGAGACCTAACTAATTCCAAACAGAAGAGGTTAGCTGAAAAAGAAACAAAAAATATAGAAAATAGAAAAGGCCTAAACTACTACTGTGCAATAAGCCTGCTCCGCACTGTAAGCGGCCCAGCCCGCTAGGAGGTCATCCCCCTCCTCCTGCCTCGCTGTCGAACGCAGGGACGCCGCGGCCGCCGATGCGCCGCGCGTCGAGCATCCTTGCCTCCTCCTCGTGGATAAGAACGGCCCCGAGCCTCTCCTCGCCCCCTGGAACCCTAGCCCCTACACTTCCCCCCTCAGATCTCCCTCTCCTCAGATCCGCCGCGCCCGAACGCCGTCGGGCCATGACCGCGTGGTAGCACGGCCACCGGCAACCCTGCGCCCATCCACCGTGTCGGCCAGCTCCGCCACGAATGACCGCGTCCTCTGGTGCCTTTGGGCGGAGCTGAGGAGGGCCGCAGCGCTGGTTCTCCTCGACGGCATCTCCGACCAACGCCGGTCTTCTCCGACGCCGCCGACGCCTTCTGCAGCTACAAAACCCCCCAGAGGCCTTTCGTGAGCCGCTAGGTGAGCCTCGCCGCGAAAGCCCTCTGTTTCCTCACCGTTTCGACGCCTCTAGCGCCGTCGCCGGCGATGACCGAACCGAGCTCCGCCGCGAGGCTTAACGCCGGCGACCCAGTTGTTGTCGCGCTCGACCGAGCATCTAGACGTGTTTCGCTGCTCACGGCGAACACAGCGCCCGCACGCACGCTCCCTGTCGTGGTCCCTAGCTGCTACCCCGATGAGCACCCGGAGCCACCGCCGCCATAGCTCGTCTCCGGCGCAGCTCCGACCACCCCCGCGCCTGGGACCGTCCCAGATGGACGCGACGCTCGATCCTCGATCGTCTGGTGGTCGCGGCGCGCGAAATGACGCCCTACAGAGGGATTCCGCAGCTCGCCGGCGTGCTCCGCCGCGAAAATGGTCGCCGGAGCGATCTCCGGCGCCGGCGCCGACGTGGCCGCCACGTGGGTCGCCCTGGGTCACTGACCCGTGGGCCCAGGGGCCCGCGTTGACTAGTTGACCAAGTCAACTATGCTGACGTGGCCGACCCAGAGCCACTGACAGGTGGGCCCCCGCGACTAATTAGCCTAATTAGAGATTTAATTAAATAGAAACTGATTAATTTAACCTAATGTCTCACTGACATGTGGGGTCCACCCCCTAATTAATCCTGGTAATTAAACTAAATCACTGGTTAAAGAAACAGAGGCTGACATGTGGGTCCCACTGGACCCACATGTCAGGTTTGACCTGTACAGCCGCTGTTGACTTGCTGATGTCAGCACGACATCATGCTGACGTCATAATTCATTTTCTGTAAATAAAAAATTAATTCCAGAAATTCAAATAATCTTTAAAAATTAATAACTTTTAAACCGTAGCTCGGATCGAAAAAGTTAAAACATGAAAGTTGCTCAGAACGACGAGATGAGTTTGATCGTGCCATCTGTTTCTCCATCGGAACCTCCTACGTAGAAGAACTCGTAACTCCGGACCCGAATCCGGCAGATGAATAGTGCACACACGTCGGATATTAAATCCCAGAATAATTCTAAAAATAACTAAAATGACTTAGATGCATAATTAGGCAACCCTGCACTGCATCATAGCATCACACGCACCGTATTGCATTTGTTTGCATTATGTTTACCTGTTTCTTCCCCCTCTTCTCTCTCGGTAGACCCCGACGTTGACGTAGCTCCCGAGGCAGACGCCGCACAGGAGTACGACTACGTCCCCGACGATACTACTGAAGACCTTGCCCTTGCCCCCGAGCAAACAGGCAAGCACCCCCATTTTGAGCATGCCTATATCGCCTATTCTCTTCTCTCTTATCTTGCATTAGAACTGCTACTGCTACTGTTTTCCTATATCTGCTGCATAGCCTGATTATTGTACCCTGCTTTGTTACCTTACTGGTTATCCTAGACTGCTTAGTATAGGGTGGGTAGAGACACGACAGAGACCTCCACTTGATCCCGACTGCCCTGCTGGACATCAGAAGACCCGATCATCGGGATTGAAGACCAGACCCTGGCACCGCACATCACTACCCCTTAGTTGCCGACACTGCTGGGTTACCGTCGAGTGCCGAGGGTGATACCTCGTTAGCACTTCTGATGTTAACCTTGTAGGTTAGTTACTCGGTCGTGGTAAGCGAGGGTGATTCCTCCTACACCACCCCCGATAACGACATCGTCGCGCAACCTCTCAAGTGTGGACCTCGAGGGTGATTCCTCCTTCGTTCACCTTGATGATAACATCGAGCGGGAACTCCATCGAGGGTGATTCCTCATGGTTCCCTTCGGTGTCAGACACACAGTTACCTTGGATATTATGACTTGACTATGAACCACGATACTAAAGACGGGTCGGCCCTGAGGGGTACCCGCGCGAGCTTATTGCGAAGTGATGTGGAGTCGGGTTGACCTGGATGGTGCCCGCGAGATAACTACGAGGCGTGGCCGGGAATTCTTAGCCCTTGCCGCAAGTCCTCGAGACGGGGCGACGGGGTCACATCGATCGTGAGTCTCTGCTCGTTTCCGCGCGCTCCTAATCCACTACGGTTTGGATATTTGATCCGAGGGGCCTCTGGCCCGATAGCACTAACCATCACGTGGGCATAGTATGGGCATTCTGCGTCGTACACATCAGCCGAAGCTTGTTGGACGTCAGTAAGGAGCGGCGCACGCCGAGTTGGACTGGTAACGCAACCGCGCTTGTATAAGGGGTTGCTAGGTCTGCTCTCGGTGGCCCCGTAACGTGCAGGAGTTCCCGGGGCGATGGCCCAAGACCCCTGGGGGCATAGGTTTAGTCCGGCGTGCTGACCTCTCTTATAAGCCTAGGTCGGGTTGCGGCGTGTTGCTTAGCCGAGGCCGGGCATGACCCAGAAAAGTGTGTCCGGCCAGAGTTAAGCGAGCGTGGTGGGTAAGTTGGTGCACCCCTGCAGGGAAGAAACTTCTATCGATAGCCTGTCCTACGGTAACGGACACTCGGAGTTGTATCCCGACCGGTACAACTAGAACATGTGGTGAGAATTGGATAGTACGGCTCTGGGATTGCTTTCTCACAGGGAGTCGAGAAAGGATCTCAGGTCGAGGTTGATGATACTACTACTACTACTTTACTTATGTAATCTGCTCTCTCCTCATGCTGAAAGACTGCTGAAGATTGTTGAAGATGCTAGTCTTCGATAGGACTAGGCTTTCCCCCTCTATTCTGGCATTTCTGCAGCCCAGTCCACATATACAGCCATTCCTTTGACAATGATGCATATGTAGTGTAGATCCTTGCTTGCTGAGTACTTCGGATGAGTACTCACGTTTGCTTTATTTTCTTTTTTCCCCCATATTCCATTTGATGCCACCAGACGACGGAGCCCCTGAGCCAGAAGCCCCAGCCGACGACCAGTACTACTACCCGCCTGGCGAGTACTACTACTACGAGGAGCCGTTCGACGACCAGGAGTAGGATCGGAGGGTCCAGGGCAGGAGGCCTACGCCTTTCGATCGTAGTATTTTATTTTACCCCGCCTCTGTGAAGGCCTAATTCTCTCTATGTAATATATCTGTACCCAGATATCTAATGCTTCCGCTGACGCTTGTATGCCATCGAGCTATGTATTCGAGTCCTCGAGGCCCTGGCTTGTAATATTAAGCTTGTATGACTTTATTTTATGTTTTAGAGTGGTGTTGTGATATCTTCAAGTGAGTCCTTAGGCTTGATCGTGCGCATTTGCGTGTATGATTAGTGCACGATTAAGCCGGGGTCGTCACAGGCCTCTCCCAGTGTGTGCTCGTCGTCACCTCCAGGAATGTCAAGCTCTAGCCCCGAATATCCTGCCACCACTTCATCAACCCCGACACGAGCATAGCCAGATGGAATCGGATTGCAATGGAAGGTTGCTTCAGGGGGATTTGTATAAGCATAGCCGTCCGCCACCTTCATGGATATGTTCTTCATTTTAAAGTGTAGCTCACAAGTTGTCGTATCTATGATATCATCCATAGGGTATCTATCCAGCAGTGCATCATCGGCCGGGGCGGAACCCACGCTGCTTCTCGGCATGGATGGGACGGTGCTATCCAATGCTGGATCCGCTAGCTGCTGCCGCTGCTGAGACCCCCTTTCCTGGCTAAGTAAGTCGATCTGCTGCTGCTGCCGCTTGAAAGCGAGTTCCAACTCCGCGTGCTTTGATTCTAGACCTTGAAGGCGGTCTGCTTCCTGCTTCCTCTGCTCCTCCTCCAACTTCCTCTTCTACTCCTCCTGCTGCTTCTTTCTCGCACGTCTTATGTAGTCGGCGTTCCAGTCCGCAAACCCCTCAAACCACGGAACAACGCCTTTGCCTCGTGTTCTTCCCGGGTGTTCCGGATTCTTCAGGGCGCGCGTAAGCTCGTCGTTCTCTCTGTTGGGTGTGAACACCCCCGTTCGAGCCTCTTCTATTGCAACAAGTAAACTGTCGGTGGCTCCTTTAAGACTTGCCCGCTCCAAAACCTCGACTGTCTTTGGGTCCAACTTCCCCCCATGCGCATAGAACCAAGTCCTGCACCTGGGGGGCCAGCTCAATGTAACTGGAGTGACCCCTGCATCCATCATCTCTTGCTCAGTGAGATCCCACTTAGGCCGGGCCACCTCGTAGCCACCTGGCCCCAGCTTATGGTGCCACTGCTTTTTCGCGGCATTAATCTTGTTTTTTCTCGACTGTTCCTAAGCTACTTCCGATTCCTTGAATTTCACGAAAGCGTCCCAGTGAGCTCTTGCCTTCTCTAGTGTTCCCTTGAATTCTGGAGTTTTCTTTCCTGCATTGACGTACGCGGCCCATATATTTTTCTTGTGGTTGTTGAATGCTATCGCCATCTTCTTAAGAGCAGAGTTCTTGACTTTCTCCAGATCTGCATCTGTCAAATGATCTGGTAGGGTGAAATGTGACATGAGAGATTCCCAAAGCAGATCTTTTGCTCTTTGGTCGACAAAAGTAACATCTAGATCTTCCTTTGCTGGCTTTTTCCATTCTTGAATGGAGATCAGGATTTGGTCCCTGACAATAACTCCGCATTGACGAATGAACTTGCTTGCATTCTTCTTAGGTTCGCGCGGTTCGCCATTAGGTTTGATGGCATCGATGTTGTACTTTACGCCATCCTTCAACTTTTTGGCCGGGACTCAAACTGTCCTGCTGCTTGTAGAAGATTTGCTCGATCTGGAGTGCTAAAAGAAGAAAGATCGATTCGTTAATATATATACAAATCAATTAAAACATGTGATGATCACGAGATGCCTGCTTATATAAATATACCTCGCTGGTCTTTGTTATTTGAAGAACAACATTTCCTTCATCATCATTGTTCTGGACTTCATCTATTCGTTCGTCTTCATCAAATGCCATACCCTCACCGGTAGGGTTCAGATATTGCGAGCCGTCATCTTCTTCATTCCCATCTGGGCTCGGGGAGCGTATGATATCGAACAGAGTCTCTTCTCCTTCTCTGCCGGTATTGTCCATAGCTTTTATTTAACTAATCCAGAAGAAAGATAAAACAATTTAGTCATCAATAAGGAAAAACTGAATCATAGTAGATAATATGCATCTCGAATAATCCAGATAATTAATATGCATCATCGAATATAATCTCGAATACATCGTCTCAAATATTATCGAATAATATAATCTCGAATACATCGTCTCGAATATTATCTCGAATACATCACTAGCTAATACAGATCGAATATTATCTAATAATCTAGTTTACTCGCGGTAGACACCCAAAGAGAAGGAACCATCACAAGATCATAGCTCGGGTGAGATCCCTGAAGAACCTGCCAGGTATTGGAGAACCTGACGTCCAACGAAACCATGTAGCGACGGACGTGCTCGTCCTCCTCCCTGACACGGTGACGTACCACCTCCATGGGGGACGCCAGCCTCCGCACCGAATGTGGACCACGCGCCCGCCACCAAAGAAGCTCCGGGTCGATGACGGGACCCGGGTTCCTCACCAAGATGCGCGCCCCTGAAGGTAGCACCTCCCAGTGCCAGCCCGGCGGAGCCCAGTCCCGTACATGGCGCCTCTGAAGCAGGACGTCGTCGCGAACGAGTCGACGACGAGGATGCGGGCCGGGCATCGTTGACATCGAGAACAAATTCTATGCAAATTTAACATTTCTTTTAATGCTTGGATTGTGATTTCTTATATACGATCGAAGAACCTTTAGTCCCTGGCTAGGAACAGGATTCAGAATCATAATGGATTCTCTTAACCTTTAAGGGATTTAACAAAATGGCGCCATTCTGGATGTGCAGAAAATGGTCCATATTTTTTCTGATCTTATCTACCCTTCTATATGTGTCACGTTGTCTAGTGTCAAAGGATTCAAGAAAACCATGGCTTCATCATTAGCCGGAAGTAACAGGCGCATGATGGTACGAAGCTCTCCAAAGTTGTTTTGGAACGGAGTTCCGGATAGGATAATTAGCTTTTTGGTACGAAGTTCAGCAAGGGCCTTCTGAATATCACTATTTGGAAGGCCCTTGCTGAACTTCGTACCAAAAAGCGAATTATCCTATCAGGAACTCCATTCCAAAACAACTTTGGAGAGCTTCGTACCATCATGCGCCTGTTACTTCCGGCTAATGATGAAGCCATGCATGAATTTCTTCAATACTTTGACACAAGACAACGTGACATATAGAAGGGTAGGTAGATGAGATAAAAAAATTAGATCAACTTGTGTACATCCATAATGGGGGCATTCTTGATAAATCCCTTATTAAAGGACTAAGAGAATCTATTGTATACATACATATACTAATTAATTGCAAATACATAACAAACTTTTACAAATACAACATTAAAATATGCAACTTTTGCAAATACTAATTGCTATACATTGGATCAAATGTCAAAATTCATCAACTTTTTTCTATACATTGTATTCATACATACATATATATATATATATATATATATATATATACTAATTTCTATACATATTGGTTCAAAATGTAAAAATTCCTCAAATGTCAAAATTTCTTAACTTTTTTCTATACATCTAATCATCTAGTGAAAAAATATCAAAATTCTTCTAAAATATGTCAAAATTGCTATACATATATACTAAAACATACAAAAATACATATAAATCATCTAACTTAAGAAAATGTGTGTGTGTGTGTGTTCATGCATATATGTGTGGGGGGGGGGCTCGGGGAGGGGCGGCCATGGCGGCACAGGGGGCAAGGGAGAGGGGGGGAGCTCACAGCGGGTCGGCAGGGCGACGGCGAGGCGAGGCGAGTCGGGGGCGGCGACGGCGTCGGCGGCGCGGCGAGGAGCTCGGGGCCGGAGGAGCGGGCGCGGGCGACGTCCCGGGCGGCGTCGGGCTGGCTTGGGGAGGAGCGGGCGCGGGTGGCATCAGGGATCGGCGCGAGGAGGCGAGGGCGGCCGGCGTCGGGGGCGGCGACGAGCTCCGGCGTCGGGGAGGCGAGACGGCGACGGCGTGGCGATGTCGAAGAGGTCGAAGAAAGCAGATAGAAAGCAGAGAAACTGAAAATTTTGAACTGCTCTATATATATGCGCCCCCTTTAGTCCCGGTTGGAGCCACCAACTGGGACTAAAGGTCACTTTTGGCCAGCCGAAGCGGCGGGAAGCGCACGCGGTGGATGTTTAGTCCCACCTCGCTAGTTGAGGGGAGCCAGCACCTGTTTATAAGCCCCGGCGCAGGCACTGCATCGAGCTCCTCTCTAATGCAGGCCTTCTGGGCCTACATCACCTGCGCTGCCCTGGTGGGCCTACTGGGCCTTGCGGGCCTGCATCCTAGCCCAACCACAGGTTGGGTTTCTAGTCGTATGCAGGCCTTTGTGGCCCAGTAGATGGGCTTTTTTTAATTTATTTTTTTTGTTTTCTGCTTTATTTTTTTATTTCTGAGTTGTTTTTTGCTTTATTTAGAGTTTCTTTGTGAATCTTTTTGCTTTAGGTAAAAAAAATTATAAACTTTCTGTTAATGCCAGTAGTTTTTAAATTTGAAAAGTTTAAATTTGAATTATTTGAAATTTGTGTGAATCACTAGTTTGTGAATAACTTTATTTTAAAAATAGATTTTTCAGTGATTCTTTTTTCTTCTGTTTAATATTAGTGTGTTTTATCATTATATTCAATTTGGTAATTCTTAGGTTATTTAAAACATGAAATGCCTTTGTAACAGATGAGTTTTAGCCCAAAAACCTGATACTCGAAAGAGATTGTCCATTTTGTACACGAAGTGCATCCAATTTTTGCCGTAACCCTCTCAACTTTTTTGCACATGCTATGTGGGTGAAATGATGATACCATGCCAACTTTCAACCTTTTCAGAGTTCATTTGTAGTTCTTTTCAATTTCAGGGTCATTTAGCTCAAAAAAATCAATAAATGCATGAAAAATAGAAAATGAAGTCAGAAATGGTTGAAAATTGATGACGTGGCTTCGAATGGTGCATACTGAACGCACAAAAAGTCTGGAGTTGAAATAAGTTTTAAAAAATGAAATGCCTTTGTAACAGATGAGTTTTAGCCCAAAACCCTGATACTTCGAAAGAGATTGTCCATTTTGTACACAAAGTGCATCCAGTTTTTGCCGTAACCCTCTTAACTTTTTTGCACATGCTATGCGGGTGAAATGATGATACCATGCCAACTTTCAACCTTTTCAGAGTTCATTTGTAGTTCTTTTCAATTTCAGGGCCATTTAGCTCTAAAAATCAGTAAATGCATGAAAAATAGCAAATGAAGTCAGAAAGTGTTGAAAATTTGTTTGTACATAATATTTCTTCGCATTTCAAATGCCAAAACACATAAGCACCCTAACTATTACAAAGATTCCCTCCGGTTTGTCCGAAGTGGGACTTTCTAGATATATAAGTCCGGAAACTCACTAGAGAAGAAAGTGATGACAGTGAAGCCGGTCACATCCCAGAGTGGGATCTTTGGGTGTAAAACTTTTTCTTCACGTGTGTCCCTTTGCGCCGTAACCATGGACAATCTTCATCATTTAACTGGATGCGCGGGTCAATATTCACTATGAAGGGAGCAATTTCATGAAACTTTTCATAATCTTCTGACATGTCTGTCTTGTCCTCCACTCCCACGATGTTTCTTTTCCCTGAAAGAACTATGTGGCGCTTTGGCTCATCGTATGATGTATTCGCTTCCTTATCTTTTCTTTTTCTCGGCTTGGTAGACATGTCCTTCACATAGAAAACTTGCGCCACATCATTGGCTAGGACGAATGGCTCGTCTGCGTACGCAAGATTGTTGAGATCCACTGTTGTCATTCCGTACTGCGGGTCTTCCATTACCCCGCCTCCTGTCAGATTGGCCCATTTGCACCGAAACAAAGGGACCTTCAAACCATGTCCATAGTCAAGTTCCCATATCTCCTCTATGTAACCATAATATGTGTCCTTTCCCCTTTTGGTTGCTGCATCAAAGCGGACACCACTGTTTTGGTTGGTGCTCTTTTTATCTTGGGCGATCGTGTAAAATGTATTCCTATTTATCTCGTACCCTTTGAAAGTCAATATATTCGAAGATGGTAACTTGGACAGCAAGTACAGCTCATCTTCAACAGCGTCGTCATGCATGAGACGTGTCTGCAACCAACCGGCGAAAGTCCCCGTTTGTTCACGTGTAATCCAGTCGTCAGACTACTCCGGGTGTTTGGAGCGTAGAATATTCTTGTGTTCCTCGATATACGGAGCCACCAAGGAGGAATTTTGTAGAACTGCGTAGTGTGCTTCAGTGAGAGAATGCCCTTCCATACATATTATTGCTTTTGGTCCTAGCGTGCCTTTTCCATCCAGTCTGCCCTCATGTTGCGATTCAGGAACACCAATCGGCTTAAGGTCAAGAATAAAGTCAACACAAAAATCAATGACCTCCTCATTTTCATGGCCCTTGGAGATGCTTCCTTCTGGCCTAGCACGGTTATGAACATATTTCTTTAAGACTCCCATGAACCTCTCAAAGGGGAACATATTGTGTAGAAATACAGGACCCAGAATGGCAATCTCTTCGACTAGATGAACTAGGACGTGCGTCATGATATTGAAGAAGGATGGTGGGAACACCAACTCGAAACTGACAAGACATTGCGACAAATCATTCTCTAACTTTGGTATGATTTCTGGATCGATTACCTTTTGAGAGATTGCATTGAGGAATGCATATAGCTTCACAATGGCTAATCGAACGTTTTCCGGTAGAAGCCCCCTCAATGCAACCGGAAGCAGTTGCGTCATAATCACGTGGCAGTCATGAGACTTTAGGTTCTGGAACTTTTTCTCGGCCATATTTATTATTCCCTTTATATTCGATGAGAAGCCAGACGGGACCTTCATACTGAGCAGGCATTCAAAGAAGATTTCCTTCTCTTCTTTGGTAAGAGCGTAGCTGGCATGACCCTGATGTATGCCGTCTTTTCCGTGCATATGTTGCTGGTCCTCCCGTGCCTCCGGTGTATCTTTTGTCTTCCCATACACGCCCAAGAAGCCTAGCAGGTTCACGCAAAGATTCTTCGTCACGTGCATCACGTCGATTGCAGAGCGGACCTCACGGTCTTTCCAATAGGGTAGGTCCCAAAATATAGATTTCTTCTTCCACATGGGTGCTCGTCCGTCAGCGTCATTCAAAACAGATTGTCCGCTAGGACCCTTTCCAAAGATTACTTTTAAATCCTTGACCATATCAAGTACATCATCACCAGTGCGGTGGCGAGGCTTCTTCCGGTGATCTGCCTCACCTTTGAAATGCTTTCCTTTCTTTCTTATGGGATGCCTGCTCGGAATGAAATCGACGATGTCCCAGGTACACATTCTTCTTACAATTATCCAAATATATACTGTCGGTATCATCCAAATAGTGCGTGCATGCGCGGTATCCCTTGTTTGTCTGTCCTGAAAGGTTACTGAGAGCAGGCCAATCATTGATGGTCACAAACAGCAACGCATGTAGGTTAAATTCCTCCTGTCCGTGCTCATCCCACGCACGTACACATTTTTCATTCCACAGCTGTAAGAGTTCTACAACTAATGGCCTTAGGTACACATCAATGTCATTGCCGGGTTGCTTAGGGCCTTGGATGAGCACTGGCATCATAATGTACCTCTGCTTCATGCACAACCAAGGAGGAAGGTTATACATACATAGAGTCACAGGCCAGGTGCTATGATTGCTGCTCTGCTCCCCAAAAGGATTAATGCCATCTGCGCTTAGACCAAACCATACGTTCATTGTGTCATCTGCAAAGTCCCGCCACTTTCTCTCGATTTTTCTCCACCGCGACCCGTCAGCGGGTACTCTCAGCTTCCTGTCTTTCTTACGGTCTTCTCTGTGCCATCGCATCAACTCGGCATGCTCTTTGTTTTGGAACAAACGTTTCAACCATGGTATTATAGGAGCATACCACATCACCTTGGCAGGAATCTTCTTCCTAGGGCGCTCGCCCTCAACATCACCAGGGTCATCGCGGCTGATCTTATAGCGCATTGCACCACATACTGGGCATGCATTCAAATCCTCATACTCACCGCGGTAGAGGATGCAGTCATTAGGGCATGCATGTATCTTCTGCACCTCTAATCCTAGAGGCCAGACAACCTTCTTTGCTTCGTACGTACCGTCGGGTAATTCATTGTCCTTTGGAAGCATCTTATTTAACATTATCAGCAACTTTTCAAATCCCTTGTCAGATACACCATTCTCTGTCTTCCATTGCAGCAATTCCAGTGTGGTGCCCAGCTTTTTCTTGTCAGCTTCGCAATTTGGGTACAACAATTTCTTGTGATCCTCTAACATGCGCTGCAACTTCAACCTCTCCTTTTCAGTTGCGCAGTTTCTCTTTGCATCGGCAATGGCCCGACCAAGATCATCAGCGGGCTCATCTGATGCCTCTTCTTTAGCTTATTCCCGCATTGCCAGCTCAGCTTCTTCCCCCATTGTTGTACCATCGTATTCAGGGAACCGATGGTCAGGATAGCTATTGTCGTTCTCTTCTTCTTCATTGTCTTCCATCATAACCCCTCTTTCTCCGTGCTTGGTCCAAACATTATAGTGGGGCATGAAACCGGACTCAAACAGGTGGACGTGAATGGTTCTTGACTTAGAGTAATTCTGATCATTCTTACAGACAGCACATGGACAACACATAAAACCATCCGCTCGCTTGTTTGCCTCAGCCGCAATCAGAAAAGTATGCACGCCTTTAACGAACTGGGGAGAGCATCGGTCATCATACATCCATTGCCGGCTCATCTTCATTACACAACACCGAAAAGACCAAATTAATACAAGTTCATACACACTTATTCTCATAAAACAACATACAAACTCTCTAGCTAAAGCATTTAAATGCAACAACAAATGCGATCAAGATCGCAACTAAGGTAACAACTGATCCAACAACATAATGATACCAAGCCTCACTATCAATGGCATATTTTCTAATCTTTCTAATCCTCAAGCGCATTTTCTCCATCTTGATCTTGTGATCATCGACGACATAGGCAACATACAACTCCAGTTTCATCTTCTCTTATTCAATTCTTTTCAATTTTTCTTTCAAATACTCGTTTTCTTTTTCAACTAAATTTAACCTCTCGACAAGAGGGTCGGTTGGAATTTCTGGTTCACATACCTCCTAGATAAAAATATCTATGTCAACTTGATGGGCATAATTTGTCATAAACACGAAATGCAACAAATAGTTATAAAAGAGAATATACCACATCCGAATCATAAACCGGACGAGGGCTGACGGGGACGGATATCAAAACCATGCCACTATGTATAACAAACAACGTACGGGTAAGAAAATTATACAAGTAACTATATATCTAAATCACACAAACATGATTTTTTTTTTATAAAAAAGATAAGAACAAGAGGCTCACCAAGGTGGTGCCGGCGACGGGATGGTGCGGGCGATCGACGGTGGTTAGGACGGAGACGGGAAGGCACTAAGTAAACCACACCGATATATGCAAACTAAGAGTTACTTTGAGCTCAAATTGCATATAAATCAAATAAACTACCACATATAATTACTCCCAAACTAAAACCCACAAATCACTATACTTATAGAGCATTGCAAGAGCTAATCTAGCAATGAGAGATAAAAGGACAAAGTTGCTAACCTTTGTGACCACTTGGATGGATGGGGGGCCTTCAAATCTTGACAAATTTTGGGCAAAATGAAGGATGAGCTCGAGCTTTGGGGAAGAACAGAGAGGAGAGGAGAGGAAAGGGGAAGAACAGAGAGCTCAATCGCGGGCTGGACGAAGGGTTTATATAGGAAAACATTTAGTCCCGGTTCATGACACAAACCGGGACTAAATGTGAGCTTCTAGTACCGGTTCGTGCCACGAACCGGGACTAAAGGGGTTGGTGGGGCCCCAGCCTGACACCAGCCTGCCACCACCTCTTTAGTCCTGGTTCGTGGCACGAACCGGGACTAGAGGTTCAACACGAACCGGGACTAATGATGCCCGCCCGCCTAGCCGTTGGAACCGGCACTAATGGTCACATTAGTGCCGGTTCGTTTACAAATCGGGACTAATGTGTCTCACGTAAATTAGTTTTTCTACTAGTGTATATGCATGCACACGCACAGACCCACATACACACGCGTTCATGCCCTGCATGGACCGCACCTGACGCACCCGAGGCCGGTCGCCACCACACATGGCATGGCTTATTCCCAACACTCTCCCCCTAGGCCATGACCTCGATGTGTGGCTTGCCTACAAGTCATCGTCGTCGTCTTGAACGTCTCCGCCCGACGCCACCGCGTTCATCCGCGCCCGCTGCAACGTGTCGTCTGCTCGCCGCGCCCGAGCCGCAGTTGGTGCGTCGCTCGACTTCAAAACCGTATGCCACCACCATGTCTGGACTCGCCGCGCGTCGCCGACTCGCCGTCGCTACGTGTTGGCCGCGTGCCGCAGCCGCGCCCTCGAGGCCTCTACATCCGCCGCGCTCATCACGGACTCATCGTGCGTCGCCTCCGCGTCTGCCATGACAGCCGCAGCGCCGCGCACCTCCATAGGCCAACAAACGGCCCGGAGCTTCATCGCCCAGCCACCAGCGAACGCCGCCATCGCCGGCATGCCTCCGACAAGGGGAACGCTGCCCAAGACAAGCAAACTCATGATACCAATTGTTGGGACAAACCCCGGATAGCTCTCTCTCTCTCTCTCTCTCTCTCTCTCTCCCTCTCTCGCGCGCGCGCGCGCTCAGGCGAAGGTGAAAGAAGGAGCACACTGGACACAAGGTATTTTCCGGCGACAAACGCCTCGCCTCACGAACGACGCTTTTTTTTAGCTCAAACTCTGATCGGCAACATATACCATGGCTGGGCAACATACTTTTTTTATGGGCAATGGTAGGTGCTCTGCCTTTTCATTTAGTAGAGGGAAAAGTTGTACATAGTAACGACGAGAAAGCCAGGGGTAGGAAGAAAAAGAGAAGCCAGGTTACCAAGCGGCAACCAGACCCGGAGAGAAAAAGCGACTAAATCTCCCAAGCCCCAGCAAAGAGGCCTATCTCATATCTAATCATCATATAAACTCCAGGCGTGGTTGCCGTCTTCTGTTGGAAAACCCTTCTGTTTCGCTCGTTCCAAATATTCCAAGCAATGTATGCCGCCACAGTAGATGCATGAAGATTGTCATGCAAGATCTTGCATCTGGTTGAAGTCGTCCACCAGGACTGAATAGAAGTGGCAGAAAGGGCGGCAGCAGCGACTTCGGGGTGTGAAGGCTGAAAGGAATGCCAAATCTCCTTTGCAAAAGGGCAGTCAAGTAAGATGTGCGGCGCAGACTCCGGAAGTTGATCACAGGTGCTGCAGTGATCATTGTGTGGCCATCCTCGAGCCGCAAGGCGATCAGTAGTCCACAGCCTGTTTTGGAGCAAGGTCCAAAAGAAGAATCTGATCTTAGGCTCAGCCTTGATTTTCCATACCTATTTCAAGTTGCGGCATTGCAATTCTAGTGATGAACTGAATGTTGTATGCAGACTTGGCGTTGTAGCTTCCATTCGAGGAGTGGATCCAAGAGATTTCATCCTCCCGATCAGTGAGAAGGACCTGCTGTAGGGCCGTCCAAAGGTTCAGTAGGGAGTCGAGTGTCAGAGCGTCGTTGATCCTGTTCAGCCCAGCCATCCATTGGTTATCATGGAGACTGTCACGTACAGTCAGATGCTTCCTTCGGGACAGCTTGTACAGAGCAGGGGCAATGTCCATGGGAGCCATTCCATGCAGCCATCTATCAGTCCAAAAGCGCGCTTTCCTACCGTCTCCCAGTTGAATGCTAGTGCAGGCAGCAAACAACTGACGATCAGTGTGGTCACATGGGGTTGGGGTGCCTTTCCAAGGGCGATCGATACTGTCCCACTCATACCAAGGCCAACGCAGTCGAAGGGCTCTGCTGTATGCGGCGATCTCTTTGATACTAAGGCCCCCAACCGATTTTGGAGCACAAATGCGCTTCCAGTTAACCAAGCATTTTCCACCATAGGCCTCGTCCTCAACATTCCAAAGGAATTTTCTTCGCAGCTTATCAATTTGCCTCTAGGCCCATTTATCCAGTGCAAACGTGGTGAGGTAGAATGTAAGCGTAGAGATGAGGACCGAATTAACAAGGAGTAGCCGGCCAGGTCTGGTGAAGAATTTTCCTTTCCATGGTCTTAGGCATCTGGCGATCTTATCCAGAAGAGGCTCTATCTCAACTCTTCTCGGTTTTCTAAGTGAGAGTGGCAACCCAAGGTATCGACAAGGCAGGGCCCCAAGGGCTCCTCCAAAACCCTCCAGGAGAGAGGCAATGTCAATCCCTTCGCATCGGACAGGATAAGCCACACACTTTCCTTGGTTGATCTTAAGTCCAGACACATCACCAAAGAAGTCAATAATATGGAGCATGGCTCGGATGTCCATACTAGTCGGTTGGATGAAAAGTGCAGTGTCGTCAGCATAGAAACTTGTTCTTAGCCTGGCAGAGTCCGTCGACAGGGGGGAGGATATCCAATTCTGTGGCTCTGGTCAGAATTCTTTGTAGGGGGTTCAGAGCTAGAATGAACAGCATCGGCGACAGGGGGTCCCCCTGCCGGAATCCTCGTCGGTGCTGAAAAGGCAAGCCAGTAGCTCCATTGAGCAACACCCTAGAGGTGGCCGAGGCTAGCAAAATGCAGATCATATCCCTCCATTTTTGTCCGAACCCATAGTTTTCCAAAACTTGCAGCAGGTATCCCCAACCAATCGAGTCAAAAGCCTTTGCGAAGTCAAGCTTGAGGAATAGCAGCTTCTTCTTCTTGTGGTGGGCATCTTTGATTACATTCTTGACATAGAGAAAGTTATCCTGGGTGGATCTTCCTCGAATGAAAGCGCTCTGGGTGATCGAGATGATCTTGTGCAACTTAGGACCCAGCCCATTAGCAAGCACCTTGCAGATGATTTTAGCGACACTATGCATCAAGCTGATCGGTCTATAGTCAGAAGGTGTTGTCGCTCCCTCTTTCTTGGGGATCAGCACCAGGTTGGCAGAGTTGAGGATCTTCCATTGGTTCCCCTTTAGTAGGAAAAGGCTCTTGAAAACCTCAATCAAGTCATCTTTGATTAGTAGCCAAAACCTCTTGTAAAATGCCCCAATGAATCAGTCGGGTCCAGGTGACTTCTCAGCATGCCCATCAAAAACAGCAGCCTTTATCTCATCTTCAGTGAAGGCCTGATCCAAGTGCTGCAGCTCAGCCCGCTGGATGCCCAGGGAGTCCCAGTTCAAATGTGAAACATTAGGTGCAGCTTTGCCAATGAGGTTCTTGAAGTGATCTAGCAAAATACTTTCCTTCTTCTTGTGATCTGAAGTCTCTCCGTGCTATCCAATAAGAGTGGCAATGTGGTTTTTCCTGCGTCTGCCATTAGCCCTTGGGTGGAAGAATTTTGTGCTAGCGTCGCCCGATCTCATAGTGGTTAGCTTGGATCTCTGCTTCCATCTGATCCTCTCTAAGGCAGCAATTCCCAGAAGTTTGGTCTTAAGGTTCCTCCGAAGGGCCCACTCCGCATAAGTGAGCTCTCTATGTTCCATTGCCAGGTCCAGTTGGAATATCACCTCGTTTGCAATGTCAGTGGCCAAGCTAGCCTTTTTTCTCATATCACTGTTCCATTTCTTGAGGGCCGTGGCTGTTCTGGAAAGTTGCCCACGGGCCTCGATGCCGGGTTCAGCCCCTTCGTCAGCGCGTCGTCGATCACCACCACCTGCCCGGACCGCAGCGGCGGCTCGGCCCCGAACAGGCGCATGCGGGCAGTTCGGGGGGATGCTCCAGTAGGCATTGTGAAGACACGCAGAGAGACGAAATACACGCGCGAGGGAGGGGGGGGGGGATTGTTGCGATGCACGTCCACACAGTGATGACTATATAGTACACATAAATGATTGAATCGACACTAAGGTATGGCGACCGGGTACGTGCTGCGGAGGACGATGAGGTGGCAGTAATGCAAGGTTCCATACCAAAATAAGCGAGGGACGAGGCGTTTCGGTGCCCAGGCTCATCTGCATCCGATTACAAAAAACTTTGTAAAAAATTCAAAAAAATCCAAATTTTATTTGTGCGGTAGAAAATTTGATGTGTGAGGCCCGCTTCAAATTTTAAATCATTTGGACATCTGAGCAGCTCTCAGCAAAAAAGGCAAATCGGGCCAAAACAATACATGAACAATAAACTTTTTTACAGACCTCCAATTTGTATTTTTTTGCTGAGAGCTGCTCAGATGTCCACACGATTTGAAAATTAGAGCACACCTTACGCATCAAATTGTCTACCGCACAATTTTTTTTTGAAATTTTTTGAATTTTTCTAGTATTTGTTTTGATTTTTTTCGTCAGTGCGGGTACAGATGAGCTCGGGTGCAGAGATGGATTTTCGCTCAACTTTGTACTAATAAGTTGAGTCACTTATTTTGGAATGGAGGAAGTACTAAAAAACATGCCCGTACGTTGCTACGGGGTGGAGGGGCAATGGTTGGAGAGAGAGGGTGCATGGAGGACTTCCGCTAAGTGTATTTTTTCTCGACTTTGAAGCACATTCTTCAAGAGTTCAGCTACTAATTCGAAGAACTTTTGAAGTAATAGCACACATGATGTTTTTCGTCTGACTTCAATACGACGTTGTAGATTAGACCGTCAATATACAGTGACACACATATCTCACATGTAAATTAAGCATCGCACTGATAATAAAAAAACATACACGCAACACCTATTTTGAGTTACTGATATCACTCTCTATCTCTTTTCTTTCTTTGTTCCATGGCATCTACGACTCGAGACTGCCATCCAAATTGCTTGCCTCCATGAGAGTTTTGTATACTATACGAATCTGTAGTTGATTAGAATGGAACACACACTCGCGTATGAGCCAGCACACTGGCAGGCACCGAAATGACCTTTGTTTGTAATGCGCGAGTAAAAATCAAAAGAAAGACGCGTTGAAGAATTGAACTCACGACTTTAAAGACAAGAACCAGGTGCTGCTAGCTATTTGAACAAACGCGTCCTGCTAACCCATGGCCAGCGCGAATATTTAAGAACATACTACAGCATAAGATTCGAAATATATTTTTATTGATTCTTTTTAAACTTCTCAAAAAACGTTAATAGTTCTGAATTTTTGAATATTCTTGGAAACATGAAAAATTGTTGAAATCCTGCACATTTTTTAAAAATTCCACACTTTATGGAAAAGTCCGAACCAAATTCGATATGGGAACATTTTTTGAAATTAACAAAAAAAATTGAAAACATAAAACTTCTATAAAAACACAATTTTATAAAATGTGTTTTTTAAACATGAACACTATTTTGCATTTTTTTGAAATTTCACTAAAACCAGAAAAAAATCAAATTTGAAAAAAAATAGTTGCAATTTTACAAATCCCGAACAATTTGGAAACTAA
Source organism: Thinopyrum elongatum (assembly GCA_011799875.1). Lineage (NCBI taxonomy): Eukaryota > Viridiplantae > Streptophyta > Magnoliopsida > Poales > Poaceae > Thinopyrum > Thinopyrum elongatum. The sequence continues at coordinate 120,494,141 of CM022298.1, forward strand.
CATTTAAGAAAAACCTGGGCACACATTTTAAATTTTGAATTTTTTTTTGACCGAGAACAAAATTTTAAAGTTTCCAATATTTTTCAAAACAGGAACAAAATTTTAAAATTCTGAATATTTTCGAAAATTTGAATAAAAGTGGAAATAGAGGAAAAATTAAAATATTATATTATAAAAATTTGAAAAATAAACTTGTAAGGGAAAAAAGAAAAGGAGAAAGGAATAGAAAAAGAAAAAATAGAAATAGAACACAGAAAAAAAAGGGACGGCCCAGTCTTTGGCTCGCGTGCAAAGCTCTGACTATTTGCCGGGTCATGCGACAAATAGGGTTTTCCAAGTACGTGGGGCAGTCCCCAAAAAAATACTACGTGGGGCAGGAAAATTATTGGGCTGGCTTCGCTGCGCCATAACGCGCGCGGCCCACATATGAAATTCTGGACAAATCTTTTTCCGTTTCTAGGGCGCACAAAATTTAGTTACCATCTCGGTTATTTTATTTGCCTAAAAAAATCTCGGATATTTTATTTTTCTGTTGAGCAGTGAACGGACCAAAAAAATCAGAAAAACGCACTTGCTTTATTATTAGGTATAGATTATATAAGCTAAGATAATATATAAAGGGGAATCTTATCGTTTATTTCAATATGTGCAATTTTGTGGATGAGAAACACTTAGTAATAATACTTAAAAAATGAAAGTACATACTTTTAGTTATATAAACAATTAGTTTCATTTTTTGAGAGTCTCAAGGTTGGTTATAGTTTTCATTGAGAGAAAACCAACATTCATATTAGGGTGTGGCTAGGTTTTAGTCAATTCTCAGTCAAGTGATATAGTATATAACTTGAAAAAGAAAAAAACTAAAAAGAAATTTTTTTTGGACGAATGCAAGAACAACGGAATATAACATCGACTGAGACATAACGAAGTCTCCGTCGAGTGATTAAGTCTTAGACTTTATTATGTCTTAGTCGATGTTATATTCCATTGATCTTGCATGGAGATTCGTAAAAAATCAGTTTTTTGTTTTTCTTCCTATATACTATATCACTTGATTGAGACTTGATTAAGTCTCAGTTCTTAGCAAAACTGTTCATATTAACCATGGTAATTATAACGTTGTCATCTTAAGAAAAAACTTGTAAATGCTTTTACTTATAAATCTCAAGGTACATATTCTTATTTCTTATACAAATCGTAAAAATAACAAATGAAGATGTTACATGTGGGTAGGCCACTGTTTTACTAGAAGAAAACATGGTAAAAAAAGGCAGAGAAAAGCTAAAATCCCCCCCTCCCCTAGGAATGTATCCGGTAACCCACCCTTGTAATGCTACCAGTGCACCGAATGGTGTAGCACATTTTAAAACATTTGAAAAAATATGAAAAGAAATTCAAAAACATTGAAAAAACATTACTATATGTTGTCATAGAATTTCATATAAAATTCAAAACATTGCCCAAGACACAAAAATGATAAATTTGATATAAATGTGATAATGGGCCGAATCTGAAGCCCAAAGTATATTATGTACTATTTAGTCTCAAGTTATGTTACAATTTTTTTATTTGAAATTTTGTGATAACGTACATTGATGTTCTGTGTATGTGTTATTTTTTAAGAATTTTTCGAACATTTTAAAATATGTACGTGAGTTCAATGCACCGGTCCCCCACCACCACCATGCCCCGAGTGCGTGCGCACACACACACAAAATTTACTGAATATAATGTTTCAGTGGTAGTATTCCATTCACTTCTTTTTATTTGATATATATATATATATATGGTCAAACTTTATAAAGTTTGACTTATGTTAAAAAGAAAACGAAAATGGTATAAATACGATGCCTGCATCTAAGGCGATCGAGGGCGTCCATCATGCATGGGCGTGGGCGTGGATAAACACGTCCAGGTCGAGGACGGCGTTCTTGCGTAGCTGCCAGCTCGCCGTCCTCCAGAGCACGTACCCAGTCGCCATCCGGAACCTCCCCGTGCCGCCCACCACCGACATCTCCCGCAGTGGCTCGACGATGTTGTCGCGGCCGACGACGGTGAAGGTGCTCCCGGAGTAGGGCCCCGCCGTGAGCACCACATTCATGCAGAAGAGCAACGCCGGGTCGTGCATGGACGCGAACACGTAGGTCCCTTGCGCGCGCCCCACGGGCCTCGACGCCGGGCCCGGCCCCTCCGTCAGCGCGTCGTCGATCACCACCACCTGCCCGAACCGCAGCGGCGGCTCGCCCCCGAACAGCGACGGCCCCGTGCCGTTCACGACCTCGACCGCCGTGGCGCCCGGGCCGGTGAGCACGTCGTGCATGAACAGGCGCATGCGGGCGGGCCGGGCGGATGCCGCGTCAAGCCATTGCCAGGACGCGGAGAGCAGCACCGCGAGCGCTGCCGAAGAGGCGAAGTACACGAAGACGAAGAGGGTGCTCCTCTGCTTCGACTTTGCAACAGGCATGATTATATTTGTGATGAATTGTGGAGGTGTGCTACACATTTGTTGACGTATATATATAGCACGCACAGATGGTTGGTCACAGACTATGCTCGCTATAAGACTGTTTGGTTTGATCACAAACCTGCTCCGCCAGCTACACGCGTTGTAAGCCTGTGCTTGATCTGACCATAAACCTGCTCCACCAGTAATTTGACGAATGTGCTTTTGCGCATCACATACATGTGCCTCTTCAAAGCCTCTCTACCAGAAATTTTGGCACTTCTGATCATTACTTTGCGCTAGCAACGCATCCATACTCTCATACACGTCCGTGCCCACTCCCTTGTGCTTGCCACTACATATGCCGCGGGTTCCAATTTGTGCCTCGAACTCGCTTCCGCAATTGATAGGGTATGGGCGTGAGTACAATCCTCTTCTACCCAAACTCATACCCATAAAAACTTTTTATACCCACGCACTTCAATACCTCCATTGACACAAATTAACAACCATACCCATATCCATCGGGTAACCTGTATCCAATGAATATCCAGTGAGTACAATATAGCGTTTATATTTTTAAAAAGTAATGAAATGTGTATAGAATTCAAGTTATAATAGACGATCAGTCTAGTAACTATGCGATATCATACAGTGGATGCCTCTCGGAGACGGCAAGGGAGTACAAACAGTGGTTGGTGGAAGCCCGACGCATTGACAGGAGGCGGGAACTAGGGAACGATGGATCGAGAGTTGGACAAGAGTCATGTGGCGATGAGTCAAGATTTCATCGTTTCGAAGAGTCACATAGGACATATGAGGAGTGGTGAGCTGGTGGCTGTTGGCCTATGAGCTATGACCGATTTAGAGAATAAGTGATTTAGGGTTGGACCATAAGAGTTTGATGTTGACCCCACATTGTCATAGGAGTTATTTTCATTTATTAACTTTTTCTGGGTATCCATTGGGTTGTCCATGGGCGCAATTTCATACCTATGCCTACCCATATATTGTGTGGGTATGGATACCCATTACCCGTGGGTATAAAATCTCACCAAAGCTTGTCCATGCGCGCTGTTTTCGGATAGGGTACCCACGGGTACCCATAACCATGGAAAAAACTGATATCCCTACTTTCAGACTTCCTCATTTCCTTTTTTTTCTTTAATGTAATGGTTTGGTTATTCTCTTTCGAGTTTTGCTTTGATACACCCTCTGAAAAGTTAACATGAATCTTAAAGTAACTTAAAAGAGTATTCTCGTACATTCATGATCAATTATTTCTAATATATTCTTCAATTGATCAAACAAGTACCTCCTCTCTAGCAACCAATGTTTCGTGGCTTCGCTCCTGTTGGTACTTGGCTTCCTTTTCAACGGGTTTTTTCTCCTATAATTTAGACAAAGTAGCAGGGAAGAAGCGCGGCGGCGCGCTGTGCCCGTGTAATTGCCCATTGTTGGGTTAGCTGTTGTTCATTTGGTTGCTCTTTTTTCTAAAGATCAAGTAGGAGCAGTAGAGGAGACATGGGTAGATGAATGATAAAATACAATATGAAATATTTGATTTGTGGAGGTATGGGGTGCACTATGTGGCTAGTTGGTGCACGAAGCTAGGAGTGTATATTGTGTGGCTAGATGGTACACGGTAGCAAATAAGAAAGAACAACAACGTAGTGAATCATGGATCGTCAATTTTCTGAGCGGTTTGCTTCTAGTCTTCATGCCTTGTCATAATTTTCTTTGTTGGAAGATCGAATGACTATTTATGTGAGTGGTAACTAGGGTTGTAGGCTTTTCAGACTTCTCTTTTATTTGGCTTTCTATTTCTTCAATCCACATATGTTTGTTTTCTTTGTATCAAAGGCAATGATGGTGTATTGTACTCTTGTTCTTCTTCCTCCGCCATCATTTATTTCCCATGGAAAATTGACAGGTTATAAACAAAACACATGGTGAATGTACCCTTGAAAATATAAGGCACCTTCAAGAAATATAATAAATTTGATGGTACTTCTTGTGGGCAAAATATCACATAAAAATATAAAATATCAAGGTTATTGAGTTCAATATTACATTGTTTCATACCACCAGTAAGTATTCCATCAATGATCCATAAATTCACTTCACAGTTGTGGCCTAAGATCACCTCCTCTAGTTGCGCATGTAAATACTTCATAATTCACGATTGAATTGGATTTTTATCCAAGAGTCATTTTACTAAACATAGCCATACAAATCCATGACTTGACACTTTGGTGTTAAGCACAAGGATAAATATTTGGATGTAATCCTCTGTATCTAAATATAAGAAATTTTAGCAATTGATCTACGATCAAAGATGAGAAAAAAAATCATATGAGCAGTAAGAATTTCCTTCAAATGTGCAAGAGAAGCTTACCTATGCAGGGCGTGCCATTGCTGCAACTTCAGATGGGGCAACGGTGTTAGTGTGGTGCACAACCTGAGAAAGTGTTATGGGGACTCGAAATCCAGACGGCAGGTCAATGATCCCAACAAAAGGTGATCCAACAAGCCTTGAACAAAGAGCTAAAGACAAAGTTCACAGAAATGCAAGGTAATGTTTAGGAAAAAGTATTTAGAAGATCACTGCTATGTGCTTTTGGGACCAACAGAATGGACATAGCAAGGTGAAAGATCGAGGATGTCACCTAGAGGGGGGGGGGGTGAATAGGCGCTTTAAAATAATTACGATTTAGGCTTGAACAAATGGGGAATAAACCTAGCAGTTAGTTTGTCAAGCACAAAACCTACAACAACTAGGCTCACCTATGTGCAGCAACAACTTATGCTAAGCAAGATAAACAACTAGGTGATAGCAAGATATATGACATGAAACAATATGGCTATCACAAAGTAAAGTGCATAAGTAAAGGGCTCGGGTAAGAGATAACCAAGGCACGCGGAGACGACGATGTATCCCGAAGTTCACACCCTTGCGGATGCTAATCTCCGTTTGGAGCGGTGTGGAGGCACAATGCTCCCCAAGAAGCCACTAGGGCCACCGTAATCTCCTCACACCCTCGCACAATGCAAGATGCCGTGATTTCACTAAGGGACCCTTGAGGGCGGTCACCGAACCCGTACAAATGGCAAACCTTGGGGGCGTACACTTTGGCAACCCTTGGGGGCGGTCACCGGTACCCGTCAAATTGCTCGGGGCGATCTCCACAACCTAATTGGAGACCCCGACGCTTGCCCGGAGCTTTACACCACAATGATTGAGCTCCGAACACCACCAACCGTCTAGGGCGCCCAAGCACCCAAGAGGAACAAGCTCAAGGGTACCAAGCACCCAAGAGTAATAAGCTACTCAACTTGTAACTTCCACTTATCACCGTGGAGAACCTGAACCGATGCAACTAATGCAATGGCAAGGGCACACGGAGTACCCAAGTCCTTCTCTCCCAAATCCCACCAAAGCAACTAATGCTAGGGAGGAAACTGAGAGGAAGAACGAAGAAGAGAACACGAAGAACTCCAAGATCTAGATCCAAAGGGTTCCCCTCACATAGAGGAGAAAGTGATTGGTGGAAACGTAGATCTAGATCTCCTCTCCCCCCCCCCCCCCAAACTAGCAAGAATCCATGGAGGGATTGAGAGATAGCAAGCTCGAAGAAGGTCAACAATGGGGGAAGAACACGAGCTAAAGAGATAAGGTTCAATGGGGAAGAAGACCCCCTTTTATAGGTGGGGAAAAATCCAACCGTTATGTGCTCAGCCCGCACCGCGCGGTACTACCGCTCAAGGGAGCGGTACTACCGCTTGGCTGCAACGGGCGGTACTACCGCTGGGGACAGAGCACACAGGGGAGAGATGGAGAGAAGGACTACGAGCGGTACTAGGAGCGGTGGTAGGCGCGGTACTACCGCTCCTACTGCCACTGAACCCGATACGAAAAACAGACCCCCAGAATAAGCAGCAGTAGAAGCCGCGGAACTGGACAGCTGAAGTACCGCTTACAAGCGGTACTACCGCCCGACAGGGATGGTACTACCGCTTACAAGCGGTACTACCGCTGCCCAGAGCGGTACTACCGCAGGGGTGCATCAAGCAATCCCCAAGCAAAACAGATGCACCAGAAAAATCAGAACTGCCACAACTTCTGCAAATGAGCTCCGAATTGAGCAAACTCAAGCTTGTTGGTTATAGTAAGAAGAGGCAGGGGAGGTATGCCTAAGATATAGAGGAGTGAAACCTCCAAAAGAGAAGAACCGGCATAACCTCCAACATCGAATACATCATAGAAGATACATGTGAACTCCGTTTTCGATGAACTCGAGCTTGTCATCAAGATGACCATAAGCTCTAAGACTCACAAAGAGAACCAGCAAAAATCCCAACATCGAAAAGATCATAGAATATGCATGTGAACTCCATTTTCGATGAACTCGAGCTTGTCATGAAGATGACCATAAGCTCTAAAACTCACCAAGAGAAATACCAAACAAGAACCAAGAAAGATGATGCAAGGATGCAATGGTTTGAGCTCTCAACGAACGATACGATCAAGCTACTCATTGAGAGCCCCCCTTGATAGTACGACAACTGATCCTATAACCCGATCTCTCAACAACCACCATGAGACCGGTAAAACATAAACCTATCAAGGGCAAACCTTTGCCTTGCACATAGTCCACTTGAGCTAGATGATGACGATCTTGACTCTCTCAAGTTGGACCACCTTTCTTGATTGCGTTGGCTCGATGAAGACTAGTTGATTGCTCCCCCATACTCTACTATGGGAGAGACACTCTTCGACACATCTTCACAAGTCCATTGGCACCACAATGGACGGCAAGCTTCAAGGATGATCTCTTCGTGATGCTCCACTTGAACTTGCGCACCGCAATCTTGATGACGATCACCACTTGATGTCATCCTCCATGGGTTGTATGAGATCTTCCTCTTGATGCAATCCCATGAAAACAAACCTTACCCCACATAGAACTCACACATAGATCATGGGTTAGTACACAAAGCGTAATGGACAATGCTTACCATACCATGGGATCACTTGATCCCTCTCGGTATGTAACACCCCCGGTGGTTAACCACAGTAATCCCATTTTGATAATGCCAAGTCAGCATGATTATCAGTGCATGATCATCATTAACATCATATTGCATTTCAACTCCTAACCTCAAATTCAAATTTAAATGAAAGTGGAAAATAAAAGTTGTCCAACATAGAAACTAAATTGTTCATTAAATAGCAAATAAATCAGAGACAATTCTAAAATTGAAACCAACATCATTGGAGTTGGGTAAGTGACTCAAACATCTTCAAACAGCGACTAAAAACAATATTTAATAACCATTTATTAAATCTAATTTAAGTATGAAATGATGTTTTGCCCAAACTGATTTTAGGTTTTAGGAAATAAAGCACTGGTATTTATGGACTAGGTCTCCCTTTTTACAAAATTCGGTTTGGGGCCTAACTATTTACTAAACCGAGGTATATGAATTTATAAAAAGAAAAAGAACAAAAGAAAATAAAGCCCCCCCCTTTGATCATCCCGATATCGCCCATTCTATATTCTCATGCTTGCATTAGAGTTACTTCTGCTGCTGCTTTACCTATTCTGATGCATAGCCTGTTCATTGTAACCTGCTGTTGATAATTACCTACATATCCTAAACTGTTTAGTCTAGGCTGGGTAGAGACCTATCAGTGACCCCACTTATCCCGACTGCCGCGCTGGATCGTCAGAAGACCCGATCAATGGGATTGAAGACCAGGACCCGACACCGCACATCACCCCCCTTAGTTGTAACGACACTGCAGCGTTACTATCGAGTGCCGAGGGTGAAACCTCTTGTAGCACTTCTGATGTTAACTCTGTAGAGTAGCTATTCGGTCGTGGTCATCGAGGGTGATTCCTCCTTCACCGCTTCCGATAACGAACGCTGTCCTACAACACCTCAAGTGTGGACCCAGTGAGGGTGATTCCTCCTAGTTCACCTTGACGGATACATCGAGTGGGAATTCAATGAGGGTGATACCTCGGATTCCCTGATGTTATGGACACACGGATACTTGGACCTTACAATGTTACTTGGAAAGGCGGGTCGACCCTGAGGGGTACCCGCGTGTGATGTGAAGGCGGGTTGCCAGTGTGGTGCCCGAGTGGTGAATACGAGGCGCGGCCGGGCATTCTTAACCCTTGCCGCAAGTCCTCGAGACGGGGCGACGGGGTCACATCTTTCGTGAGTCTCTGCTCGTTACCGCAAGCCCTAGTCCTAACGATTTGGATATTTGATCCGAGCAGGCCTCTGGCCTCTGTAGGGTAACGCAGCAGAAAACAAAAATTTCCGACCTACGCACCAGCCCAGGACCACTATGGAGACTGCATATAAGGTTTGATCATTTTCGTTACCGACTCGTAGCGCAGCGGAAGTAGAGTCGATGACGATCGGCGGTGCAGATCCCCGCAGCTAGGATTTACAACATCCCAACCGCGAGGATGTATCCCCTCGTCTTCCCTTCAGACAGCCCTCCGGGAGGCGGTCGAACAGTCCCCCGGACGGTGTCGCGGACAGCCCTTCGGGAGGACCTTCGAAACTCGAACGGTCACTCGGACAGCCCTTCGGGAGGACTCACAGAACTCGGACCGTCACTTGGACAGCCCTTCGGGAGGCTCTCTCGAACAGCCCCTCGGGCACTAAGATCGAAACTACGACCTCTCTACAGAGTTGCACACATACGGTGTCATCTATCCGGCAGGGCTTCGCCGTCCAGAACTAGTTCCCACCGGAACCCAGACAGCCTTTCGGCTCTACGAAACTATTTCGCGGGGAGGGAGAGAGAAGCCAGATCATTGCAATGGCACATGTATGTGAGAAGGAGTGAGTCTTTAGGCAGCCCCCTCCACCCCTATTTATAGGCCAAGCCCAAGGGTGGCTTCTCCAAGAAGCCAAGGGGAAAAATACCAAAGGACCCTCAAGGTGGCTTCTCCAAGAAGCCACCCAAAAAGCACTTTCACTATTCATGACGACATTTTTCAGCGTCCGTTCGAACTGAAAATATTTATGTGGGCTTAGAACATTTCCAGTACCCACTAAAATAATTTTCAATGCGTTCTGGAACAATTCCAGATTAGTGATTTTCATCTGCGAAAAGCATCTGAAGTGGTTCCGGCAGCTCCGGAACATTTCCGGTTTTTCTTCCAGAAAATTCCCAAAAGTTTCCAGAATGATTCTGGCACCCTCCAAGAATTATCGGGCATGTGCCGAAACCAATTTGACTTTATGGTATCCTCTGAAACAACTTTTCAGTTTCACCGGAACTCATCCGGTGACCTCTCTCTGCGGAACTTTTCCGTTGTCCGAAACTTTTTCGGTGTCCGAAACTTTTTCGGTGATTTTCTCTCAGACTCCCTGTCTAGTATTCAGCAGATAGATGACCCTTAAGCGTGTGACCCTATAGGTTCGGTGAAGTATAGACATGACCCGGAACCCCTTCCGATCAATGATCAACATCGGAGCCGTGGACACCCATATTGACCCCTATACCCACACGAATGAATATTCGAGTGAACCTCCAGTTGCCGTGTGCTATTCCTGTTGCTTCGCGATATGTTACAAATACCCGAGGCGAGACATGTTGGCATTCCCGTGGATCAACAACTTGTCCACTATGCTAGTTACCTCATTACCGGTATTGTTCTCTTTTCTCGTTACCGTGTTCCGGCATCCCCGTGATCAAATCACAAAGTGTCTGGCCAGACGATGATGGATACCTTAACACCGAGAGGGCCCAGAGATATCTCTCCATCGTCGGAGGAGCAAATCCCAATCTTGAGCTATCAAGTTACTTAACATACTTTCCCATGAACCCGTAAGCCGCCGTAATAGCCATCCAGTTACGGATGACGTTTAACAAACCCCAAAGTTCATGAATCAAGCATGAAGAAACTCGATACTCTCATGGTCTGAGGAATCATGCAAACGTTAACCATCTCTATGTTATCAACCATTAACTTGTGACGAATGAATCTCATAGCATAACATCAATCGGGTCGATTCAACACAAATGTTCTTCTAACATTGTGCCCTCAAAGCTGCTGGCATAGACATGCCCATGATTGGGAAAACATAATCATCATGCAACACTTGAGCTAGTCTTAGAGGCATGATGTAACACCCCCGGTGGTTAGCCACAGTAATCCCATTTTGATAATGCCAAGTCAGCATGATTATCAGTGCATGATCATCATTAACATCATATTGCATTTCAACTCCTAACCTCAAATTCAAATTTAAATGAAAGTGGAAAATAAAAGTTGTCCAACATAGAAACTAAATTGTTCATTAAATAGCAAATAAATCAGAGACAATTCTAAAATTGAAACCAACATCATTGGAGTTGGGTAAGTGACTCAAACATCTTCAAACAGCGACTAAAAACAATATTTAATAACCATTTATTAAATCTAATTTAAGTATGAAATGATGTTTTGCCCAAACTAATTTTAGGTGTTAGGAAATAAAGCACTGGTATTTATGGACTAGGTCTCCCTTTTTACAAAATTCGGTTTGGGGCCTAACTATTTACTAAACAGAGGTATATGAATTTATAAAAAGAGAAAAGAAAAGTAAAAAGGAAAAGCCCCCCCCCCCCGGACCAACTGGGCCAAGGCCCAGCCGGCCGGCCCACTCCCTCCCTATATGGCCTCCCCCGGGAGGCCAGCAAACCCTAGCCCACCCCGCACTCTTCCCTCGCTCCTCTGCTTCCCCCGACCCGATCCAGATCGAGGGGCGGCGACCCCGGCGACCGCGCCGCCCCGCTCCCCGTCGCCGTTCGACGCCACCAAGCCGGCGCCCCTTCGCCACCTCGTCGGACCGCCAGCCGCCGACGCCTCGCCTCCTCCCCGGAGCCTGCGCTCGCCGCCTCCCTCGTCGCCGTCGCTGCCCTCCCTCGCTGGAACCCGCCGCATCAACCTCCATCGAGCACGCTGCCTTGGACACTACTCCCCGCCGTGAGCCGCGCCGCCGCCTTCTCTCCCCCCTCCCCTCGGTCGCCGGTGCCGCCCGCGCCGCCCCTCCCTCTCTTTCTCTCTCCCTCACCGCGTCGTGCCCGCGCTCGGGCCGCGCCCTCGCCGCGCGCGCGCACGCGCCTACCCGCGGCCACCGCCGCCTCCGCGCTGCCCCGCTTCGGCCACCACCTCACGCCACCGCCGCCTACATCGCCCCGGCCAGCTCCCCTGCTCGCCATGCCGCTGCGCGTGCGCCCGACCCGCGCCTGGACGCGCCACCTCGCCGCACCCGTCGACCCCGCCGGCGCCTCGCCGCGCCCACGCGCGCGTGCCCTGTTCGGGCGGCCGGCGCCCACACGCCCGCGCGCTCGCTGCGACCTCCCGGGTCACTGACCAGTGGGCCCGCCCCCCCCCTAGACGCTGACAAACGGGCCCAGCCCCTGTTAAAAAAAAAATATAATAATAATAAAAATAAAAATAATTAAAATAATTAATTAATTAGTTAATTAATTAAGTTAATTAATCCTGATTAGGTTAATCTAATTAAGTAGTTAGTGTTAATTAAACAGTAATTTAATTAGTTAATCACTAATTAACCTAACAGCCTATGACAGGTGGGACCCACTGGTCCTGACGTCATGCTGACGTCATGCTGACGTCAGCAAGACACTGTTTCGGATAATGTTAATTTAAATAATTAATTAAATTCCAGAAATTAATAAAAACTTTAGAAAATCATATAAAATAATCCGTAGCTCAGATGAAAATACTTTGTACATGAAAGTTGCTCAGAACGACGAGACGAATCTGAATACGTGGTCCGTTCGTCCGTCACGCGTCCCTAACTATCCGAACTTGCAACCGTTCCCCTCTTATCCTCTGTCCGATAATTCCAAAGACCCGGGAAATATCGTCAGATATTCTCCCGCTCCGTCTGTTACGTGTGATGCTGCGTTAGACTACCCCTAGCACCGTGTATCGTATTTGTCATGCTCATGTTTGCTATATATTTATACTGTTTCCTCCCCCTCTTCTCTCTCGATAGCCCCCGACCCCGACGTCGTCCCCGAGACCGACGCAGCTCCGGATCCCGAAGACACCATAGACGACCTTGCCCTTGCCGCCGAGCAACCAGGCAAGCCCCTCCTTTGATCATCCCGATATCGCCCATTCTAATTTCCCATGCTTGCATTAGAATTGCTGCTACTACTGCTTTACCTATTCTGATGCATAGCCTGTTCATTGTAACCTGCTGTTGATAATTACCTACATATCCTAAACTGTTTAGTCTAGGCTGGGTAGAGACCTATCAGTGACCCCACTTATCCCGACTGCCGCGCTGGATCGTCAGAAGACCCGATCAACGGGATTGAAGACCAGGCCCCGACACCGCACATCACCCCCCCCTTAGTTGTAACGACACTGCAGCGTTACTATCAAGTGCCGAGGGTGAAACCTCATGTAGCACTTCTGATGTTAACTCTGTAGAGTAGCTATTCGATCGTGGTCATCGAGGGTGATTCCTCCTTCTCCACTTCCGATACGACGCTGTCGTACAACACATCAAGTGTGAACTCATCGAGGGTGATTCCTCCTAAGTTCGACTTGACGGTTACATCGAGTGGGCATCCGTCGAGGGTGATACCTCGGATTTCCTTGATGTTATGGACACACGGTTACTGTGACTTTACTGCTGAACCTTGATAGAGACGGGTCGGCCCCGAAGGGGGACCCGAGGAAGCTACTTTTACTACAGGACTGAAGGGACAGGCGGTACCACCCAGTAGAGGTGGACCTGAGTTCCCGACAGTCTTTTACGAGACGGGTTGACCTGGATGGTGCCCGAGTGTTGAATACGAGGCATGGCCGGGCATTCATGGCCCTTGCCGCAAGTCCTCGAGACGGGGCGACGGGGTCACATCTTTCGTGAGTCTCTGCTCGTTACCGCAAGCCCCTAGTCCTAGCGATTTGGATATTTGATCCGAGCAGGCCTCTGGTCTGATAGCACTAACCATCACGTGGGCATAGTATGGGCGTTCTGCATCGTAGCATCAGCCGAAAGCTCTGTCAGACGTCCAGTTCAGCATGGCGGCACGGACGGACCGGCGCCCTCCTGGTGCCAGGCTTCTCCCTGCGCGCAACGACTCGCAGTGCACAGGGCGATGGCCCAAGACCTCTGAGCGCTTAGGATGTAGACCGACGGGGACCTCTCTGCTGAGCTATAGGTAGGGTTGCGATGTGTCGTTTGGCCGAGGCCGGGCATGACCCAGGAAAGTGTGTCCGGCCGGAGTTAATCGAGCGTGTTGGGTAAGTTGGTGCACCCCTGCAGGGAAGAACATTTCTATCGATAGCCGGTCCTACGGTAAAGGACACTCGGAGTTGTATCCTGATTGATACAATTTAGAACTGGATACCTGTGATGAGACCTGTATATATGGCTCTGGGATTGCTTCTCGCAGGGAGTCGAGAAGGGATCTCAGGACGAGGTTTGAAGACGTTATGGCTCTGGGATTGCTTTCTCGCAGGGAGTCGAGAAAGGATCTCAGGATGAGGTTGATATTATTACTGCTACATTATATGGTATTGTTCTACTCTCTTCTACTGCTGCAAGACCGCTGAAGATGCTAGTCTTCGATAGGACTAGGTCTTCTCTCTATTCTGGCATTTCTGCAGCCCAGTCCACATATACAGCCTCCCCTTGATAATGTTGCATATGTAGTGTAGATCCTTGCTTGCTGAGTACTTCAGAGTACTCACGGTTGCTTTTCTTTCCTTTTTCCCCCATATCAGTTCGTCGTGACCAGATGACGGAGCCGCTGAGACAGCTACCCCACCGACGTTCGACTACTACTACTACCCCGAGGATGGCTTCTGCTACGAGCTGGCTGTCGACCAGGAGTAGGTTCGGAGGTTCCAGGCAGGAGGCCTGCGCCTTTCGATCGTAGTGTTTTATTTTGCCCCGCCTTTCTAAAGGCCTTTCTGTTTCTCTTTCATATCTGTACTCAGATAACTGATGCTTCCGCTGACGCTTATATGCCATCGAGCTATGTATTCGAGCCCTCGAGGCCCTGGCTTGTAATATAAAGCTTGTATGACTTTATTTATGTTTTAGAGTTGTGTTGTGATATCTTCCCGTGAGTCCTTAGGCTTGATCGTGTGCATTTGCGTGTATGATTAGTGCACGATCGGGCCGGGGGCGTCACAAGTTGGTATCAGAGCCGACTGCCTGTAGGAACCCCCTTTCCAACTCCTTGACCGAAGTTGAGTCTAGAAACCGGAAAACTATTTTACTAACTTGGCTGTGTGGCTTACGGGCCCACGTCGCCAATTGGGAGGTATTAGTATCTTTTATTCCTCATCTTTACTCTGGGACTCTGACCTCTCTTCCTTTCGGGTTAACTAAAGTTTACTAACGCCGACACTTAGGATCTCGTAATTCTCGTCCACCCGGAGAGCTGGATATATGTGCGATTTCCCTGACATTGATCTGATTAGTCTGATAATCATTTTCCTTTCCATTGTTTTGTTTAACCTTTCTCTCCGAGATCGGTTATACTTCTCCTTGTCTTTTGACAATCATGAGTTTCCTCTGTTTCAGATGGATCGTTTGTTTCCACCACACCCTGCGACGCAGCTACCAGCTGTTCGAGCAGGGATACATCCAGAGTACATTCTTTATCCACTGGGGCAGATGTCAATCCGTTACAATGCCCCAGTACTTGCTCCTCCAGATTCCCGCAAAGATTTCGTGATTTATTGTGACGCATCCCGTGAAGGATTAGGCTGTGTCCTAATGCAAGAGCGTAAAGTGATTGCTTATGGCTCTCGTCAGTTGCGCCCACATGAAGAGAATTATCCGGTACATGATCTAGAACTAGCTGCTGTCATCTATGCACTGCAGTTGTGGCGACATTACCTCCTCGGTAATCGTTGCGAGATCTACACGGATCATAAAAGTTTGAAGTACTTGTTCACTCAGCCATCTCTGAATCTCCGTCAGCAAAGATGGATGGAGACCATTGCGGACTATGATTTGGGTATTTCTTATACCCCTGGCAAGGCTAATGTAATGGCTGATGCGTTGAGCCGCAAATCCTATTGCTGCGAACTTGAGGTTCAGCTACAGCAACCCCTTCTGTATGAAGAGCTTCGAAAGCTAAATCTCGAGATAGTTCCCCAAGGATACCTAAAAACCTTGGTTGTTGAACCAGACCTTGAGAAAGCTGTTAAGAATGTGCAAGCTAAAGATGCTGAAATTGATCTGATGAAGAAAGACCTTCACCTTGTAAAGTACAGGGATTTCTCGCTGTCTGAAGATGGAACCTTGTATTTCAGAGACCGCATTGTCGTACCTCGCTTCGAGCTTATGACTGACAAAGTCATGAAGGAGGCACATGATACCCCGCTGTCTATTCATCCGGGTAGCACCAAGATGTATCGTGATCTCCGTCAAAGGTACTGGTGGTCTAGAATGAAGCAAGACATTGCTCGATATGTTGCTGAATGTGATGTGTGTCGACGCGTTAAAGCAGAACATCAGAAGCCTGCTGGAATTCTGCAACCACTTCCTATTCCTTTATGGAAATGGGATAAGGTTCAGATGGATTTCATTACAGGACTTCCCAGGTCACAGAAGGGTCACGATGCTATTCTTGTCATTGTCGACCAACTCTCCAAAGTTGCACACTTTCTGCCTGTCAAGGAGACGATCACTGCTAGTCAGTTAGCAGAGTTGTATCTCTCCAGAATTGTTTCACTCCACGGTATTCCGAAAGAGATCAGTTCAGACCGTGGCAGCATATTCACTGGTCATTTCTGGGAAAGTTTCCAAAAGGCTATGGGAACTCATATTACCTGGAGTTCAGCTTATCATCCTCAATCCCAAGGCCAAGTTGAACGAGTTAATCAAGTGCTTGAAGACATGTTGCGAGCTTGTGTTATATCGTTTGGCAAGAAGTGGGAAGAATCTCTTCCATATGCCGAGTTCTCCTATAACAACAGCTATCAAGCCAGCTTGAAAATGGCCCCCTTTGAAGTTCTCTATGGACGTAAGTGCCGAACCCCTCTGAATTGGTCAGAAACTGGGGAACGACCTCTTGTTGGACCGGATATTATTCAACACGCCGAAGAACAAGTCCATATCGTCCGTGAAAACCTCAAGGCAGCTCAGGACCGCCAGAAGAGCAACTATGATCGCAAACGATGGGGTTTGACTTATCAACCTGGTGATCAAGCTTATCTTCGTGTCACTCCTATGAAGGGCACTCACCGTTTTGGAATCAAGGGCAAGTTAGCTCCCCGCTACATTGGTCCTTTCCGCATTGTTGCAAGACGTGGTCAAGTGGCGTATAAATTGGAATTGCCGCCGCAATTCTCTCATATCCACGACGTCTTCCATGTGTCGCAACTTCGTAAATGCTTCAAGGAATCTCCGCACCGATCTGTGGATCACGAGATGCTCGAATTGCATGATGATCTTTCATATAAGGAACATCCGATCCGCATTCTCGATGAAGCTGAACGTCGAACCCGTCAGAAGGTTACCAAGTTCCTCAAAGTGCAGTGGTCAAATCATACTGAAGATGAAGCCACTTGGGAACGCGAGGATAATCTTCGTGCGGAATACCCCGAACTTTTTCCTTCTACTTCTTAATTCTCGGGACGAGAATTCTTGTTAGTAGAGGAGATTTGTAACACCCCCGGTGGTTAACCACAGTAATCCCATTTTGATAATGCCAAGTCAGCATGATTATCAGTGCATGATCATCATTAACATCATATTGCATTTCAACTCCTAACCTCAAATTCAAATTTAAATGAAAGTGGAAAATAAAAGTTGTCCAACATAGAAACTAAATTGTTCATTAAATAGCAAATAAATCAGAGACAATTCTAAAATTGAAACCAACATCATTGGAGTTGGGTAAGTGACTCAAACATCTTCAAACAGCGACTAAAAACAATATTTAATAACCATTTATTAAATCTAATTTAAGTATGAAATGATGTTTTGCCCAAACTAATTTTAGGTGTTAGGGGATAAAGCACTGGTATTTATGGACTAGGTCTCCCTTTTTACAAAATTCGGTTTGGGGCCTAACTATTTACTAAACAGAGGTATATGAATTTATAAAAAGAAAAAGAACAAAAGAAAATAAAGCCCCCCCCCCTCGCTGGGCCTCGGCCCAGCTGGCCGCTGGGCTAGCCAGGCCGGCCCAGCCGGCGCCCACCCCATCCCCTTATCCCCTCACTCCCCGTAACCCTAGCCCACCGACACCCCACCCCCCCCGAACGAATCCCTCTCCTCTCTCCGTTCCTCTCGATCCAGATCGGGGGGAACTGGCCCCGACGCCGCCGGTCGCCGCCCCGCCGTGCCTCCGTCCTCCTCCGCGGAGTCACGTCGCCGGCGCCGTCCCTCCCGGCCTCCTGCATCTCCCTCCTGCACCGCGCCGTCTTCCCCGAGCCCCCCGCGCGCTCCTCCTTGGCCTTCGCCGTCGCACGCCGCCGTCCCCGTCTCTCCATCGCCGGCCATCACCGAGCCTCGCCGGCGCACATCTACAACGGGGGTGAGCCCTGGCGCTGCCTCCCTCGTCTCCTCCCCCCGCCCTTGTGCACACCTCGCGCGCTCGCGCGCCTGGCCGTCGTCCCGCCACCGCGCTGGCGCACGCACCTCGCACCACCGGGCCGCGCACGCCTCCCCTCGCCTCCGCTGCTCGCCCCCTCGCACGGACGCCCCTGCCCTCACAAGCGCGCGTGCGCTCGCACCTCCCCCGGCGCCGTGTGCCACTGCACGTCGCTGCGCCCTGCCGCCCCCTCCCCGAGTGCCTCGCCGCGGCCACGGCCTCGCCTTGCTTATGCGCGCCCGCACCGGCCCCCCCCGGTCCGCGCCCGCGCGTGCCATTTGGGCACCGGACATGTCCGGTCCCAAATGGGCACGCTCCGGACATGTCCGGCGCCCAGACGTGCACGCCGCGGACATGTCCGCCCAGCCCACTGACATAGGGGCCCACGGCCCAGAACGAATTAAAAAAATATAATAATAATAAAAATAAAAATAATTAAAATAATTAATTAATTAAATAATTAATTAGTTAATTAATTAAGTTAATTAATCCTGATTAGGTTAATCTAATTAAGTAGTTAGTGTTAATTGAACAGTAATTTAATTAGTTAATCACTAATTAACCTAACAGCCTATGACAGGTGGGACCCACTGGTCCTGACGTCATGCTGACGTCATGCTGACGTCAGCAAGACACTGTTTCGGATAATGTTAATTTAAATAATTAATTAAATTCCAGAAATTAATAAAAACTT
Organism: Thinopyrum elongatum; assembly: GCA_011799875.1. Classification (NCBI taxonomy): domain Eukaryota; kingdom Viridiplantae; phylum Streptophyta; class Magnoliopsida; order Poales; family Poaceae; genus Thinopyrum; species Thinopyrum elongatum. The sequence continues at coordinate 120,512,900 of CM022298.1, forward strand.
TAGAAAATCATATAAAATAATCCGTAGCTCAGATGAAAATACTTTGTACATGAAAGTTGCTCAGAACGACGAGACGAATCTGAATACGCGGTCCGTTCGTCCGTCACGCGTCTCTAACTATCCGAACTTGCAACCGTTCCCCTCTTATCCTCTGTCCGACAATTCCAAAGACCCGGGAAATATCGTCAGATATTCTCCCGCTCCGTCTGTTACGTGTGATGCTGCGTTAGACTACCCCTAGCACCGTGTATCGTATTTGTCATGCTCATGTTTGCTATATATTTATACTGTTTCCTCCCCCTCTTCTCTCTCGATAGCCCCCGACCCTGACGTCGTCCCCGAGACCGACGCAGCTCCGGATCCCGAAGACACCATAGACGACCTTGCCCTTGCCGCCGAGCAACCAGGCAAGCCCTTCCTTTGATCATCCCGATATCGCCCATTCTAATTTCCCATGCTTGCATTAGAATTGCTGCTACTACTGCTTTACCTATTCTGATGCATAGCCTGTTCATTGTAACCTGCTGTTGATAATTACCTACATATCCTAAACTGTTTAGTCTAGGCTGGGTAGAGACCTATCAGTGACCCCACTTATCCCGACTGCCGCGCTGGATCGTCAGAAGACCCGATCAACGGGATTGAAGACCAGGCCCCGACACCGCACATCACCCCCCCCCCCTTAGTTGTAACGACACTGCAGCGTTACTATCAAGTGCCGAGGGTGAAACCTCATGTAGCACTTCTGATGTTAACTCTGTAGAGTAGCTATTCGATCATGGTCATCGAGGGTGATTCCTCCTTCTCCACTTCCGATACGACGCTGTCGTACAACACATCAAGTGTGAACTCATCGAGGGTGATTCCTCCTAAGTTCGACTTGACGGTTACATCGAGTGGGCATCCGTCGAGGGTGATACCTCGGATTTCCTTGATGTTATGGACACACGGTTACTGTGACTTTACTGCTGAACCTTGATAGAGACGGGTCGGCCCCGAAGGGGGACCCGAGGAAGCTACTTTTACTACAGGACTGAAGGGACAGGCGGTACCACCCAGTAGAGGTGGACCTGAGTTCCCGACAGTCTTTTACGAGACGGGTTGACCTGGATGGTGCCCGAGTGTTGAATACGAGGCGTGGCCGGGCATTCATGGCCCTTGCCGCAAGTCCTCGAGACGGGGCGACGGGGTCACATCTTTCGTGAGTCTCTGCTCGTTACCGCAAGCCCCTAGTCCTAGCGATTTGGATATTTGATGCGAGCAGGCCTCTGGTCTGATAGCACTAACCATCACGTGGGCATAGTATGGGCGTTCTGCATCGTAGCATCAGCCGAAAGCTCTGTCAGACGTCCAGTTCAGCATGGCGGCACGGACGGACCGGCGCCCTCCTGGTGCCAGGCTTCTCCCTGCGCGCAACGACTCGGAGTGCACAGGGCGATGGCCCAAGACCTCTGAGCGCTTAGGATGTAGACCGACGGGGACCTCTCTGCTGAGCTATAGGTAGGGTTGCGATGTGTCGTTTGGCCGAGGCCGGGCATGACCCAGGAAAGTGTGTCCGGCCGGAGTTAATCGAGCGTGTTGGGTAAGTTGGTGCACCCCTGCAGGGAAGAACATTTCTATCGATAGCCGGTCCTACGGTAAAGGACACTCGGAGTTGTATCCTGATTGATACAATTTAGAACTGGATACCTGTGATGAGACCTGTATATATGGCTCTGGGATTGCTTCTCGCAGGGAGTCGAGAAGGGATCTCAGGACGAGGTTTGAAGACGTTATGGCTCTGGGATTGCTTTCTCGCAGGGAGTCGAGAAAGGATCTCAGGATGAGGTTGATATTATTACTGCTACATTATATGGTATTGTTCGACTCTCTTCTACTGCTGCAAGACCGCTGAAGATGCTAGTCTTCGATAGGACTAGGCCTTCTCTCTATTCTGGCATTTCTGCAGCCCAGTCCACATATACAGCCTCCCCTTGATAATGTTGCATATGTAGTGTAGATCCTTGCTTGCTGAGTACTTCAGAGTACTCACGGTTGCTTTTCTTTCCTTTTTCCCCCATATCAGTTCGTCGTGACCAGATGACGGAGCCGCTGAGACAGCTACCCCGCCGACGTTCGACTACTACTACTACCCCGAGGATGGCTTCTGCTACGAGCTGGCTGTCGACCAGGAGTAGGTTCGGAGGTTCCAGGCAGGAGGCCTGCGCCTTTCGATCGTAGTGTTTTATTTTGCCCCGCCTTTCTAAAGGCCTTTCTGTTTCTCTTTCATATCTGTACTCAGATAACTGATGCTTCCGCTGACGCTTATATGCCATCGAGCTATGTATTCGAGCCCTCGAGGCCCTGGCTTGTAATATAAAGCTTGTATGACTTTATTTATGTTTTAGAGTTGTGTTGTGATATCTTCCCGTGAGTCCTTAGGCTTGATCGTGTGCATTTGCGTGTATGATTAGTGCACGATCGGGCCGGGGGCGTCACACGGTACATCTTGTACGCTTTGTGTGTTGATCAACTTCATTGACTCTTGACTTAGTCTTGATCAACCTTGTATCATGTCTTCTACATGACCACTCTTTGGATAATTCCTTGAATAGCACATTGGTCAACAAATAAACTCCTTGAAACCAACAAATGAACTTCAAGAAATTCCTATGGACAAATCCTTCAAATATAACTCAAGACAACCATTAGTCCATAGAGATTGTCATCAATTACCAAAACCAAACATGGGGGCACCGCATGTTCTCTCACAAGGCATATTTATATGAAAGCACGGTGGACCTCATTATGAAAGATGGGGACGCAGAATGGGCTATTTGTTTGGCATCACACACTCGAGCACTACTAGGGAAAAGCCTAGCAGTAGCGCGGGTCAAATGCCTAGTAGTAGCGCGGGTGGCCGCGCTACTGCTACGGTGCTACAGCTAACTTTTAGCAGTAGCGCGTTTTGGCCCGTGCTACTGCTATCTAGAGGTAGCAGTAGCGTGTGTTACAAGAACGCACTGCTGCTAATAGCTGTAGCACCCCATTTTAAAGAGCGCTACTCCTATGCTCTCGCTGCTGCTAAAATCATACCCTGCGCTACTGTTATTAGTTTCTGAAAAAAAATTGCTGCATATTTTTCTTTGTATTTGTACGGGTTTTATACAATATTCTCTAGCATATCATACACATACAAATCTAATCATATACAACACATACAAATAGTCTCATCAAATCATGTTATCATCATATATAATCATCATCGAACACAAAATGATGTCTCTCGTCATCATCTCGAAATAGCGATACAAGTTATGACATGCCTCGAATACTTACAACTACATCGTCATCCATCTAAACAATGATGTAGAAGAGAAGAGCTATCACTATGAATGAGAGCGGAACTATGCAGTACATGAGGCGGCGGTTCTGATTCCTCTCTCGCGCTAGTGTGAACCTCAAGTAACTAGCTTCTACTTCTTGTGTGCTATCGAACCCTTTATGGCTGGCGCCCGAGAACTGCTCCACTTGAGCCTGACACTCGGGCCACTCGTCGTACACTCCCGAAACCTTCCCTATGTACACGACATATCACTTCTTCGCCATCAAGGATCTATGTACATGTTAGAGATTCATCTTCATCAAGGGAATCAACAAAAATATGCAACATAATATAATTGAGCAACACAAAAAGAAAGGGTGTTAGCAAATAGATGCAACATATAGTAAACATAATTAATCAACGCAGGTCCATCATAACCAAACTAATTAACTAGAGGTACGCAAGTCATCGTACTCAAACTAACAAACTAGTGTTACGCAAGTTTGGCAGGCACCACTGACATCACAAAGTTTCATCGCTACATAAAGTACCAGTTCAACCGACTTATCATCATCGGCATCATCAATCATTACTAGAAGTTTCATCCATCCAGATCATCGAGGATGCACCCTTACTTCTTGAACGGTGTTATAGGCCTATGCGAGTTCGGACATCAGCTCGCGATATAGGGCTGTGGTGGAACAACCCCTTCTCTTCGATGACTTCTTTCATGATGATCGTTGCAATGTTCCTCTGGATGCGAAAGAAGTCATCTCTGAGTTTATAATCCGGGTCTTCACATTAGGATTCTGCCCATTTGCGGATATGATCATCGTTTCTGGTTTTCATGCAAAGCTGTTGGTGATCCCTTCTGAACTCCATCATGAGATGGATGAGGTAGAATCCATTGTTCTTGCTTGATGTCGGTTGATGCATGCAGCAGAAGGTAGTTTTATGCGAGAAACCTGGCCTGCTCTTCCTTTGTTTCCTGATCTCGAGGTGGCCAGCCCTCATGTTGAAGCCATGGAGAGCATCATCCAGAATATCCATTATGTGTGTGTAGTACTTCTTCTCGTAGTTTCTGGACGCGTCGAAATAGACTGCGTGGGAGACTCGCGGGAAAAGTACGATAAGGACGGCACGCCCGTTGCTGCGAGAAAAAGAAAACACCTCAAATTATTCTCCATATGAGCGAGAAGGAATGATTGAAATGTTCGAAAGGGTTGTGCGGCAATGGCTTACATTGGATGATAAGGCAGGAGAACTGTTTCCTTGTTCTTATTCGTTATCAAGAAGTATTCAATGTACTCCCTAGCAGTCTTACGCTCAAAGTTGCCGAGACTCAAGAAGGACTCGTGCATGTAGTATGGATCCACCACACAGATTTGCGAGATTTGTTCTCTCCTGATGACTGTGCTCATATGTAGCCCAAAAAGGCGGACGATTGTAAAATCGAGCCGCCTCGTGAGAAACATCTCAAAGATATAATCAAACCGCAGGAAGAACACCTCCGAGGGCAGTGTGTCGACGTAGCACTTCCCCACAGGCACACGAACCGCGTATAGCAGATATCCTGGATCCTACGAGGCGAGAAGGCTTATCTCAGTCGAGAGCACATGGTCGTGCAGTCTCCATAGATCCCCTGATATGCCCTCTAGCAGACCCGGCGGTAGCATCGGCTCGCCCGCGACATGGTACATTGCCGCACCTTTGACCGGTACATGGTCTGCAAAATCGGTCGGCGGAGCTGACTGGCTGTTAGAATCTTTGGCCTGTTTGTAAGCAGCAGAGCCTCTCTTCGGCGGTCTCTTCCTCTCCTTTTTCTTGGGCTGACCTTCCAGACCCTTCCTTAACCCCGCCACCAGTGTTGTCAGGCTAAGCACTGTACGACCCTCGGCTAGTTGACCCTGCATTGAGGCGGCATCTGGAGGCGTGTCCTGTGAGGATTGCATGAAGAGAGACTTCTTGCAATCAACCTTAGGACGTTCCTGCCCGGGCACATCATCCATCTCCTTATCCTCATGCTGATAGCCCGAGTCATCATATGGCTGACTCGTCATTTCTATGTCCTCATAGGCGCATGTATTGAGGAACCAAAGAGGGTCCTCCTCGCCCATCTCATCATCCATTCTTTGTTCTACAGGGGCGATTGCGTCATCTACTATTGGACCCCCTTCCTCGCGTCGTCCGCCGCTCTCACCCGGCACTACAGGCGCTGGTAATTGCATAGGCGGGGTGGTGGTGTTCATCCCTGCTTGCTGATGTGTGGTTATTCATGTGCTCTCGGCCGTCTCCAGACGAAGAAGATTCTTCGACCACAGCAGCATCCAACCCTTGCAATCTCCAAGCCACATTGGGGTCTCGTCCTCCTCTCCCCCAAGCCGTACTGGAGGAGGCAAATCCTCGTGGCCCGATTTCACACTCGACAAGTTAACCTGAAGTTGCCAACGGGGATCGGCTGGTCGTGGAACATGAGTTCCAAGGGCTTCGTTATCACTGCCTTTCCCACTTCCACCTTCTGGCCTTTGATCACGTAGAGTACAGTGCACAGGGTTTCGTCAGCCTACAAAGACATGTCTGTGGTGTAAAACATCCAAAAGGCAAGGAAAATGAAATATTCTAGATATATGTTGGTGCGACGTGTAATTACCATGAGGGAGTCGAGCTTAGCCAAAGACGAAGGCCCGCCTAGCATGCCAGAGACAGAGGACGGGCTGCTATGAGCGGGTGCGGGTGCAGGAGCAGGCGCAGTTGCGAGAGCAGGTGATGGTGCGGTTGTGATGTTCACCGAGTTGCTCCCGACGAAGTTGGGCAAGGGAAAATCATGTGCAGTCTTGTTTGGATTTTCCTTCGTCCAGTTGATGACAGCCAGGATCAAGTTAGTAGCGAAATCATTTCTGCAGGCAGCTAAAGCTGCAGTGACTGCCTGCTGGACCAATTCATTTTTCTCCTGAGCTGCTTTTTTCTCATCCTCAACTAATTTTTTCTCGAACGCAAGCTTTACCTTCTCGTTGAATGTCCGCCTGACTGAACTTCTTTTTCTGCTTCTTGGCCTCCGGGCCCTCATTGTAATAGACCTTCCATGTGGCACCATCTCCGACGCCGAGCACACGTCCATATTGCGGCCGCTGGTCCAAAGGGAGTCCCTTCAGTTTGTTCAAGGCCTGGTTGAGCGGGGTGTCCCACTTGGGCCTCATCGACGAAGACTCGCTTTCGGCTGCAAGCCTATGTTGCTTCTCCTACAAAAGGAACATGAACCGTTTACGAATATGTAGTCGACTTGATCAGAAGCTAAATGTAAGGTGGCAAAAGAATAATTACCAGTATTCTAATCAATTTCCTCGTGATCGAGTCCGTGTAAAAAACCTACTTTTTCTTGTCCCACTTGTACCGGGCCTTGATGAAGTCACGCTCCAAGGGGTCGGTGAACTGTGCAAAGGGGACTGGGATCCTCGCGGCTTCACGTTCCGCGTCCTCCTTATCCCATATGGGCCTTTTGCCAAGGTAGCCACGGCTTCCAAGGTGTTGGTTCCCCGTGTTCCTTTGCTGAAGCCCCTTGAATTTCTCAGACTTAGCCTTGGCTGCGTCAGTAATGCAAGTGTCCTTGAACTTTTGGAACTCCTCTTCTGTAAGTGTCAGATTTTCCTCCAGAATCTTGGACAGGGGTTCATTAGTATCAATAGCTCGTTTCACCCTCCCTTTCCAGGAGGCCAAATCATTGCTGAACATGCCCATGGCATGATTGTTAATCTTTTTCATGGCAGGTCATCCCACGGGTCTTCTATGCGGTCATCCCGGTTGGGGAACTGGAATCTCTTGTGCAGCTTCGTTAGGAGCAAGTGCTCCAAACTTTTTTTACTCCTTAAGTCATTGTCGTTGATGCTCGCGGTTTCTCGTAGGATGCATCTGAAGGAAATATGCCCAAGAGGCAATAATAAAGTTGTTATTTTATATTTCCTTATTCATGATAAAGGTTTATTATTCATGCTAGAATTGTATTGATCGGAAGCTTAAATACATGAGTGAATACATAAACAAATACCGTGTCCCTAGTAAGCCTCTACTAGACTAGCTCGTTGATCAAAGATGGTTAAGGTTTCCTAACCATAGACATGTGTTGTCATTTGATAACGGGATCACATCATTAGGAGAATGATGTGATGGACAAGACCCATCCGTTAGCTTAGCATAATGATCGTTCAGTTTATTGCTATTGCTTTCTTCATGTCAAATACATATTCCTTTGACTATGAGATTATGCAACTCCCGGATACCGGAGGAATACCTTGTGTGCTATCAAACATCACAACGTAACTGGGTGATCATAAAGATGCTCTATAGGTATCTCCGAAGGTGTTTGTTGAGTTGGCATAGATCGAGATTAGGATTTGTCACTCCGAGTATCGGAGAGGTATCTCTGGGCCCTCTCGGTAATACACATCATAAGAAGCCTTGCAAGCAAAGTGACTAATGAGTTAGTTACAGGATGATGTATTACGGAATGAGTAAAGAGACTTGCCGGTAACGAGATTGAACTAGGTATGAAGATACCGACGATCGAATCTCGGGCAAGTAACATACTAATGGACAAAGGGGATTACATATGTTGTCATAACGGTTCGACCGATAAAGATCTTCATAGAATATGTAGGAGCCAATATGGGCATACAGGTTCTGCTATTGATTATTGACCGGAGAGGTGTCTCGGTCATGTCTACATAGTTCTCGAACCCGTAGGTTCCGCACGCTTAACGTTTGTTGACGATATAGTGTTATATGAGTTATATGTTTTGGTGACCGAATGTTGTTCGGAGTCCCGGATGAGATCACGGACATGATGAGGAGTTTCGAAATGGTCAAGAGGTAAAGATTGATATATAGGATGGTGATATTTGGACACCGGAAGTGTTTCGGGACGTACCGGGAAGAAATCGGGTCACCGGAAGGGGTTCCGGGCACCCCCGGGAAGTTATGGGCCTTATGGGCCAAAGGAGGGGACAGACCAGCCCACAAGGGGGCTGGCGCGCCCCTCCCTTGGCTGGCCGGCCTTATGGGGAAGGAAAGGGGATGGGTGGCCCCTCCTGCCTTTCCCTCCTCAGGAGAGAAAGGAAAGGGGGGGGGGGGGGCGCCACCTCCTCTTTCCTTCCTCCCGCACTCCAAATAAGGAAGGGGGCGCCACATGGGGGAGGACCCCAAGTAGGATTCGGCCTACTTGGGGCACCCTCCTGGCTGCTCCCTCCTCCCCCCACCTATATGTATGTGGGAGGGGGGCGCCTAGCACAACACAACATTGTCTTAGCCGTGTGCGGCGCCCCCCTCCACCGTTTATACCCCCGGTCATATTTTCGTAGTGCTTATGTGAAGCCCTGTGGAGATAGCTTCATCATCACCGTCACCACGCCATCGTGCTGCCAGAACTCATCCACTACCTCGCTGTATTGCTGGATCAAGAAGGCGGAGGACATCACCGAGCTGAACGTGTGCAGAACGCGGAGATGCCGTACGTTCGGTACTTGATCGGTTGGAGCGCGAAGAAGTTCGACTACATCAACTGCGTTATCAAACGCTTCCGCTTACGGTCTATGAGGGTACGTAGACACACTCTCCCCTCTCGTTGCTATGCATATCCATGGATAGATCTTGCGTGTGCATAGAAATTTTTTTGTTTTCCATGCAACGTTTCCCAATAGTATCCAACTTGGTTCCCTTAGCACTTGCGAGGTTCATCCGGCTCTAATGGCTCGAACTTGCCAGGGTGCATCTTTGTGACCAGCAGTCGTCCGATGCCGAGTTTGTTAGGTTTTCGTATCCTCTGCTTCTTCTACTTCTTCTTTTCGTTAGCGGCTTCGGCACTGGTACCTTCCCCGCCAGTCTCGGCGCCGCCATCGGTACCAGTGCCATTGGTGTCGATGTTGGTGTCACTACCATCATCAAGGCCGCCCTACAAACCTTGACTGTGCTTACTAGACAAAAAGTCGAGCCAGTCATGTGCACGGTCATATTGTATCTCGTCTGCACCATGGTCAGAAGCCCCGGTTTCTTCGTTGTTCGACATGCTTCCTATGATTAAGTCTCCTCGTTTAATTCCTAAACTATAATAAAATGGGTAATGACATAAAAAAAAGGGTCTATGGTTTGCCGGAATGCCATTTCATTCCCATCGCAGCAAATCCCGGCACTCGATATGCCTACTTTCTAGTACAAGTCATGCAGAAATTCACAGGAAATTTCGGCATGACCTTTGCTAAAAAGTGGACATATCGAGCGCCCGAAATTCGCCGGAACGGAAATGAATCGACATTCTGCGGAACATAGGACACTCGAAGTTTCCCTACATATAGAAAAATCGCTCTGCTTGCAAATTCAGTATCACTAAATGGATATCATCATCGTGTACTGAATGGAGATCATCATGCTCAAATTACAATACAAAAAGTACTAAAAAGCACCTAAATTTCTGTTAACTCATCTAAACCCTAGAATTCTGTTAACTCATCAAATTACAATATCATCATCGCGCACTAAAAAACACCTAATATTGCTCAAATTACAATCACTCAATGGAATTCATTTAACAGAAACACCTAAACCCTAGAATTAACATAACTAAACACCTAAAATACCTAACCCTAGAATTAAGTTAGGTAAACACCTAAAATACCTAACCCTAGAATTCGATTAACTAAACACCTAAACTACAGTTAACTAAAACACCTAAACCCTAGAATTACCTTAACTAATATTACACTAAAACACCTAAACTACAGTTAACTTCAGTTAACAACTAAACTACAGTACACCTAATTAAACTACAGATAACCTAAAGACCTAAACTACAGTTAACTACAGTACACCAAAACTATAGTTAACCTAGAGAGGAGGGGCAGGGACTTACAGCAGCGAGGTGGAGGTCGGGGGAGATGGCAGCGGGGAGGTGGAGGTCGGTGGAGATGGCGATGAGCCGGCGACGAGGCATCGGAGGGCGGGCCGATGTCAAGGAGGGCAGGGGCTTCGGTAGAGAGGAGGCTGGGGCATGGCGAGGGCAGAGACTCCGGTGGAGAGCGAGGGCAGGGGCTCTGGCGAGGGTAGGGCTCCGGCGAGGGCGAGGGCGAGGGCAGAGCTCCGGCGGCGCTCGAGGCTGGGGTGCGGCGAGGGCAGGGGCTCCGGCGGCGATGAGGGGGGAGAAGAGAGAGTGGGGAATTGGGAGAGGTGATAACCCACAAGTATAGGGGATCGCAAACAGTTTTCGAGGGTAGAGTATTCAACCCAAATTTATAGATTTGACACAAGGGTAGCCAAAGAATATTTGCAAGTATTAGCAGTTGAGTTGTCAATTCAACCACACTTGGAGATTAAATATCTGCAGCAAAGTGATCAGTAGCACAGTAATATGATAGTTTTGATAGCAGTGGTAACAGTAACAGTAACAGTGATAGCAATGGTTTTGTAGCAAGTGTAACAGTAATAGCAGCAGTAGTAACTTAGCAAGAACAATATGTGGAAAACTCGTAGGCATTGGATCGGTGAATTCGTTGGATGATATTCATCATATAACAGTCATAACCTAGGGCGACACAGAACTAGCTCCAGTTCATAAATATAATGTAGGCATGTATTCCGTAAATAGTCATACGTGCTTATGGAAAAGAACTTGCATGGCATCTTTTGTCCTACCCTACCGTGGCCGCGGGGTCCATAAGAAAACTAAGGGATATTAAGGCCTCCTTTTAATAGAGAACCGGAACAAAGCATTAACACATAGTGAACACATGAACTCCTCAAACTACGGTCATCACCAGAAAGTATCCCAATTACTGTCACCCTGGGGTTTACGGATCATAACACGTAGCACGTGCATATGACTAGCTAGATAGGATCTAGAACATAGATATAATGGTGAAAATATAAACGGTTCATATCTGAAATCATGGCACTCGGGCCCTAGTAACAAGTATTAAGCATAGCAAAGTCATTGCAACATAAATCTCAGAACATAGTGGATACTAGGGATCAAGCCCTAACAAAATTAACTCGATTACATGATGAATCTCATCCAACTCCTCACCGAGTAGCGAGCCTATGAAGGAATTACTCACTCCTAGTGGGGAGCATCATGGAATTGGTGATGAAGGAGGGTTGATGATGACGAAGACCGAAGATTCCCCCCCTCCGGAGCCCCGAACGGGCTCCAGATCTGGCCTCCTGCGGAGCCACCATCGCCTCCTGATGAAGAACATGAGGCGGCGGTGGCTCCGTATCGTAAAACGCAATGAAACTTCCTCTCCTATTTTTTCTCCAAAAATAGGAATTTATAGCTTTGGAATTAGGTTCAGGGGAGCCACGAGGGCCCTACAACCCACCAGAGTGCGCCTGGAGGGGGTGGCGCGCCCTGGTGTCTTGTGGTCAGCCAAGGGCCCCCCTCCGGTGCTTCTTGGTTCCAGTATTTTATATTTATTCTAAAATAAATCTCCAAAAAGTTTTGTCCAATTCTGTGAACTTTTATTTCTGCACACAAAAAAACACCATTGTAGTTCTGCTGAAAACAGCGTCAGTCGGGGTTAGTTTCACTCATGCAAATTAGAGTCCAAAACAAGAGCAAAAGCGTTAGGAAAAGTAGATACGACGAAGATGTATCAACTCCCCCAAGCTTAAACCTTTGCTTGTCCTCAAGCAATTCAGTTGATAAACTGAAAGTGATAAAGAAAAACTTTTATGAACTCTTTTAAATTTGTTCTTGTTTACATAAATAAGCTTAAGTTGCACCCAGGTTTTCAGCAAAGATCATGGCTAACCATGTCAACAATAACTCCTAGGAATTATATTAACTCATATCAATGGCATAATCAAGTAGCGAGCAATAATAAAATATCTCAAACGCCAACACTTTGTCAAAACAATCATGATATAATATGATAACAGTGGTATCTCGCTAGCCCTTTCTGAGACGACAAAACACAAATGCAGAGCACCTCCAAAGTTCAAGTAGCGACTAAACATTTTAATTCATGGTAGAAAAGATCCAGTCATGATGCATCCAACATTAACTACACACAATGCATGAGGATGACAATAGTGCTCTTAGGTCTAGCGCTTGTTTGAGAAGGTGATGACTCAACATAAAAGTAAATAGGTAGTCCCTTCGCAGAGGGAAGTAGGGATTTGCAGAGGTGCCAGAGCTCAAAGCTTAAATCAGAGATAAATATAATTTTGGGAGGTGCACCCTTCCTGTCAACGTTACGACCAAGAGTTATCAATATCATCCATGCTGGACACATTAGCGGCGGTTCCCAAGTGGTAAAAGTATAGGTTTACTCCCCCTCCACCAACAAACACACTCCACGGCTAGCCGGATCCACGGGTACCGTCCATACCAACAACAGTCCTGGGGGAGTTTTGTTTAATTATTTGCAATTTTTGGATTTTGGGACTAGGAATCCCTATTACCGCCCCTCTCGTGCAAGGACGAGTGAATAAACACTCATCATGAGAATAACCCGCTTAGCATGGAAGATACCGACCGCCCCCTTTCACTCCATGAGTGGTCCAGGCACACAAAACAGATGTTCATTTGAAATTTTAGAGGTGGCACATGCAAATTTACTTGGAACGGCAGGGTAACACAACATATAGGTAGATATAGTGGACTCATCTGGAATGACTTGGGTTTAAGGATTTTGATGCACAAGTAGTATTTCCGCTTAGTACAGGCAAAGGCTAGCAAATAGGTTGAGAAGCGGCCAGCTAGAGAGCGAAAACGGTCATGAACATGCGTTATGCATAATCAACATTGAATACTAGCATGAGTAGGATATGAACACCATGAACATAAGTATCATAGAGGCTATGTTGGTTTTGATTCAACTACATGCGTGAACATGTGCCAAGTCAAGCCACTCTAAACATTCAGAGGAGGATACCATATCATCATACTACATCACAATCATTTTAATGCATGTTGACATCCAAGATAAATCATTATACACTCCTAGCTACTTAAGAATGGCATGAGAAACTATAATCTCTAATTGTCATTGCAAACATGTTTGATCATAATATGTTGAATCATGGATACTAGGTTAAACATATTTACAAAAACAAAAACAAGTTGAGTTCATACCCGCTCTCTCTGCCACAGTCACTTCATCAAATATCATCATTATTGCCTTTCACTTGCATGACCGAATGATATAAAAATAATAATAGTGCAAGACTGCCGTGGACTAAGCTAGAATTTGCAAATATTTTATTCAAAAGGAGAAGACAAGGTAATTTGGGCTCCTTATTAGATCAACAATAATGCATATGAGAGCCACTCATCATTTTCATCGTGGTCTTCTCCTTGGTACGACTCAATAAAAGAAAAGAAATCCAGAGAAACACACTGAAATATTTTTGGAGTTTTAAGGTTTTGTAGCAGAAAGCATATTGAAGAAAAGAATAACAAAAACGGGAAAAACTATTTACACGGGAAAGCTCCCAACAAACAAAAGAAGAATCGAGAAATCTTTTTTGGGTTTTCTTTTAATACTACAAGTAATTAAACTAGAAAGAAAAACTGAAAAGAAGCAAGAAATATTTTTGGATTTTCTCAAAGTTTTTCAAACACACAAAAAGAAAGCAAGAAAATAAATCTAGCATGGATAATACAATGAAAAAGTATGGCCACCGACAACTGGAATGAAATGTGTGAACATGAATATAATGTCGGTGGAAATACGTACTCCCCCAAGCTTAGGCTTTTGGCCTAGCTTGGTAATCACCATTCGTAGTAGCCATCCGGTCCTATGTGGAAGTGTTGTGGCGGCGGCACCTGAGCGTCCCACTCCTAGGGCTCCTGCTCTGCCGCTGCCTGGTTGTTGCGATAGGCAATAATGTCCTCAGGGAAGACCCTGTATCCGTTCCTGGCAAAAGAATCAAACAAAGCGGGTGCAGGCAACGGGATAACATCACGGGTATCCACACTGAAAACCAAGTTGTAATGAATATTATGAAAAGAATCAGCAGCGTCAATAAACTAGTGATGTTCCATTGCTTGGTGATCTAGCTAAACTCGAGGCAAGGGGTAATCATGCTGGCGTATCCGAACATTAAAATGACTCGCTAAGCAAGTAGCATAAATACCACCATGTATCTTGCCCTTAGTCCTGTTGAGGTGTAAGCGACGTGCAATAATAGCCCCAAGGTTAAAGGTGTGATCATTGTGTAGTGCACGGTGTAAAATGGCGAGGTCGGGGGCACTGATACGTGTCCGTCGTATCTACTTTTCCTAATGCTTTTGCTCTTATTTTGGACTCTAATTTGCATGATTTAAATGAAACTAACCCGAACTGATGTTGTTTTCAACAGAACTACCATGGTGTTGTTTTTGTGCAGAAATAAAAGTTCTCGGAATGGAACGAAACTTTTTGGAGAATTATTTTACAATAAAAGAAAAATATTGTAGCCAAGAACCACCGGAGGGAGGCCCTAGTTGAGCACAACCCACCAGGGCGCGCCACCCCCTCCTGGCGCGCCCAGGTGGGTTATGCCCACCTGGTGGCCCCGCAGACCCTAACTCCGATGCTACAAAATCCTATTTTCGGAGAAAAAATTAGGGAGGAAGAATTATCATGTTTCACGAGACGAAGCCACTGCCACCGCCTGTTCTTCATTGGGAGGCCAGATCTGGAGTCCGTTTGGGGCTCCGGAGAGGGGAATCTTCGATCTTTGTCATCACCAACCCTCCTTCATCGCCAATTCCATGATGCTCCCCACCGGGAGTGATTAATTCCTTCATAGGCTCACTGGTCGGTGAGGAGTTGGATGAGATTCATCATGCCATTGAGTTAGTTTTGTTAGGGCTTGATCCCCAGTATCCACTATGATCTAAAATTGATGTTGCTATGACTTTGCCATGCTTAATGGTTGTCACTAGGGCCTGAGTGCCATGATTTCAGATCTGAACCGCTTATGTTTTCACCATTATATATATGTTCTAGATCCGATCTTCCAAGTTATATGCACCTGCTACGTGTTATGATCCGTAAACCCCGGGGTGACAATAATCGGGATACTTTCCGGTGATGACCGTAGTTTGAGGAGTTCATGTATTCACAATGTGTTAATGCTTTGTTCCGGTTCTCTATTAAAAGGAGGCCTTAGTATCCCTTAGTTTCGTTATGGACCCCGCTGCCACGGGAGGGTAGGACAAAAGATGTCATACAAGTTCTTTTCATAAGCACGTATGACTATTTACGGAATACATGCCTACATTATATTTATGAACTGGAGCTAGTTTTGTATCGCCCTAGGTTATGACTGTTATATGATGAATATCATCCAACGAATTCACCGATCCAATGCCTACGAGCTTTTCACATATTGTTCTTGCTAAGTTACTATTGATATTGCCACTGTTACTTGCTGCAAAATCATTGCTATCACTGTTACTGTTACTGCTACTGTTACCATTGCTATTAAAACTATCATATTACTGTGCTACTGATCACCTTGCTGCAGATATTTAATCTCCGGGTGTGGTTGAATTGACAACTCAACTGCTAATACTTGCAAATATTCTTTGGCTCCCCTTATGCCGAATCTATAAATTTGGGTTGAATACTCTACCCTCGAAAACTGTTGCGATCCCCTATACTTGTGGGTTATCAAGACCTTTTTCTGGCGTCGTTGCCGGGGAGCATAGCTATATTTGTTGAGTCACTTGGGGTTATTATCAATTTATCACTATGAATAATCTAAAGGATACTAAAACCAAGATCGTTCCCTCTAAGACGAGGGGAGGTAAGGAACTGCCATCACACTCTGCACTTGATTCACCTTCTATTTTGAGTAGACTTGCAACACCACCACATGCTATTAATCCTGATATGTCACAAGTTATTGATGATGCTACTTCTGCTATGAATGCTACTGATGATGATGCTAGTACCTTGCTTGATGACAATGTGCCACTAGGTGAATTTCTCGATGAACAAATTGCTAGAGCTAAAGAGAATGAAATTACTGAAACTGATGAGATCACTGAAACTGATGAAGTACTTGAAACTGAAAATCTTGAAACACCTATTAGACCTAGCTCTTCTAGATATGAATTCCCTAAGATACTTGAAGGTTATGTTATGGATGAGGAGACAACTAGAGACTTTCTTGCTTGCAATGATAGAGATGATCTTAAGAAATTATTATGCAAACTGAAAGTAAAATCCTTGAATGCTAGAATGAAATGTGATCCTCGGTTTGCTACCTCACCTATCTTTGTTACTGATAAGGATTATGAATTCTCTGTCGACCCAGAGTTAATTACTCTGGTTGAATCTGATCCTTTCCATGGTTATGAAACTGAAATGTTATGGCACATCTTACTAAGTTAAATGATATAGCCACCCTTTTTGCTCATGATGAGAAAATTCGCTACTATTATATTCTCAAATTATTTCCGTTCTCATTAAAGGGTGATTCTAAGATATGGTACAATACTCTTGCTCCTGGTTGTGTGCGTAGTCCCCAGGATATGATTTACTACTTCTTTGAAAAATATTTTCCTGCTCATATGAAACAAGCTGCCTTACAGGAAATATTTAACTTTGTGCAAATTGAAGAAGAGAGTCTCCCACAAGCTTGGAGGAGGCTTCTCCAATTACTTAATGCTTTGCCTGATCATCCACTTAAGAAAAATGAAATACTTGATATCTTCTATAATGGACTAACCGATGCTTCTAGGGACTTCCTAGATAGTTGTGCTGGTTGTGTTTTCAGGGAACGAACTGATGAACAAGCTGAGGAATTCTTGAATAATATATTGAAAAATTATGATGATTGGACTCTTCCTGAACCACCACCTAAACCCACTCCGAAGAAGAGGGGTATCTTATATCTCAGTCCTGAAGATATGCAAGAGGCAAAGAAAAGTATGAAGGAAAAAGGTATTAAAGCAGAGGATGTTAAGAATTTACCACCTATTGAAGAAATACATGGACTTGATACACCACCATCACGGGTGGTAGAGGTAAACTCTTTAATAAAATTTGATGAAAGTGACATCCCTTACAATAAACATCCTAGTCAATGCCTTTATGAATTTGATAACTACATTAGAAAACAAGATCACTTCAATGCCAATGTTATGAAACAATTGAAATATAATTCTGATATGATTGCTCGCTTGAGTGACTTGTTATTTAGAATCTCCAATGATGTTAGAGGTGTAGGAAAACATGCCTCTATGGTTCGAACGCAGCTAGAACAAGTTGCTAAATCTCAAAGAGAATTGCTTGATGAAATGAATAATAATATGAATGATCATGCTGTTAGAGTAATGACTAGAGGAGGTAGAATGACTCAGGAACCACTTTATCCTGAAGGAAACCCTAAAAGAGTTGAACAAGACTCTCAAAGAATTAACACTGATGCACCTAGTCCTTCTAAAAAGAAAAGGAAGAAGAAAAATGATAGGACTTTGCATACCTCTAGTGAACCTGAGATAGAAAAACCTCCTGAAAAGGATAATGATGTCTCTATTTCTGATGCTGAAACTCAATCTGTTAATGAACATTCACCTAGTGATAATGAAAAACAAAATGATGATGTTCATGAAGACACTCAAACAGACAATGATAAGGAACCAGATAATGATGTTGAAATAGAACCAGCTGTTGATCTTGATAACCCACAACCTAAAAATAAAAGATATGATAAAAGAGACTTTGTTGCTAGGAAACATGGAAGAGAAAGAGAACCATGGGTTCAGAAACCCATGCCCTTTCCACCTAAACCAAGTAAGAAAAAAGATGATAAAGAATTTGAACGCTTTGCTGAAATGATTAGGCCAGTCTTTTTTCGTACTCGCTTGACTGATATTTTAAAGACGGCCTCTTATGCAAAATACATGAAAGACATCATCACTAATAAAAGAAAGATACCTGAAGTTGAAATATCCACCATGCTTGCTAATTATTCTTTTAAGGATGGACTACCTAAAAAACTTGGAGATCCGGGAATACCAACTATACCTTGCTCCATCAAACGAAATTATGTCAAAACTGCTTTATGTGAACTAGGAGCTGGTGTTAGTGTTATGCCTTTCTCCTTATATAAAAGACTTGATTTGATTAAACTCACACCTACAGAAATATCTTTGCAAATGGCTGACAAATACCTATCGGTATTTGTGAGGATGTGCCCGTTGTTGTTGCAAATGTTACTATCTTGAGATGCCCGAGGACGATAACATGTCAATTATCCTTGGTAGACCCTTCTTGAATACTGTAGGGGCTGTTATTGCTTGCAATAAAAGCAAGGTCACTTTTCATATCAATGGGAATGAGCATACGATGTGTGACACCCCCGGCTCAATCGTGCACTAATCATACACGCAAATGCACACGATCAAGCCTAAGGACTCACGGGAAGATATCACAACACAACTCTAAAACATAAATAAAGTCATACAAGCTTTATATTACAAGCCAGGGCCTCGAGGGCTCGAATACATAGCTTGATGACATACAAGCGTCAGCGGAAGCATCAGATATCTGAGTACAGATATGAAACAGTAACAGATAAGCCCCTCGAAAGGCGGGGTAAAAGAAAACACTATGATCGAAAGGCGCAAGCCTCCTGCCTGGGACCCTCCGAACCTACTCCTGGTCGTCAGTCAACTCGTAGTAGTAACCATCCTCAGGGTAGTAGTAGTAGTCGATCGACGGGGCCGCTGTCTCAGGGGGCTCCGTCCTCTGGTCACGACAAACTGATATGGGGAGAAAAAGGAAAACAAAGCAACCGTGAGTACTCAGAAGTACTCAGCAAGCAAGGATCTACACTACATATGCAACATTTTGTCAAAGAGAGGCTGTATATGTGGACTGGGCTGCAGAAATGCCAGAATAGAGAGGAAGGCCTAGTCCTATCGAAGACTAGCATCTTCAACGGTCTTGCAGCAATAGAAGAGAGTAGAACAGTACAATATAATGTAGCAGTATCATTAAGTCTCAACCTCACCCAGAGATCCTTTCTCGACGCCCTGCGAGAAAGCAATCCCAGAGCCATACAGTCATCAACCTCGTCCTGAGATCCCTTCTCGACTCCCTGCGAGAAGCAATCCCAGAGCCATAGTATCCAAGTATCCAGTTCTAATTGTATCAATCAGGATACAACTCCGAGTGTCCTTTACCGTAGGACCGGCTATCGATAGAAGTGTTCTTCCCTGCAGGGGTGCACCAACTTACCCAACACGCTCGATTAACTCTGGCCGGACACACTTTCCTGGGTCATGCCCGGCCTCGGCCAAACGATACATCGCAACCCTACCTACAGCTCAGCAGAGAGGTCCCCGCCGGTCTACATCCTAAGCGCTCAGGGGTCTTGGGCCGTCGCCCTGTGCACTCCGGGTCGTTGCGAGCAGGGTAGATACCAGCGCCAACGGCATGATCTGACCCGGCCACAATGCTGAACTGGACGTCTGACAAAGCTTTCGGCTGATGCTACGATGCAGAACGCCCATACTATGCCCACGTGATGGTTAGTGCTATCAGACCAGAGGCCTGCTCAGATCAAATATCCAAATCGTTAGTGGACTAGGGCTTGCGGTAACGAGCAGAGACTCACAAAAGATGTGACCCCGTCGCCCCGTCTCGAGGACTTGCTGCAAGGGTTAAGAATGCCCGGCCGCGCCTTGTATTCGTCACTCGGGCACCATAGAGGCAACCCGTCTTCACATCACACGCGGGTACCCCTCAGGGTCGACCCGCCTTTCCAAGTAACAATAGTACAGTCCAAGTATCCGTGTGTCCATAACATCAGGGGAATCTGAGGTATCACCCTCATTGGATTCCTACTCGATGTATCCGTCAAGGTGAACTCGGAGGAATCACCCTCGCTGGGTTCACACTTGAGGTGTTGTACGACGGTGTCGTTATCGGAAGCGGAGAAGGAGGAATCACCCTCGATGACCACAACCGAATAGCTACTCTACAGAGTTAACATCAGAAGTGCTACAAGAGGTTTCACCCTCGGCACTCGATAGTAATGGTGCAGTGTCGTTACAACTAAGGGGGTGATGTGCGGTGCCGGGGCCTAGTCTTCAATCCCGTTGATCGGGTCTTCTGATAATCCAGCGGGGCAATCGGGATAAGTGGGGTCACTGATAGGTCTCTACCCAGCCTATACTAAGCAGTTTAGGATATGCAGGTAATTATCAACAGCAGGTTACAATAAACAGGCTATGCATCAGAATAGGTAAAGCAGTAGCAGCAGCAATTCTAATGCAAGCATGAGAAATTAGAATGGGCGATATCGGGATGATCAAAAGGGGGGCTTGCCTGGTTGCTCGGCAGCAAGGGCAAGGTCGTCAATGGTGTCATCGGTCTCCGGAGCTGCGGCGGTACCGGGAACTGCGTCGGGGTCTAACGAGAGAGAAGAGGGGGAGGAAACAGTAAATACTAAGCAAACAAGTGCATGACATGTCAATAAGCAGAGCTAGCGGTGTTCTATCGTAGTGCTAGGTAATCCCGGCGAAGGGGAAAAACGTCCGAGAAAGTATTCCCAGTGTCCGGCATTTCGGACAGACGAAAAGAGGGGAACGGTTGCATGTTCGGATAGTTAGGGACGTGTGACGAATGAACAGACCGCGTATTCAGATTCGTCTCGTCGTTCTGAGCAACTTTCATGTAGAAAGTATTTTCATCTGAGTTACGGATTATTTTATATGATTTTACAAATTTTAACACTTTTTTGAAATTTAATTAATTATTTAATCCAACATTATCCAGAATAGTAATTGATGATGTCAGCACGACATCATGCTGACGTCAGCAATCAGCAGTGCAGTTGACCTAGTCAACTGACGTGTGGGTCCCATTGTCATTGCCTGTTTACGTTAATTAACAGATTAGTTTAATTAGCAGGTTAATTAAGTTTAATTAAATCAGATTAATTAAGTTAATTAATGATTTAGTAATTAATTAATTAATTAACATTTATTTTATTTTATTTTATTATTTCCTTCCTCTTTTTTTTAACAGGGGCTGGGCCCCTCTGGTCAGAGACCCAGCCCAACCGGGGCGGCTGAGCGGGCAAACGGGCGCAGAGGCAGGGCGTCGCCCGATCGGGCGCGGGCAAGGCCGGCGAGGGCGGTCGCCGGCGGCGGGAGCGGGGTGCGGGCGCAACTGTGGCGCGGCGGGACTGCGACGCGGCCCGCGTGGAGGCAGCGGCAAAGGGGGTCGGCGGCGGCCAGAGCTAGCGGCCAGGGGAGGTGCGCAGGGCGGGGCGTGCGAGCGGCTCAGGCGGAGGCCAGGAGCGGGCCAGGGTGCGCCGGGCGTAGTCGATGGAGGGCACGCCCGGGCGCGCGTGCGCGAGCGCGGCAGCGGGGTCGCGGGCGCGAGCGGGCCAGGCGGGGTGCGGTCTAGCGCCGGGGTGCACGGGCGGCGCGGTGACCGAACGGCTGGCGCGCGGACGCAGTGCGCGGCTAGGAGGGTGCGGCTACGGGCGGTGAGCGCAGGCAACGCCGGAGTGCGAGCGAGACGACGGCCGGGCGCGCGATGTGTGCACGGGGACGGGGGAAGATGAGGGAGGCAGCTCCAGGGCTCACCCCCGTTGTAGATGAACAAGGGGTCGGCGAGGCTCGATGTAGCCGGCGGGGAGGTGGTCGGGGAGGCGAGCGATGGTTGGTGACGAGCGACGGCGTTCGGCGATGGGCGACGGGAGCGCCTGATCCCGATCCAGATCGGGAATGGGGGGGATGCGAGGAAGAGCTAGGGTTAGGGGGAGTGGGGGAGGCCTAAATAGGCCAGGTGCGTGGGCCGACCTGGCTGGGCCGTGGCCCAATTAGCTGGGGGGGTTTTGTTTCTTTTTATTTTTTTTGTTTTCCTTTTTCTTTACTGTTTTGCCTTTTAATTTCATTCCAAAAGACTTTTGTAAAATATGAGACTGGCCCAAATAAATATGGTGCATTTTATGCCACTGCAATAAAATGGTTTTGAGTCCAAAGGTTTTCATTTGGGATTTTATTTAATTAAGAAGGTAGTAAATAGTGTTGTTTTGCTACTGTTAGAGTCACTTAATTTGTTAATTAAATGTTGGTTACAATTTTAGAATTGCCTCTGGAATATTTGTTGTTTAATGAACATTTTAGTTTCTGTTATGGATAACTTTTATTTTCCACTTTAGTTTTTAATTTGAAGTTTGAGTTAGGAGCTGAGTGCAATATGATGCAAATGATGATTAGGCACTGATAATCATGATGACATGGCATAAACAAAAGGGTGTTCACTGTAGTTAACCACTGGGGGTGCTACAAGTCTCCTCCACTAACAAGAATTCTCGTCCCTAGAATTAAGAGGTAGAAGGGAAAAGTTTGGGGTATTCCGCACGAAGATTATCCTCGCGTTCCCAAGTGGCTTCATCTTCAGCATGATTTGACCACTGCACTTTGAGGAACTTGGTAACCTTCTGACGGGTTCGACGTTTAGCTACATCGAGAATGCGGATCGGATGCTCCTTATAAGATAGGTCATCTTGCAATTCGAGCACCTCGTGATCCACTGCTCGGTGCGGAGATTCCTTGAAGCATTTATGAAGTTGCGACACATGGAATACGTCGTGGATATGAGAGAATTGCGGCGGCAACTCCAATTTATATGCCACCTGACCACGTCTAGCAATAATGCGGAAAGGACCAATGTAGCGCGGAGCTAGCTTGCCCTTGATTCCAAAACGGTGAGTGCCCTTCATAGGAGTGACTCGTAGATAAGCCTGATCACCAGGTTGATAAGTCAAACCCCATCGTTTGCGATCATAGTTGCTTTTTTGGCGGTCCTGAGCCGCTTTGAGGTTTTCACGGACGATACGGACTTGTTCTTCGGCGTGTTGGATAATATCCGGACCCACGAGCGGTCGTTCCCCAGTTTCTGACCAATTCAGAGGGGTTCGACACTTACGTCCATAGAGTACTTCAAAGGGGACCATTCTCAAACTGGCTTGATAGCTGTTGTTGTAAGAGAATTCGGCATATGGAAGAGATTCTTCCCACTTCTTACCGAAAGAAATAACACAAGCCCGAAGCATGTCTTCAAGCACTTGATTGACTCGCTCGACTTGGCCTTGGGATTGGGGGTGATAAGCTGAACTCCAGGTAATATGAGTTCCCATAGCTGTTTGGAAACTTTCCCAGAATTTGGAAGTGAAAAGACCGCCACGGTCCGAACTGATCTCCTTCGGAATGCCGTGGAGTGAAACAATTCTGGAGATATATAACTCTGCTAACTGACTAGCAGTGATCGTCTCTTTGACAGGCAGAAAGTGTGCAACCTTAGAGAGTTGGTCGACGACTACAAGAATAGCATCGTGACCCTTCTGTGACCTGGGAAGGCCAGTAATGAAATCCATCTGAACCTTATCCCATTTCCATAGAGGAATAGGAAGTGGTTGCAGAATTCCAGCAGGCTTCTGATGTTCTGCTTTAACGCGATGACACACATCACATTCAGCAACATAACGAGCAATGTCCTGCTTCATTCTAGACCACCAGTACCTTTGACGAAGATCACGATACAACTTGGTGCTACCCGGATGAATAGACAACGGGGTATCATGTGCCTCCTTCATGACTTTGTCAGTCATAAGCTCGAAGCGAGGTACCACAATGCAGTTTCTGAAATACAAGGTTCCATCTTCAGACAGCGAGAAATCCCTGTACTTTTCAAGGTGAAGATTTTTCTTCATTAGATCAATTTCAGCATCTTTAGCTTGCGCATTCTTAACAGCTTTCTCAAGATCTGGCTGTATCACAAGGTTATTAAGAGAACCCTGTGGAACAATACGCAGATTCAGCTTGCGCAGTTCTTCAAAAAGACGAGGTTGAGCTCGCCTAACCATGAGGTTGTCGCAATAGGACTTGCGGCTTAAGGCATCAGCCATCACGTTAGCCTTGCCAGGGGTATAGGAAATACCCAAATCATAGTCCGCAATGGCCTCCATCCATCTTTGCTGACGGAGGTTTAGAGAAGGTTGAGTGAACAAGTACTTCAGACTTTTATGATCCGTGTAGATCTCACAACGATTACCGAGAAGGTAATGTCGCCACAACTGCAGTGCATAGATGACAGCAGCTAGTTCTAGATCATGTACCGGATAATTCGCTTCATGTGGGCCCAACTGACGAGAGCCATATGCAATCACTTTACGCTCTTGCATTAGGACACAGCCTAATCCTTCACGGGATGCGTCACAATAAATCACAAAGTCTTTGCGGGTATCTGGAGGAGATAGTACTGGGGCGGATGTCAGCTTGTCTTTGAGTGTCTGGAAACTTTCCTGACATTTTTCTGTCCATTCAATTTAACGCCCTTGTGAAGCAGATCAGTCAGGGCTTAGCAATCTTAGAAAAGTTCTCGACAAATCGGTGGCAATAGCTTGCAAGGCCAAGAAAACTTCTGACTTGCTTGACGTTCTTTGGAGGAGTCTAGTCCAGAATAGCTTGAACTTGTTCTGGGTTAACAACGATGCCTTCCTTGGAAATTACATGTCCAAGGTAGGTTACTTCAAAAAGCCAGAATTCACATTTGGAATACTTGGCATACAACTGGTGTTCTCGGAGCCTTTCCAGTACAAGACGGAGGTGTTCAGCATGATCTTCCTCATTCTTCGAATATACCAGAATATCATCTAGATAAACCACGACGAACTTGTCGAGGTAATCCATGAAGATGTAATTCATCAGACGGGAGAATGTGGCTGGAGCATTTGTTAAGCCAAATGACATGACAGTGTACTCATAAGAACCATAGCGAGTAACAAATGCTGTCTTGGGAATATCCTCTTCGCGGACATGGATCTGATGATAACCTAACCTCAAGTCGAGTTTAGAAAACACCGATGATCCAGCAAGTTGATCATACAAATCATTGATCCGAGGAAGTGGATATTTGTTCTGAATTGTTGCTTGGTTAATGGGCCGATAATCCTGAACCAATCGGTTAGTCCCATCCTTCTTCTTAATGAAGAGTGAAGGTGCTCCCCAAGCAGAGGAACTAGGGCGGATGAAACCCTTCTTAAGTGACGTGTCGATTTCCTCCTTAAGTTGAAGATGATGCGGAGGCATCTTATGAGGGCGCTTCGCAATAGGGGTAGTGCCAGGCTTCAAGTCGATGACGAACTCAACAGCTCTAGCAGGGGGTATTCCTGGAAGTTCTTCTAGAAAGACGTCTTGAAAATCACGAACAACTGGAACATTCTCGATGCCTTCAAGAGGTGAAGCATTCAATGCATTCAGAACATATATCTGAGCCTCGGCATTCTGAACCATTCGGGCTGAGTATTTGACTGTGGCCAGAAGAATGGGTAAGTTGGACTTTCTTAGCGGCACAGTCAATCAAAGCATTGTGGGCGGTCAACCAGTCCATACCGAGAATGATGTCTATGTCGGAAGGTCCAAGAGCAATAAGGGAAGCAGAGAACATCAACCCTTCAATTCTGATCTGATTGTTGTGACTTACCATTTTGGTTTGCCACCTGGAACGGGGAGTGATGATTTCTAAAGGAGTGGGTAATGAGCTCATAGCTAACCCATGCAATTGTGCAAATTGCTGGGACACGAAGGAATGTGATGCACCTGAATCAAACAAAACAGAAGCTGGCACTGAATTCACAGAGAGTGTTCCCAGCATGATAGTCGGTTCCTTCTGAGCCTTTTCAGCATTGACGTGATTGGCATGGCCAAGTACAACAGTAGATGGTATGACATTACGGTTTCTGAGTCGGCGGTTTCGACAATTCTTCTTACGACCATTAGGAGGACGTGGCGCAACCTGATGAGAAGCCATAGCATCAGGCGGTCCATCATGAACCGTAAGCTGTCTCGGCGGTGAAGGCAGACGAGATGCAACATATGACGGCCTTGGTGTTGGAGCAGGTCGGTGGTAAACATTGTGGGGAATCCAGACTCGACGCTTCTGAACAGGTCAACCCGTGGATGAGCCAGCTTCATGAGTGCGCTTGAGCGACTCCTGGTACTCAGTCAGAGCTGTTTCAACTTGGAAAGATTTGCTGACAAGCGTTGCGAAGTCTGCAAAATCAAGGACAGCAAGTGCGAGGTTTATATCCGTACGCAGTCCTTCACAGAATTTCTCCCGCTTGCGGGCGTCAGTGCAGACGTCATCTTCAGCATAGCGGGATAATTCGAGAAATTTCCTCTGATATTCATCCACAGTCATTGTGCCCTGTGAGAGTTTGCGGAACTCCTGCTTCTTCTGGTCCATCAGACCTTGAGGAATGTACCATGCACGAAAAGCTGACTGAAATTCCTGCAAAGGGGTTACAGTCTCTGCAGGAAACATACCCTTGTGGCTTTCCCACCATTAAGCAGCGGGACCCTTCAAGTGGAATGTCGCAAAGGTGATGTAACTGTCAGGGGCAACATTAGCTGACTCCATCTCAAACAGGATGTCACAAAGCCAATCATCAGCATCCATAGGATTGGTGGAGTTGCGAAAAACAGACGGATTGAGGTGCACAAATTCTGGCAGAGTTATTGGTGTAGGCTGTTGATGAGCATTCTGATTTGGGAACTGAGCCAATAGTCCGGTCATAAACTGCTGCATCATGGCGGCGATATAGGGTGGAGGTGGAGGATCGTCAGCCATCCTGCCAAAACAACAGGGGCAGTTTAGCAAGTAAAACTGCATGTGTATGGAATGATTCATGAAGCAACACGCACAACAGAAGGAAGTGCAATAGATACTTCATCATATCCGCACCAGACATTCAAATCCACACATAGCCTCGATTACAATCCAGCAATACGACAGCTGAAAAGGGGAAGGCTAGACAACTAGGCGGCGCGCAGGCACGCGGCAAGGAAGTACACAACGAGACATAGCAAAGGCTACATCAACATCGGAGAAAACTATTGGGGCGAGGAATCTGCAAGTGAAACACAGGGTGCCCTTGATAAAAAGGATCTTGCAAGCAGAACCTGGCCCACAATCTTGAAGAAAGGAGGGGTAATTTCAGAACTCTGGGTGGATGTGATTACGAGAACCTAAGGTTGGAGTTAGTAAAATTTTAACCCGAATAGAAGAGAGACCAGAGTCCCGGAGTAAAGGTCGAGGAGTAAAAGATACTAATACCACCCAATTGGCGACGTGGGCCCGTAAGCCACACAGCCAAGTTAGCAAAACAGTTTTGGTCCACTAGACTCAACTTCGGCCAAGGAGTTGGAAAGGGGGTTCCTAGAGTCAGTCGGCTCTGATACCAACTTGTGACGCCCCCGGCTCAATCGTGCACTAATCATACATGCAAATGCACACGATCAAGCCTAAGGACTCACGGGAAGATATCACAACACAACTCTAAAACATAAATAAAGTCATACAAGCTTTATATTACAAGCCAGGGCCTCGAGGGCTCGAATACATAGCTCGATGGCATACAAGCGTCAGCGGAAGCATCAGATATCTGAGTACAGATATGAAACAGTAACAGATAAGCCCCTCGAAAGGCGGGGTAAAAGAAAACACTATGATCGAAAGGCGTAGGCCTCCTGCCTGGGACCCTCCGAACCTACTCCTGGTCGTCAGTCAACTCGTAGTAGTAACCATCCTCAGGGTAGTAGTAGTAGTCGATCGACGGGGCAGCTGTCTCAGGGGGCTCCGTCCTCTGGTCACGACAAACTGATATGGGGAGAAAAAGGAAAACAAAGCAACCGTGAGTACTCAGAAGTACTCAGCAAGCAAGGATCTACACTACATATGCAACATTTTTTCAAAGAGAGGCTGTATATGTGGACTGGGCTGCAGAAATGCCAGAATAGAGAGGAAGGCCTAGTCCTATCGAAGACTAGCATCTTCAACGGTCTTGCAGCAATAGAAGAGAGTAGAACAGTACAATATAATGTAGCAGTATCATTAAGTCTCAACCTCAGCTAGAGATCCTTTCTCGACGCCCTGCGAGAAAGCAATCCCAGAGCCATACAGTCATCAACCTCGTCCTGAGATCCCTTCTCGACTCCCTGCGAGAAGCAATCCCAGAGCCATAGTATCCAAGTATCCAGTTCTAATTGTATCAATCAGGATACAACTCTGAGTGTCCTTTACCGTAGGACCGGCTATCGATAGAAGTTTTCTTCCCTGCAGGGGTGCACCAACTTACCCAACACGCGCGGTGACCAAACGGCTGGCGCGCGGACGCAGCGCGCGGCTAGGAGGGTGCGGCTACGGGCGGTGAGCGCAGGCAACGCCGGAGTGCGAGCGAGACGACGGCCGGGCGCGAGCGCGCGATGTGTGCACGGGGACGGGGGAAGATGAGGGAGGTAGCGCCAGGGCTCACCCCCATTGTAGATGAACAAGGGGTCGGCGAGGCTCGATGTAGCCGGCGGGGAGGTGGTCGGGGAGGCGAGCGACGATTGGTGACGAGCGACGACGTTCGGCGATGGGCGACGGGAGCGCCTGATCCCGATCCAGATCGGGAATGGGGGGATGCGAGGAAGAGCTAGGGTTAGGGGGAGTGGGGGAGGCCTAAATAGGCCAGGTGCGTGGGCCGACCTGGCTGGGCCGTGGCCCAATTAGCTAGGGGGGGTTTTTTTTCTTTTTATTTTTTTTGTTTTCCTTTTTCTTTACTGTTTTGCCTTTTAATTTCATTCCAAAAGACTTTTGTAAAATAAGAGACTGGCCCAAATAAATATGGTGCATTTTATGCCACTGCAATAAAATGGTTTTGAGTCCAAAGGTTTTCATTTGGGATTTTATTTAATTAAGAAGGTAGTAAATAGTGTTGTTTTGCTACTGTTAGAGTCACTTAATTTGTTAATTAAATGTTGGTTACAATTTTAGAATTGCCTCTGGAATATTTGTTATTTAATGAACATTTTAGTTTCTGTTATGGATAACTTTTATTTTCCACTTTAGTTTTAATTTGAAGTTTGAGTTAGGAGCTGAATGCAATATGATGCAAATGATGATTAGGCACTGATAATCATGATGACATGGCATAAACAAAAGGGTGTTCACTGTAGTTAACCACTGGGGGTGCTACACGATGCACTTTCCGAAGAAGCAGTTCCAAGTGAATGGTATTAATGTTATTGAAAAATCTCCGACACTCACTATTGGAAGTTTTCAACTACCTCTACCTACTGCTAAAAAGAAATATGAAATGCTTATTGTTGGGGACATGCATATCCCCGTTGAGGTAACTTAGTGTTTTACGAAATTTCTTCGGTTTCATGCTAATCGGAAGTGGTTGTTAATAAGACTTTTGCAACCTTATTAATGGATCATTTTTTAGAGGTATGAATTTGATGAATTTAGTAAGCACAACCTTCTGTCCCTATCTTTTGTTTTCTGTTTTTCTTAGTTAAATAAAATAAAATGCCATGTTTTGTCTGTTTTCTGAATTTCTCGTGCAATAAAAACGTGCCCAAAAATAAAAGTTCTCAGAATGCCCTGAAATTTTAATACTATTTTTCTGAATATTTCTGAATTTTTGGTGCAAATAACATCAGAGGGGGTGCACCTAGTGACCACAAGACACCAGGGCGTGCCAGCAACCCCAAGCGCACCCTGGTGGGTTGTGCTCCCCACGTGGGTCCCCTCACTTATCTCTTCAGCCCATTCCATCTCCCACCTCCAGAAAAAAATCACCATAGCTCTCCCTCTCATGTTCTTGCTCTCAAACACGCGGATTTCGATCTCTTTGCTCGAAGCTCCATTTTCGAAACTGTTTTGGGGGATTGCTACTTGGTATGTGACTCCTCCATTGCTCCAATTAGTTTTTGCTTTAGTGGTTTATATTTTTAATAATTAGCTACTCTTGGTGCTGCTGTAGATGAGCTTGCATGTTGAATTCTTAGAGTTCTAAGTAGTTTGAATGCTTAATATGGCCTCTATGCATCCTTATGAGTAGTTGCTATCAATATTATGAAGTTTTGTTGACAAAAATTTTGTGGACTAAATTTTTTTAGAATTTTATCTATTGGAATAAGATGAGTTTCTTTAGGAAGTTTGCCTCCAAGAAAAATGCTAAAGGAGTCATTGGGGAATCCTCGGATACTGACCTCAACACTCCGAGAAGAGCAGAGGTGCGGCTGTGCGAATGGCCGAATAATCCCTTCATGGATGGGGCCGGGATCCATCAAGAGTTCGCCCAATTTGCTACTAATGCTGGGCTGACCGACTTCTTCGCAGCTGAATGTGATCAATACCACCTCCTTACAAATTCCTTTGTGCAAAATTTCCATTTTCTGAGTAGGAATAACCCCCCTGAGGTGCAGTTTAATTTATACGCTGAAACCCATCAGATACCACTTGCTGATTTTTGTGACATACGCTTGATCCCTTCTGACGGGGAAATAAGAGAGCCTAGACCCGCAGAGTTTGAGGACTTTTATCGTACTCTGTCAGTGGGAGATGAGAGAGTTGTGTTGTGTGTCACCGCCACTAGTTTGCAGTTTCCTTCTGTGCATTACTTTACTCTATTCATCGCTAAGTGTTTAATTGCTAGAGAGAAGGTTGGTGCACTCAGTGCTCTTGACTTCGCCATTTTATGCTGTGCACTACACAATGATCGCACTTATAGCCTAGGGGCTATTATTGCATGTCGTCTACACCTTAACAGAAGCAAGGGCAAAATTCATGGTGGGATTTATGCTACTCGCTTAGCAAGTCACTTCAATGTTCAGATACGCCAACATGATTATCCTTTGACCCGAGTCTATCTAGATCACCAGGCGATGGTGGCTCATCAGTTTACTGATAATGCCAACTCTCTTCATAATATTTGTTACAACCTGGTTTTCAGTGTGGATTCTCATGATGTTATTCCGTTGCTTGCACCTGCTTTGTTTGATTCTATTGCCAGGGGCGGATACAGGATCATGCCTGAGGACATTATTGCTTACCGGAACAACTAGGCAGCGGCTGAGGAGGAACCTCAGGACTGGGACGCTCAGGTACCCGCACCACAACACTTCAACATGGGACCGGAGGACTATTACGAGTGGTGATTACCAAGCTAGGCCAAAAGCCTAAGCTTGGGGGAGTACGTATTTTCACTCACATTATATTCATGTTCACACATTTCATTCCAGTTGTCGGTGTCCACACTTTTTCATTGTATTATTCATGCTAGATTTATTTTTCTCGATTTCTTCTTGTGTGTTTGAAAAACTTTGAGAAAATCCAAAAAAAATGTTTCTTGCTTCTTTTCGGTTTTTCTTTCTAGTTTAATTAGTTGTAGTGTTAAAAAGAAAACCCAAAAAGATTTCTTGATTCCTATTTTTGCTTGTTGGGAGATTTCCCGTATAAATAGTTTTTCTCTTTTTTGCTTTTCCTTTTCTTTAATTTGCTTTCTTCAAGAAAAACTAAAAAATTCGAAAATATTTCAGTATGTTTCTCAGAATTTCTTTTCTTTTTGTTGAGTCTTACCAAGGAGAAGACCATGATGAAAATGTTGAGTGACTCTCATACGTATTATTGTTGATCTAACAAAGAGCCCAAATTACCTTGTCTTCTCCTTTTGAATAAATTGTTCGCAGATTCCAGCTTAGTCCACGGCACTCTTGCACTATTATCATTTTTATATCATTCGGTCGTGCAAGTGAAAGGCAATAATGACGATATTTGATGAAGTGACTGTGGAAGAGAGCAACGGGTATGAACTCAACTTGTTCTATTTTTGTAAATATGTTTAACCTAGTATCCATGATTCAGCATTATGATCAAACATGTTTGCAATGACAATTAGAGATTATAGTTTCTCATGCCATGCTTAAGTAGCTAGGAGTGGATAATGATTTATCTTGGATGTCAACATGTATTAAAATGATTGTGATGTAGTATGATGATATGGTATCCTCCTCCGAATGTTTCAAGTGGCTTGACTTGGCACATGTTCATGCATGTAGTTGAATCAAAACCAACATAGCCTCTACGATATTTATGTTCATGGTGTTCATATCCTACTCATGCTAGTATTCAATGTTTATTATGCATAATGCATGTTCATGACCGTTTTCGTTCTCTAGCTGGCTGCTTCTCAACCTATTTGCTAGCCTTCGCCTGTACTAAGCAAAAATACTGCTTATGCATCAAAAATCCTAAAACCCAAAGTTATTCCAGATGAGTCCACCATATCTACCTATATGCGGTATTACCCTGCCGTTCTAAGTAAATTTGCATGTGCCTCCTCTAAAATTTCAAATGAACATCTGTTTTTGTGTTCCTGGATTGTTCATAGAGCGACACGGGGTAGTCGATACCTTCCATGCTAAGCGGGTTATTCTCATGATGAGTGTTTACTCACTCGTCCTTGCACGAGAGGGGCGGTAATAGGGATTCCCGGTCCCGAAATAAAAAATTACAAATAACTAAACAAAACTCCCGCAGGATTGTTGTTGGTATGGACGGTACCAATGGATTCGGCTAGCCGTGGACGGGGAGTAAACCTTTACTTTTATCGCTTGGGAACCGCCACTAATGTGTTTAGCATGGAAGATATTGATAACTCTTGGTCGTGACGTAAACAGGAAGGATGCATTTCCCAAAATTTCATTTATCTGTGATTTCATCTTCGAGCTCTGGCACCTCTGCAAATCCCTGCTTCCCTCTGCGAAGGGACTATCTATTTAATTTTATGTTGCGTCATCACCTTCTCAAACAAGCGCCAGATCTGAGAGCACTATTGTCATCCTCATGCATTTTGTATAGTTAATGTTGAATGCATCATGACTGGATCTTTTCTACCATGAATTACAATGTTTAGTCGTTGCTTGAACTTTGGAGGTGCTCTGCATTTATGTTTTACGGTCTCAGAAAGGGCTAGCGAGATACCACTATTGCCATATCATATCATGGTTGTTTTGACAAAGTGTTGTCATTTGAGATATCTGATTATTGCTCGCTAGTTGCTTATGCTATTGATCTGAGTTAATATAATTTTTAAGAGTTATTGTTGACATGGTTAGTCATGATCTTTGCTGAAAACCTGGGTGCTACTTAAGCTTATTTATGAAAACAAGAACAAAAGAGTTCGTAAAAGTTTTTCTTTTTCACTTTCAGTTTATCAACTGAATTGGTTGAGGACAAGCAAAGGATTAAGTTGGGGG
This sequence comes from Thinopyrum elongatum, assembly GCA_011799875.1. NCBI lineage: Eukaryota > Viridiplantae > Streptophyta > Magnoliopsida > Poales > Poaceae > Thinopyrum > Thinopyrum elongatum. The sequence goes on from CM022298.1 coordinate 120,546,295, forward strand.
ATTTGATACGTATCCGTCGTATCTACTTTTCCTAATGCTTTTGCTCTTGTTTTGGACTCAAATTTGCATGATTTGAATGAAACTAACCCGGACTGACGCTGTTTTCAGCAGAACTACCATGGTGTTGTTTTTGTGCCGAAATAAAAGCTCTCGGAATGGAACGAAACTTTTTGGAGAATTGTTTTACAATAAAAGAAAAATACTGGAGCCAAGAACCACCGAAGGTGGGCCCCTGGTTGAGCACAACCCACCAGGGCACGCCACCCCCTCCTAGCGCGCCCAGGTGGGTTGTGCCCACCTGGTGGCCCCGCAGACCCTAACTCCGACACTATAAAATCCTATTTTTGGAGAAAAATTAGGGAGGAAGAATTATCACGTTTCACGAGACGAAGCCGCCGCCACCTCCTGTTCTTCATCGGGAGGCCAGATCTGGAGTCCGTTCGGGGGTCCGGAGAGGGGAATCTTCGATCTTTGTCATCACCAACCCTCCTTCAACGCCAATTCCATGATGCTCCCCACCGGGAGTGATTAATTCCTTCGTAGGCTCACTGGTCGGTGAGGAGTTGGATGAGATTCATCATGTAATCGAGTTAGTTTTGTTAGGGCTTGATCCCTAGTATCCACTATGTTCTGAGATTGATGTTGCTATGACTTTGCCATGCTTAATGCTTTTTACTAGGGCCCGACTGCCATGATTTCAGATCTGAACCGCTTATGTTTTCACCATTATATCTATGTTCTAGATCTGATCTTGCAAGTTATATGCACCTGCTACGTGTTATGATCCGTAAACCCCGAGGTGACAATAATCGGGATACTTTCCAGTGATGACCATAGTTTGAGGAGTTCGTGTATTCACTATGTGTTAATGCTTTGTTCCGGTTCTCTATTAAAAGGAGGCCTTAATATCCCTTAGTTTCCTTATGGACCCCGCTACCATGAGAGGGTAGGACAAAAGATGTCATACAAGTTCTTTTCATAAGCACGTGTGACTATTTACGGAATACATGCCTACATTATATTTATGAACTGGAGCTAGTTCTGTATCACCCTAGGTTATGATTGTTATATGATGAATATCATCCAACGAATTCACCGATCCAATGCCTACGAGTTTTTCACATATTGTTCTTGCTAAGTTACTATTGCTATTGCTACTGTTACTTGCTGCAAAATCATTGCTATCATTGTTACTGTTACTGCTAGTGTTACTGTAACACCCCTATGTAATGGTGCTACAGTAATCCATCATTGTGATGCTAAGCTACTGTGATTTGCAATGATAATCATGTTGGGATAATATCTCATTTCAAATTCCTTCTTTGAATTCTATTCAAATTCAAGTACAAAATAAAGTTGCCCAAAACTTGCTAGAAAAATGTTCATCATCTAACAAATATTCCAAAACAATTTGCTGTTAAGGAATACAACATCACCATCATCAACTCAAAATGGGCCTAAGCATTTAAAACAGTGCCAAAACAGCACTAAAAATGCCTCTTCAATTTTTTGAAAATCCTAATGAATTCCAAAATTGCCCAAACTTTTTGTGTCAGAGCAGAATAATGCAATGTATTTATGTGACCTAGTTTCACATTTTTACAAAGTCTATTGATAGCTCAAAGTATTGCAAAAGTCTGCTGGAAAAAGAAAAACAGAAAAGAAATAAAGAAAAAGAAAAGGGCCACTGTTGGCTGGGCCTTAGTGCACAGTGTGCTGGCCCAGCCCAACAGAGCCGGCGTCGTCTCCCTCCTCCCCGTGTCAGCGCGCGCGCACCCGAGCCGGCGATGGCCAGCTGTTGGCCATCCCTCGGTGCCGCTGCCGCCGCGATGAGGATAAGATCGACCCCAGTGGCCTCCCGCAACCCTAGCCAGCCCCAGTCTCCCCTCTCTCCCTCGCTCCCTCGCCCGCCGTCGTTTCCGCGGCCACCGGCGGCCCCGTGCCCGCTGGCCTTGTCCATGATCCTCGTCATGGTCAGCCACCTCTCCTGGTGCCACCAGGCAGAGACGTGGAGCCTCGCTGCCGCCGATCGCCTCGTCTGCATCTCGGACCACCGCTGTTCCTCTCTGACTCCGGCGACCCCTCTGCTGCTACTAAACTGACCACAGGCCACCGTGAGCCGCTGCGGTGAGCTCCACTCCTTCCTTCACCTCCTCTCTCGTCGCCGTTAGCCGCCCGCAAACGCCGATCCCATCGTGCCCGAGCTCGCCTCCGCGGAGCTCGTCGCCGGCGAGGCTCCGATGACCATTTGGTCTCAGGCTGGTGCCCATTGAATCCGCCGCTTCGCGTAGGCCCTCACCATCCCCTCCTTTCACTCATTCGCGCTCTGCATCACCGCCCCCGTTGCTCACCCGAGAACCTCGCCGCCGGTGTTGTCCTAGCTCTCAACTTCGACCACCCCATGGCCAACCACCGCCATCGATCGACGTGCGATGGAGCGCACGTTCGAACGAGCTAGGCCGCACCCCCTTCCACGCCCTGTACGCGATTTCCGGCCAATTCCGGCGCGGATCCGCCACTAGAGAGGTCACCGATGTTGCTCCGGCCACCGTCCGACCTGGCGCCGACATGGCAGCCTCCTGTGAGATTGACCGCAGGCCGCACGGGACCCGTTGACTGGGTTGACCCAGTCAACGTGCTGACTGGGTTGACCCAGTCAACGTGCTGACTGGGCAGCCCAGTGCCACTGACATGCGGGCCCCACCATTTAATTAAACTAATTAAAATGTTTTTTATAATTAAACTTAATTAGATTACTAACCAGTCACTGACATGTGGGGCCCAGCTGCTAATTAACCTATGTTAAATTTAATTAAACTCTGTTTAGCCACTGTCTCTGACAAGTGGGACCCACTGGTCAGGTTTGACCTAGTCAGTGCGGCTGTTGACTGCTGACGTCACTATGACATCATGCTGATGCAATATTTCTTTCTGTTAATTTAAATAGTTTCTGAAAATGCTAAAATCTTTGAAAAATCATAGAAATTAAACCGTAGCTCAGATTGAAAAACTTTATACATGAAAGTTGCTCAGAACGACGAGACGAATCCAACTGTGCCATCCGTTTCCGTGTCGGGACCCTCTACAGAGGTGAACCCGTAACTTTTAGCCTGTTTTTGATAGATGAATAGTGCATACATACCGGTTAATAAATCCAACTTTAATCCTAAAATAACTAATATGATTTAGACATGTCTTTAGGCAACCCTGCACTGCACGTTAGCATAGCATGCTCTGTGTTGCATATGTTTGCTGTGTATTTATCTATTTCCTCCCCCTCTTCTCTCTCGGTAGACCCTGGTACCGATGCAGTTCCCGAGACCGATGCAGCTCAGGAGCCCGACGACACTGTTGACGACCTTGGCTTTGGCGCCGAGTAACCAAGCAAGCACCCCCCTCCCCCTTGAGCATGCCTATATCACATATTCTCTTCTCTCTTGTGCTTGCATTAGAATTGCTGTTGTTACTGCTTTACCTATTCTGATGCATGACTTGATTTTGTAACCTGCTTTTGATAATTACCTGCTTATCCTAAACTGCTTAGAATAGGCTGGTTAGTGAATCCCAGTGACCCCACTTGTCCCAGTTGCCCCGCTGGATCATCGGAAGACTCGACGACCAGGCCCCAGCACCGCACATCACCCCCTTAGTTGTACGACACTACAGCATTACTATCGAGTGCCGAGGGTGATACCTCGTATAGCACATCTGATGTTAACTCTGTAGAGAAGCTATTTGGTCGTGGTCATCGAGGGTGATTCCTCCTTCACCACACCCGATAACGACGCTGTCGTGCAACACCTCAAGTGTGAACCCAGCCGAGGGTGATTCCTCCGAGTTCACCTTGATGGATACATCGAGTAGGAATCCAACGAGGGTGATACCTCAGATTCCCCTGATGTTATGGACACACGGATACTTGGACTTTACAACTGTACTTGGAAAGGCGGGTCGACCCTCAGGGGTACCCGCGTGAGCCTAAGATGCGAGTGTTGTGGAGACGGGTTGACCTGGACGGTGCCCATGAGATAAATTACGAGGCATGGCCGGGCATTCTTAGCCCTTGCCGCAAGTCCTCGAGACGGGGCGACGGGGTCACATCGATCGTGAGTCTCTGCTCGTTACCGCACAACCCCAATACATTAACAGTTTGGATATTTGATTCGAGTGGGCCTCTGGCCCGATAGCACTAACCATCACGTGGGAACATTTATGGGCACTCTGCGTCGTATGCATCAGTCGAAGCTTAATAGACGTCAGCGACTGAGCGGCACACGATGGGTTGGACTGGGAACGCAACCGCGCTTGTATTAAGGGGTTGCTAGGTCTGCTCACCGGCGGTGTACGCAACGTGCAGGAGCGTCCGGGGCGATGGCCCAAGACCCCTGGGGGCATAGGTTTAGTCCGGCGTGCTGACCTCTCTGTTAAGCCTAGGTCGGGTTGTGGCGTATCATTTGGCCGAGGCCGGGCATGACCCAGGAAAGTGTGTCCGGTCGGAGTTAATCGAGTGTGGTGGGTAAGTTGGTGCACCCCTGCAGGGAAGAACTAATCTATGCATAGTCGGATCCTTGGTAACGGACGCTCGGAGTTGTATCCCGATCGATACAACTAGAACTGGATAGAAATGGATACTAGGGCTCTGGGATTGCTTTCTCGCAGGGAGTCGAGAAAGGATCTCTGGCCGAAGTTGATACTTAATATTACTACTACTTTATGTTGTACTAATCTACACTCTTCTAATGCTGCAAGACCGCTGAAGATGCTAGTCTTCGATAGGACTAGGCCTTCTCTCTATTCTGGCATTTCTGCAGCCCAGTCCACATATACAGCCTTTCTTTGATAATGTTGCATATGTAGTGTAGATCCTTGCTTGCCGAGTACTTCGGATGAGTACTCACGGTTGCTTTGCTTCCTCTTTTTCCCCATACCCGTTTGATGCAACCAGATGACGAAGCCGCTGAGACAGCTGCCCCCACCGACGACTACTACTACCACCCCGAGGGTGGTTATTACTTCGAGCTTGCCGATGACCAGGAGTAGGATCGGAGGGTCCCAGGCAAGAGGACTGCGCCTTTTCGATCGTAGTGTTTTCTTTTGCCCCACCTTCTTGATGGCTTATCTGTGTTTTCTTTTATATCTGTACTCAGATATCCAGTGCCTCCGCTGACGCTTGTAGGCGAGCTTATGTATTCGAGCCCTCGAGGCCCCTGGCTTGTAATATAAAGCTTGTATGACTTTATTTGTGTTTTAGAGTTGTGTTGTGATATCTTCAACTGAGTCCTTAGGCTTGATCATGTGCATTTGCGTGTATGATTAGTGCACGATTTGGCCGGGTGTCACAGTTACCATTGCTATTAAAACTACCATATTACTGTGCTACTGATCACCTTGCTGCAGATATTTAATCTCCAGGTGTGGTTGAATTGACAACTCAACTGCTAATACGTGCAAATATTCTTTGGCTCCCCTTGTGTCGAATCTATAAATTTGGGTTGAATACTCTACCCTCGAAAACTGTTGCGATCCCCTATACTTGTGGTTTATTAGGCACTGAGTGCACCGACCTTCTCCCTAGCAGTTAAACACTTCACGATGAATAGAGCAGAGTAATGCACAGAAGGAAATTGCAAACTAGTGGCAGTGGCGTTCGACACGCCTCTCCTTTCTCCCACTGTCAAAGTGACGAGAAAGTCCTCAAACTCTACAGGTCTAGGTTTCCTTAATTCCCCATCAGAAGGGATCAAACAGATGTCACAAAAGTCAGTGAATAGTATCTGATGGGTTTCAGCATATAAATTAAACCGTACCTCAGGAGGATTATTCCTACTCGGAAAACGAAAACTTTGCACAAAGGAATTTGTAAGGAGATGGTGTTGGTCACACTCATCTGCGAGGAAGTCGGTCAGCCCGGCATTTGCAACGAATTGGGCAAACTCTTGATGGAACCCGGCCTCCTCCATGAAGGCATTATGCGGCCATTCGCAAGGCCGCACCTCCGCCGTTCTCGGAGTGTTGAGGTCATTGTCCGAGGATTCCCCAATGACTCCCTTAGCATTCTTCTTGGAGGAAAACTTCCTAAAGAAACTCATCTTATTCCTATAAATAAAATTCTAAAAAATTTAGTCCACAATTTTTTTGTCAACTAAACTTCGTAAGATTGATAGCAACTACTCATAGGGATGCCTACAGGTCCTATAGAGCACTCAAACTACATAGAACTCTAAGAATTCAACATGCAAGCATATTTACAGCTGCACCAAGAGTAGCTAATTATTCAAAATATAAACCACTAAAGCAAAAACTAATTGGAGCAATGGAGGAGTCACATACCAAGTAGCAATCCCCCAAAATAGTTTCAAAAATGGAGCTTCGAGCAAAGAGATCGAAATCCGCGGTGTTGAGAGCAAGAACACGGGAGAGAGAGCTATGGGGATTTTTTTTCTGGAGGTAGGAGATGACATCGGATAAAGAGACAAGTGAGGGGACCCACGTGGGGGCCACAACCCACCAGGGCGCGCCTGGGATTCCTGGCGCGCCCCGGTGTATTGTGGACACCAGGGGCACCCCACTCGGATGTTATTTGAGCCATAAATTCAGAAATATTCAAAAAAAATCATATTAACTTTTAAGGGCATTATGGGAAATTTTATTTTTGGGCACTTTTTTATTGCACGGGAAATTCAGAAAACGGGATAAACATGGTATTTTATTTTATTTAACTAAGAAAAACAGAAAACAAAAGTTAGGGACAGAAGGTTGTGCCTACTAAATTCATCAACTACATACCTCTCAAAAATTATCCATTAATAAGGTTGATCAAGTCTTATTAACAACCACTTTTGATTAGCATGAAAGCGAAGAACTTTCGTAAAACACTAAGTTACCTCAACCGGGATATGCACATCTGATGACCCACAAGTATAGGGGTCAATCTTAGTCCTTTCGATAAGTAAGAGTGTCGAACCCAACGAGGAGCAGAAGGAAATGACAAGTGGTTTTCGGCAAGGTAATTTCTGCAAGCACTGAAATTGTCGGTAACAGGTAGTTTGATAGCACGATAATTTGTAGCAAGCAGGTAACGGTAACAATAAATAAAGTGCAGCAAGGTAGCCCAATCCTTTTGTGGCAAAGGACAGGCCAAAATGGTCTCTTATAATAAGCAAACCATTCTTGAGGGCACACGGGAATTTCACCATGTCACTTTTATCATGTTGGTTTGATTCATGTTCGCTACTTTGATAATTTGATATGTGGGTGGACCAGTGCTTAGGTGCTGTTCTTACTTGAACAAACCTCCTACTTATGATTAACCCCCTCGCAAGCATCCGCAACTACGAGAAAAGTATTAAGATAAAATCTAACCATAGCATTAAACGTATGGATCCAAATCAGTCCCTTACGAAGTAGCGCATAAACTAGGGTTTAAGCTTCTGTCACTCTAGCAACCAATCATCTAATAACTACTCCACAATGCATTCCCTTAAGCCCAAAGATGGTGAAGTGCCATGTAGTCGACGTTCACATGACACCACTAAGGGAATCACAACATACATATCATCAAAATATCGAACACATATCAACTTCACATGATTACTTGCAACATGACTTCTCCCGTGACCTCAAGAACAAAAGTAACTACTCACAAATGATATTCATGCTCAAGATCAGAGGGGTATTAAATAGCATAATGGATCTGAACATATAATCTTCCACCAAATAAACCATATAGTAATCAACTACAAGATGTAATCAATACTACTAGTCACCCACAGGTACCAATCTGAGGTTCTGGTAAAAAGATTGAACACAAGAGATGAACTAGGGTTTGAGAGGAGATGGTGATGTTGAAGATGTTGATGAAGATTGGCCTCCCAAAGATGAGAGGGTTGTTGGTGATGACGATGGCTTCGATTTCCCCCTCCGGGAGGGAAGCTCCCCCGGCGGAATCGCTTCACCGGAGGGCAAAAGTGCTCCTACCCAAGTTCTGCCTCGAGACGGCGGTGCTCCATCCCGAAAGTCCTTTCCTTATTTTTTTCTAGGTCAAAATGACTTATATACCAGAAGATGGGCATCAGAGGTGGGTTGGGCTGAGCACAACCCACCAGGGCGCGCCTGGGGGCCTGGCGCCCCCTGGTGTCTTGTGCTCACCAAGTGGCCCCCCTCCGGTAGTTATTTGCTCAAGTATTTTTATATATTCCAAAACAATTCTCCGTAAAAAAATTGCTCATTTGGAGATGTGCAGAATAGGTATCTCTGACATAGCTTTTTCAGGTCCAGAATTCCAGCTGCCGGCATTCTCCCTCTTTGTGTAAACCTTGCATATTATGAGAGAAAAGGCATTAGAATTACTCCATAAAGCATTATTATACATTAAAATATTATAAATAACAGTAGGAAATCATCATGCAAAATGGATGTATCAACTCCCCCAAGCTTAGACCTCACTTGTCCTCAAGCGAAAGCCGATATCGAAAAACATGTCCACATGATTAGAGAGAGAGAGGTGTCGATAAATACAAAATACGGACATAGTAGCATCATGCTTATTATAACAGCAACAAACTTTATCATAAAACTTTTTCATATAACTTCTCATGAACAAGTAACAACATCACATCATCGAAGTATAAAGCATAAACCTTATTGAAAACCAACAAACTATGTTCTCAGTCAACTTTGCAACTACAATTCATCATATTTTCAGGAAGGGTCTCGTATCAGAGCCTTTTGGCAAGTCCACATACTCAACCATCTTTTAGTCTTCTATGATTGCTGATAACCCACAAGTATAGGGGATCGCAACAGTTTTCGAGGGTAGAGTATTCAACCCAAATTTATTGATTCGACACAAGGGGATCCAAAGAATATTTGCAAGTATTAGCAGCTGAGTTGTCAATTCAACCACACCTGGAGATTAATTATCTGCAGCAAAGTGATCAGTAGCACAGTAGTATGATAGTTTTGATAGTAGTAGCAACAACAATAGTAACGATAACAGTGATAGCAGTAATTTTGTAGCTAGTGCAATAGTAGGAAAATTGTAGGCATTGGATCGGCAATTTGTTGGATGATATTCATCATGTGACAGTCATAACCTAGGACGATACGGCACTAGCTCCAGTTCATAAATATAATGTAGGCATGTATTCCGTAAATAGTCATACGTGCTTATGGAAAGAATTTGCATGACATCTTTTGTCCTACCCTCCCGTGGCAGCGGGGTCCATATTGGAAACTAAGGGATATTAAGGCCTCCTTTTAATAGAGAACCAGAACAAAGCATTAACACACGGTGAATACATGAACTCCTCAAACTATGGTCATCACCGGGAGTGGTCCTGACTATTGTCACTCTGGGGTTGCCGGATCATAACACGTAGTAGGTGACTATAACTTGCAAGATCGGATCTAGAACATGGATATAATGGTGATAACATAACCAGTTCAGATCTGAAATCATGGCACCCGGGCCCAAAGTGACAAGCATTAAGTATAGCAAAGTCATAGCAACATCAATCTCAGAACATAATGGATACTAGGGATCAAGCCCTAACAAAACTAACTCGATTACATGATGAATCTCATCCAACTTCTCACTGACCAGTGAGCCTACGAAGGAATTACTCACTCCCGGTGGGGAGCATCATGGAATTGGCGATGGAGAAGGGTTGGCGATGATGAATACCGAAGATCCCCCTCTCCGGAGCACCAAACGGACTTCAGATCTGGCCTCCCGATGAAGAACGGGAGGTGGCGGCAGCTTCGTCTCGTGAAACGCGATAATTCTTTCTCCCTTATTTTTTCTAGAAAAATAGGATTTTATAGCGTCGGTTTCAGGGTCTGCGGGGCCACCAGATGGGGACAACCCACCTGGGCACGCCTGAAGGGGGTTGCGCGCCCTGATGGGTTGTGCCCACCCAGGTGCCCCCTCCGATGGTTCTTGGCTCCAGTATTTTTCTTTTATTGTATAAAAATTCCTCGCAAAGTTTTGTTCCATTCCGAGAACTTTTATTTCTGCACAAAAACAACACCATGGTAGTTCTGCTGAAAACAGCGTCAGTCCAGGTTAGTTTCATGCAAATTAGAGTCCAAAACAAGAGGAAAAGTGTTAGGAAAAGTAGATACGACGGAGACATATCAACTCCCCCAAGCTTAAACCTTTGCTTGTCCTCAAGCAATTCAGTTGATAAACTGAAAGTGAAAAAGAAAAACTTTTACGAACTCTTTTGCTCTTGTTTGCATAAATAAGCTTAAGTAGCACCCAGGTTTTCAGCAAAGATTATAACTAACCATGTCGACAATAACTCTTAAAAATTACGTTAACTCATAACAATGACATAATCAGCTAGCGAGCAATAATAAGATATCTCTAACAACAACACATTATTAAAACAACCATGATATAATATGACAATAGTGGTATCTCGCTAGCCCTTTCTGAGACCGCAAAACATAAATGCAGAGCACCTCCAAAGACCGAGCAGTGACTAAACATTGTAATTCATGGTAGAAAAGATCCAGTCATGATGCACCGAACATTAGTTACACATAATGCATAAGCATGACAGCAGTGCTCTTAGGTTCTGGCGCTTATTTGAGAAGGTGATGACACAACATAAAAGTAAATAGATAGTCCCTTCGCAGAGGGAAGCAGTGATTTGCAGAGGTGCCAGAGCTTAAGTTTTAAAAGCAGAGGTAAATGTAATTTTGAGAGATGCACCCTTCTTGTTTACTTCGCGACCATCAGTTATCAATATCTTCCATGCTAAACACATTAGTGGCGGTTCCCAAGCGATAAAAGTAAAGGTTTACTCCCCCCCCCCCACCAACAGTCACACTCCACGGCTTGTCCGAAACAACGGGTGCCATCCATACCAACAACAGTCCTCGGGGAGTTTTGTTTAATTATTTGCATTTTGAGTTCGGCACTGGGAATCCCTATTACCGCCCCTCTCATGCACGGACGAGTGAATAAACACTCATCATGAGAATAACCCGCTTAGCATGGAAGATACCAACTACCTACTGTCGCTCTATGGAGAATCTAGGCACACAAAAAGGATATTTATTTAAAGTTTTTAGAGGTGGCACATGCAAATTTGCTTAGGACGGCAGGGTAATACCACATATAGGTAGGTATGGTGGACTCATCTGGAATAACTTGGGTTCAAGGTTTTTTATGTACAAGCAGAATTCCCATTTAGTACAAGCAAAGGCTAGCAAATAGGTTGAGAAGCGGCCAGCTAGAGAGCAACAACGGTCATGAACATGCATTATGCATAAGTAACATTGGATACTAGCATGAGTAGGATATGAACACCATGAACATAAATATCATAGAGGCTATGTTGGTTTTGATTCAACTACATGCATGAACATGTGCCAAGTCAAGCCACTCGAACATTCAGAGGAGGACACCATATCATCATACTACATCACAATCATTTTAACGCAATGTTAACATCCAAGATAAATCATTATCCACTCCTAGCTACTTATGCATGGCATGAGAAACTATAATCTCTAATTGTCATTGCAAACATGTTTGATCATAATAGGCTGAATCATGGATACTAGGTTAAACATATTTACAAAAACAGAACAACTCGAGTTCATACCGTTTCTCTTTGCCACGGCCAGTTCATCGAATATCATCATTATTGCCTTTCGCATGCACGACCGAACGATTTGAAAATAATAATAGTGTAAGAGTGCCATGGACTAAGCTGGAATCTGCAAACATTTTATTCAAAAGGAGAAGATAAGGTAAAATGGAAAGAGAAATTCAGAAAAACACACTGAAATATTTTTGGAGTTTTTGGTTTTTCATAAACAAGCAAATAAAAAGGGAAAAGCAAAAACGAGAAAAACTATTTACACGGGAAAGCTCCCAACAAGCAAAAGAAGAACAAAGAAATATTTTTGGGTTTTCTTTTTAGTGCTATAACAGTTTAAACTAGGAAGAAAAATCAAAAAGAAGCAAGAAATATATTTTTGGATTTTCTCAAAGTTTTTCAAACACACAAGAAGAAAACAAGAAAATAAATCTAACATGGATAATACAAATGAAAAAGTGTGAACACCGACAACTGGAATGAAATATGTGAACATGAATGTAATGTCGGTGGAAATACGTACTCCCCGAAGCTTAAGCTTTTGGCCTAACTTGGTAATCACCACTCGAAGAAGCCATGGGGTCCTATGTTGAAGTGCTGAGGAGCGGGCACCTGAGGGTCCCATTGCTGAGGCTCCACCTGTGCAGCAGCGAGGTTGTTCCGGTAGGCGACGATGTCCTCAGGCATAATCCTGTATCCACCCCTGGCAATAGGGTCAAACAAAGCAGGTGCAGGTAATGGAATAATATCACGAGTGTCCACACTGAAAACCTGGTTATACGGAACAGGAATATCAGTGTTCTCTTTATCAATAAACTGGTGGTGTTCCATGGCCGCGCGATCTAGGTAAACCTTGGGCAAAGGATAATCATGCTAGCGTATCTGAATGTTAAAGTGAGTAGCCAAGCGAGTAGCATAAATACCACCATGTATTTTTCCCTTGGATTTGTTAATTTGGAGGCGATGTGCCACAATAGCTCCCAAGCTATATGTGTTGTCGCCGAAAAGTGCACGGCGTAAAACAGCAAAGTCTGGTGCACTGAGTGCACCTACCTTCTCTCTAGCAAGCAAACACTTCGTAATGAATAGAGCAAAATAATGTACAGCCGGAAAGTGTAAGCTAGTGGCAGTGACAGCCGACACCCCTCTCTCATCCCCCACAGTCAGAGTACGGTAAAAACCATCAAACTCTGCGGGCCTCGGCTCTACTAAACCACCATCAGAAGGAAGCAAGCATATGTCACAAAATTCAGTAAGCGGTATCTGATAGGGTTCAGCATATAAATTAAACTGCACCTCAGGGGGATTATTCCTACTCAAGAAATTAAAACTTTGCACAAAGGAATTGGTGAGGAGATGATACTGTTCACATTTAGCTGTGATGAAGTCGGTGAGGCCGGCATTAGCAGCATAATTTGCAAACTCCTGAAGGATTATGGCCCCTTCCATGAACGGGTTATGCGGCCATTCACACGGCCGTACCTCCGCCATTCTCTGGGTATGGAGATCACTGTCAGATGACTCCCCAATAACCCCCTGGAGTTCTTCTTGGAAGCAAACTTCCTAAAGATACTCATCTTTTTCCTATGAACAAAATTCTGAAATTTTTAGTCGACAAAATTTTCTCAATAAAACTTCATAAGATTGGTAGCAACTGCTCATAGGGATGCATAGAGGCCATATAAAGCATTCAAACTACTTAGAACTCTAAGAATTCAACATGTAAGCACATCTACAGCAGCACCAAGAGTAGCTAATTATTCAAAATATAAACCACTAAAGCAAAAACTAATTGGACTAACGAAGGAGTCACATACCAAGCAACAATCCCCCGAAACAGTTTCGGAAATGGAGCTTCGAGCAAAGAGATCGAAATCCGCAGGTTTGAGAGCAAGAACATGAGAGAGAGAGAGAGAGAGAGCAAAGGTGATTTTTTTCTGGAGATAGGTAGTGATGTGGAATGAAGAGATAAGTGAGGGGGCCCACGTGGGGACCACAACCCACCAGGGCGCGCCTGGGGGTCCTGGCGCAGCCAGGTGGGTTGTGCCCACCTGGTGCACCTCCCTCTGATATTATTTGCACCAAAAATACTTAAATATTCAGAAAAAAATCATATTAAATTTTCAGAGCATTCTGAGAGCTTTTATTTTTGGGTCATTTTTTTATTGCACGGAAAACTCAGAAAACAGACAAAACATGGCATTTTATTTTATTTAACTAATAAAAATAGAAAACAAAAGGTAGGGACAGAAAGTAGTGCCCACTAAATTCATCAACTTCATACCTCTCAAAAATGATCCATTAATAAGGTTGATCAGGTCTTATTAACAACCACTTTCGATTAGCATGAAACCAAAGAACTTTTGTAAAACACTAAGTTACCTCAATGGGGATATGAATGTCCCCAACAATAAGCATTTCATATTTCTTTTTAACAGTAGGTAGAGGTAGTTGAAAACTTCCAATAGTAATTGTCGGAGATTTTTCAATAACATTAATACCATTCACTTGGAATTGTTTCTTCGGAAAGTGCACCGTATGCTCATTACCATTGATATGAAAAGTGACCTTGCTTTTATTGCAATCAATAATAGCCCCTGCAGTATTCAAAAAGGGTCTACCAAGGATAATTGACATGTTGTCGTCCTCGGGCATCTCAAGTATAAAAAAGTCAGTCAAAATACTAACATTAGCAACAACAACAGGCACATCCTCACAAATACCGATAGGTATGGCAGTTGATTTGTCAGCCATTTGCAAAGATATTTTAGTAGGTGTGAGTTTATTCAAATCAAGTCTTTTATATAAAGAGAAAGGAATAACACTAACACCAGCTCCCAAATCACATAAAGCAATTTTCACATAATTTCTCTTAATGGAGCAAGGTATAGTTGGTATTCCCGGATCTCCAAGTTTTTTAGGTACTCCATCTTTAAAAGTATAATTAGCAAGCATGGTGGAGATTTCAGCTTCCGGTATTTTTCTCTTATTGGTGATGATGTCTTTCATGTACTTTGCATAAGGAGGCATTTTTAAGATATCAGTCAAGCGAGTACGCAAAAAGACTGGCCTCAGCATTTCAGCAAAGCGTTCAAATTCTTCATCATCTTTCTTTTTAGTTGACTTAGGTGGAAAGGGCATAGATTTTTGAACCCATGGTTCTCTTTCTTTATCGTGTTTTCTAGCAACAAAGTCTCTTTTATCATATCTTTTATTCTTGGGTTGTGGGTTACCAATATCAACTGCTGGTTCTACCTCAACATCATTGTCTGGTCCTTTATTATTTGGTTAGGTATCTTCATGAACCTCATCATTATCTTTTTCATTATCAGAAGGTGAGTGTTCACTACCAGATTGAGTTTCAGCATCAGAGATAGAAACTTCATTATCATTATCAGGAGGTTTTTCTACTTCAGGTTCACTAGAGGCATGCAAAGTCCTATCATTTTTCTTCTTCTTTTTCTTTTTAGAAGGACTACGTGCATCAGTGTCAACTCTTTGAGAGTCTTGTTCAATTCTTTTTTGGGTGTCCCTCAGGATAAAGTGGTTCCTGAGTCATCCTACCTCCCCTAGTCATTACTCTAACAGCATGATCATTGATATCATTATTCATTTCATCTAACAACTCTCTTTGAGATTTAGCAACTTGTTCTAACTGAGTTTGAACCATAGAAGCATGCTTTCCTACACCTCTAACATCATTTGAGATTCTAAATAACAAGTCACTCAAGCGAGCAATCATATCAGAATTGTATTTCAACTGCTTCATAACATTTGCATTGAAGTGATCTTGCTTTCTAATGTAATTATCAAACTCATAAAGGCATTGGCTAGGATGTTTATTATAAGGAATATCACCATCATCGAACTTTAGTAAAGAATTTACCTCTACCACCTTAGGTGGCGATGGTGTATCAAGCCCATGTATCTCTTCAATAGGAGGTAAATTTTGAACATCCTCTGCTTTAATACATTTTTCCTTCATAGATTTCTTTGCCTCTTGCATATCTTCGGAACTGAGATATAAGATACCCCTCTTCTTCGGAGTGGGTTTAAGCGGTGGTTCAGGAAGAGTCCAATCATCATAATTTTTCAATATGTTATTCAATAGTTCTTCAGCTTGCCCAATAGTTCGTTCCCTGAAAACACAACCAGCACAACTATCTAGGAAGTCCCTAGAAGCATCGGTTAGTCCGTTATAGAAGATATCAAGTATTTCATTTTTCTTAAGAGGGTGATCAGGCAAAGCATTAAGCAATTGGAGAAGCCTCCCCCAAGATTGTGGGAGACTCTCTTCTTTAATTTGCACAAAGTTAAATATTTCCTGCAAGGCAGCTTGTTTTTTATGAGCAGGGAAATATTTTTCAGAGAAGTAATAAATCATATCCTGGGGACTACGCACACAACCAGGAGCAAGAGTATTGTACCAAGCTTTAGCATCACCCTTTAATGAGAACGGAAATAATTTGAGAATATAATAGTAGCGAATTTTCTCATCATGAGCAAAAAGGGTGGCTATATCATTCAACTTAGTAAGATGTGCCACAACAGTTTCAGTTTCATAACCATGGAAAGGATCAGATTCAACCAAAGTAATTAACTCTGGGTCGACAGAGAATTCATAATCCTTATCATCAACACAAATAGGTGAAGTAGCAAACTTAGGATCACGTTTCATTCTAGCATTCAGAGTCTTTTCTTTATACTTGCTTAATAATTTTTCTAGATCTTCTCTATCCTTACAAGCAAGAATATCTCTAGTTGCCTCCTCACCCACAACATAACCTTTCGGTACCTTAGGCAATTCATATCTAGGAGGGCTAGCTCTAACAGGTGTTTCAAGATTTTCAGTTTCAAGCTCATCATCAGTTTCAACAATATCATGATGTCTTACTCTAGCAATTTGTTCATCAAGAAATTCACCTAGTGGCACATTATCATCAAGCAAGGTACTAGCATCATCATGAGTAGCATTCATAGCAGAAGTAGCATCATCAGTAACTTGCGACATATCAGAATTGATAGCATGTGGTGGTGTTGCAAGTCTACTTATAACAGAAGGTGAATCTAGTGCAGAGCTGGATGGCAGTTCCTTACCTCCCCTCGTCTTAGAGGAAAAAATCTTAGTCTTAGCATCCTTCAGATTCTTCATAGTGATAATTTGATAATAATCCCAAGTGACTCAACAAATATAGCTATGCTTCTTGGCAATGGCGCTAGAAAAAGGTCTTGATAACCCACAAGTATAGGGGATCGCAACAGTTTTTGAGGGTAGAGTATTCAACCCAAATTTATTGATTCAACACAAGGGGAGCCAAGGCGAACAAACAAAAGTTCTCCGCAGGCGCTAGCATGAAAGAGCTGCCTGGTGATCCCTAGGTTGCAGCACGTCCGGTCGTTAACTCCTCGCTAGAATATTTGCAAGTATTAGCAGCTGAGTTGTCAATTCAACCACACCTGGAGATTAATTATCTGCAGCAAAGTGATCGGTAGCACAGTAGTATGATAGTTTTGATAGTAGTAGCAATAGTTATAGTAACGGTAATAGTGATAGCAGTAATTTTGTAGCAAGTGCAATAGTAGGAAAATCCTAGGCATTGGATCGGCAATTTGTTGGATGATATTCATCATGTGACAGTCATAACCTAGGATGATACGGCACTAGCTCCAGTTCATAAATATAATATAGGCATGTATTCCATAAATAGTCATACATGCTTATGGAAAGAACTTGCATGACATCTTTTGTCCTACCCTCCCGTGGCAGCAGGGTCCATATTGGAAACTAAGGGATATTAAGGCCTCCTTTTAATAGAGAACCGGAACAAAGCATTAACACACGGTGAATACATGAACTCCTCAAACTACGGTCATCACCGGGAGTGGTCCCGACTATTGTCACTCCGGGGTTGCCGGATCATAACACGTAGTAGGTGACTATAACCTGCAAGATCGGATCTAGAACATGGATATAATGGTGATAACATAAACGGTTCAGATCTGAAATCATGGCACCCGGGCCCAAAGTGACAAGCATTAAGCATAGCAAAGTCATAGCAACATCAATCTCAGAACATAATGGATACTAGGGATCAAGCCCTAACAAAACTAACTCGATTACATGATGGATCTCATCCAACTCCTCATCGACCAGCGAGCCTACGAAGGAATTACTCACTCCCGGTGGGGAGCATCATGGAATTGGCGATGGAGAAGGGTTGGATGATGAATACCGAAGATCCCCCTCTCCGGAGCCCCAAACAAACTCCAGATCTGGCCTCCCGATGAAGAACAGGAGGTGGCGGCGGCTTCGTCTCGCGAAACGCGATAATTCTTTCTCCCTTATTTTTTTCTGGAAAAATAGGATTTTATAGCGTCGGTTTCAGGGTCTACGGGGCCACCAGGTGGGGACAACCCACCTGGGCGCGCCCTGGTGGTTTGTGCCCCCCTCCGGTGGTTCTTGGCTCCAGTATTTTTCTTTTACTGTATATAAATTCCTCGCAAAGTTTCGTTCCATTCCGAGAACTTTTATTTCTGCACAAAAACAACACCATGGTAGTTCTGCTGAAAACACCGTCAGTCCGGGTTAGTTTCATTCAAATCATGCAAATTAGAGTCCAAAACAAGAGGAAAAGCGTTAGGAAAAGTAGATACGACGGAGACGTATCAATTGCTAACACTCAAAGCATACCCAATGAACAAAAAGTTTCAACCGGACACATAGAAAGATAGGGGCTTATAGTTTCGCCTCCCAGCGTATTCACCTCAAGGGTGATGTCAACAATAATAACTCATGCTCACTCACATCCAACTGGATATATGTCCCTAGATCTTTCCTCGCCACATGATGGTTGCAAAAAGAGAAAATAAAAAGGAATAGGGAAGAATACTTTGACTCTTACATAAAGGTAAATGCATAAAAATAAAAGATAGGCCCTTCGCAGAGGGAAGCAGAGGTTGTCAAGCGCTTATTGGTTTGTATGCCCAATCCCTTAATGCAAAAGAACGTCACGTTATATTGCCCCTTATGATAGCAACCTTTATTATGCAGTCTATCGCTTTTATTACTTTGCCATCACAAGTTCGTACAACGCTCAATTTTCTCTTACACTAAATGATCAAACACATTTAGAAGCAATTTTTATTGCCTTATTGCATCGATGACAACTTACTTGAAGGATCTTACTCAATCCATAGGTAGGATGGTGGACTCTCAAAACATGAGTTTGGGTTTAGGGTTTTTGGATGCACAAGTATTATCTCTACTTAGTGCGGAATTTTTGGCTAGCAAAGATATTGAGCAAGCACCACATGTTAAAGGATCTATGACAATATAACTTCTATGTGAATATGAACAACCATAACTCATTACGTTGTCTTCCTTGTCCAACGTCAACAATTTTGGCATATAATAATTAATGGGGGCTCACAATCATAAAAGATGTCCAAGATAGTGTATTTGCATGTGAATCTTCTCTTCCCTTACTAATTCTTTCATGAGTTGCATCATTGACCAATGCTATGTTTGTCAACTTCCAACAAATTTTACCACTTATACTTTTCCTTATGTGATGTCATTACTCACTATAAGATTAGCATATGATCTTTTTCATTTATTTATTTCTTTTATTTGATTGCAACACAAAGGTAAAGAAGAAAAAACTCAAACTAAACTTTATTATATAACTCTCACTCGATTACAAAGAAAGATAGATCACGAAACTAAAACTCGAAGATAGATCATGCTAAACTTTATTCAACTAAATCACAAAATAACTAGGGATTGAACTAGGATAGGTAAAGGTAATTAAAGTGATGGTGATATGATACCGGGGCACCTCCCCCAAGCTTGGCACAAGCCAAGGGGAGTGCCCATACCCATGTACTCAAGTCTCCTTTGGTGGGGAAGATGATGAAGGTGGTGATGATATAGTCATGTTCTTCTTCTCCAGCTTGCGTCGGAGGCTGAAATTATCCTCCCTAAGATCCTCATTCTCTAATTCAAGCTTTAATATCTTCTTGCATAGTGTGGCCTTGCTATCCTGCATAAAACGAGAAGGGATAGATTGGGTTTTAGTTTTGCTGGGGAGGCTTGACTTCTTGAACCCCACGTGCGTATCTTCAGGTTGAGGTAGTGGAACTACATCTTCATCTGACGATGCATCCTCTGGATCAGTGTCCTCCTCCTCATCTATGAACCAAAAGTCTGGGAAGGTCTTCTTAAAGACATTTGGATCGAGGGGTTGGTAAGAAACAGGGCTCTCTCCCTCCGAATCTTGAGACGACATATTTTCAGATCTGTCAGGAAAACAGCACGAAACAAGAACAGGGGATTGTTCTGTGATGCGATGGTCAGATCGTTCTGGAGTATATATATAGATATTTTTTATCTTGGGAAACAAGAATATGGAAGGAAAATGGATTCGGGAAGGTTCCCGAGGTGGGCACAACCCACCTGGGTGCGCCATGCAAGGCAGGCGCGCCCTGGTGTCTTGTGCCCTCCTCGGTTGCCTTCCTGGTTATTTCTTATTTTTCCTAATTTTTGTAATATTCCAAAACTGACAGAAAATATTTTTGCGGATTTTTCGGAGTCCGTTTACTTACCGTATCACGTATCTCCTCTTTTTCAGGGTTCTCGAGTGTTTCTTTTATGTGTTCCTCCAGTGTCATGGTTTGAATAATATTGCTTTCAACATTAATAGGTGTACCTGAGATATAGTGTTTAATTCTTTGTCCAACCACCTTCGGGTTAGTACCTTCGGCATTATTAATCTTAATAGCTCCAGAGCGATACACCTCTTCGATAATATATGGTCCTTCCCATTTAGAGAGAAGTTTTCCTGTAAAGAATCTAAAATGAGAGTTGTACAAAAGAACATATTCTCCAACTTTGAAACCCCGCTTTT
Source organism: Thinopyrum elongatum (assembly GCA_011799875.1). Classification (NCBI taxonomy): domain Eukaryota; kingdom Viridiplantae; phylum Streptophyta; class Magnoliopsida; order Poales; family Poaceae; genus Thinopyrum; species Thinopyrum elongatum. Next base: position 120,566,816 of record CM022298.1, read on the forward strand.
GGATTCTTTTATCATGCCATCTCTTAACTTTTTCTTTAAATAATTTGGCATTTTCATAAGCTTGGGTTCTCCATTCATCTAGTGAGCTAATATCAAATAACCTCTTTCTATCGACAAGTTTGAAATCATAATTAAGTTCTTTAATTGCCCAATATGCTTTATGTTCTAACTCAATAGGCAAATGACAAGCTTTTCCATAAACCATTTTATAAGGAGACATACCCATAGGATTTTTATAAGTTGTTCTGTAGGCCCAAAGTGCATCATCCAATTTCTTAGACCAATTCTTTCGGGACCTATTGACAGTCTTTTGTAATATTAGTTTTATTTCTCTATTACTAAGTTCAACTTGACCACTAGATTGAGGATGATAGGGTGATGGAATTCTATGGTTAACATCATATTTAGCAAGCATTTTATGGAAAGCACCATGAATAAAGTGTGAACCACCATCAGTCATTAAATATCTAGGGACTCCAAACCTTGGAAAAATAACTTCTTTAAGCATTTTGATGGAAGTGTTGTGATCAGCACTACTAGTTGGAATAGCTTCTACCCACTTAGTAACATAATCAACAGCAACCAAAATATGATTATACCGATTAGAGGAAGGAAAAGGTCCCATATAATCGAAACCCCAAACATCAAATGGTTCAACAACAAATGAATAATTCATAGGAATTTCCTGACGCTTACCAATATTACCAATTTTTTTGACATTCATCACAAGACAAGACAAACTTACGGGCATCCTTGAAAAGAGTAGGCCAATAAAAACCAGATTGCAATACCTTGTGAGCAGTTCTATCCCCCGCATGATGTCCTCCATAGGCTTCGGAGTGACATTTCCGTAGGATTTGTTCCTGTTCATGCTCAGGTACACAACATCTAATAATAACATCTACTCCTTCTTTATAAAGATGTGGGTCATCCCAAAAGTAATGTCTTAAATCATAGAAGAATTTTTTCTTTTGTTGGTATGTGAAACTAGGGGGTATATATTTAGCAACAATATAATTAGCATAGTCAGCATACCAAGGAGTGTTATGAGAAACATTTATTGCAGCTAGTTGTTCATCAGGAAAGCTATCATCAATAGGTAGTGGGTCATCAAGAATATTTTCTAACCTAGACAAGTTATCAGCTACGGGGTTCTCAGCTCCTTTCCTATCAGTGATATGTAAATCAAATTCTTGTAGCAAGAGAACTCACCTAATGAGTCTAGGTTTAGCATCTTTCTTTTCCATAAGATATTTTATAGCAGCATGATCAATATGAACAATTACTTTAGAATCAACAATGTAAGATCTGAATTTATCACAAGCAAACACAACTGCTAAAAATTCTTTTTCAGTAGTAGCATAATTTCTTTGGGCACTGTCTAGAGTTTTGCTAACATAATGGATAACATTTAATTTCTTATCAACTCTTTGTCCCAGAACAACACCAACAACATAATCATTAGCATCACACATAATTTCAAAAGGCAAGTTCCAATCAGGTGGTTGAACAATAGGTGCAGAAGTTAAGGCTTTCTTAAGTGTTTCAAAGGCTTCTACACAATCATCATCAAAAACAAATGGAACATCCTTTTGTAAAAGATTAGTAAGAGGACTAGAAATTTTAGAGAAGTCTTTAATAAACCTCCTATAGAAACCAGCAAGACCAAGGAAACTATGAATACCTTTAATATCTTTAGGACATGGCATTTTCTCAATTGCATCAACTTTAGCTTTATCCACCTCAATACCTCGTTCAGAAATTTTATGCCCCAAGACAATACCTTCATTAAGCATAAAGTGGCACTTCTCCCAATTCAAGACGAGATTAGTTTGTTCACATCTCTACAAAACTCGATCGAGGTTGCTTAAGCAATCATCAAAAGAAGTTCCGTAAATGGAAAAATCATCCATGAAAACCTCAACAATTTTTTCACAAAAAATCAGAGAATATAGCAGTCATACATCTTTGAAAGGTAGCAGGTGCATTGCATAAACCAAAAGTCATACGTCTATAAGCATAAGTTCCAAAAGGACAAGTAAAGGTGATTTTCTCTTGATCAGGTTGTGACACAGGTATTTGAGAGAAACCAGAATATCCATCAAGAAAACAAAAGTGTGTGTGCTTAGATAATCTTTCTAACATTTGATCAATAAAAGGTAGAGGGTAATGATCTTTCCTAGTAGCTTTGTTTAATTTTCTAAAATCAATTACCATTCTATAGCCAGTAACAATTCTTTGTGGAATAAGTTCATTTTTATCATTACGAACAATAGTAATACCTCCCTTCTTAGGGACACAATGGACAGGACTTACCCATCTACTATTAGCTATGGGATAGATTATACCTGCTTCCAGAAGCTTTAATATTTCAGTTCTTACCACTTCTTTCATTTTAGGATTCAATCGTCATCGGTGATCAACAACGGGTTTAGCATCAGGTTCCATATTGATCTTGTGCTGACATAGAGTGGGACTAATGCCCTTAAGATCATCAAGAGTATATCCAATAGCAGCACAGTGCTTCCTTAGAATTTTCAATAATCTTTCTTTCTCATGTTCTAAAAGGTTAGCACTAATAATAATGGGATATATCTTTTTCTCATCAAGATAAGCATACTACAAAGTGTCGGGCAATTGTTTTAATTCGAACACAGGATCACCTTTAGGTGGAGGAGGACCTCCTACAATTTCAATAGGCAAATTGTGTTTTAGGATAGGTTGTTGTTCAAAGAATATTTTATCTATTTCATTTCTTTCACGCAAGTGCATATCATTTTCATGGTCTAGCAAATATTGTTCTAGTGGATCAGTAGGAGGCATGGCAATAGAAGCAAGACCAATTATTTCATCCTTACTAGGTAATTCTTCATTACGAGGTTGTCTACTAAACTTGGAGAAATTATACTCATGAGACTCATCACCAAAACTGACACCGACAGATTGTTTTTCACAATCTATCTTAGCATTAATAGTGCTCAAGAAGGGTCTACCAAAGATAATGGGACAAAAGTCATCTTGTGGGGAACCAAGAACTAGAAAATCAGTAGGGTATTTTATTTTCGCACACAAGACTTCAACATCTCTAACTATCCCAAGTGGTGTGATGGTGTCTCTATTAGCAAGTTTAATAGTAACATCTATGTCTTCCATTTCAGCGGGTGCTATGTCATTCATAATTTCTTGGTAAAGAGTAAAAGGAATAGCACTCACACTAGCACCCAAGTCACATAAACCATGATAGCAATGATCTCCAATTTTAACTGAGACAACAGGCATGCCAACTATGGGTCTATGTTTATCTTTTTCATCGGGTTTGGCAATTCTAGCAGCTTCATCACAGAAGTAAATAACATGCCCATCAATATTTTCTACCAAGAGATCTTTAAGCATAGCAACACTAGGTTCTACTTTAATTTGTTCAGAGGGTTTAGGTGCTTTAATATTACTTTTGCGAACCATAATTGATACCTTAGCATGTTCCTTTATCCTAACAGGGAAAGGTGGGTTTTCAATGTAAGCAGTTGGCACAACTGGATCAACATTGTAAATGATAGTCTCATCCTTAGCTAAAACCGGTTCTTTAATTTCTTCTTTAATAGGGGGATGATATTTAAACCACTTCTCCTTAGGGAGATCAACATGAGTAGTGCTACATCTTGAGCTTGCGTTGGTTTTTCCCTTGAAGATGAAAGGGTGATGCAGCAAAGTAGAGATAAGTATTTCCCTCAGTTTGAGAACCAAGGTATCAATCCAGTAGGAGGTACAAGCAAGTCTCCAATCTATGCACATGCACAAACAATCAAACACTTGCACCCAACACAATAAAGGGGTTGTCAATCCCTTCACGATCACTTGCAAGGATGAGATCTGATAGAGATAGATATAAAAGATTACTAAAACGTAAAACAAAGTAAAAGTAAATAAATTGCAGCAAGGTATTTTTGGGTTTTTGGTTTTATAGATCTGAAAATATATGATGGAAAATAGACCTGGGGGCCATAGGTTTCACTAGAGGCTTCTCTCTTGAAGAAAGCATAAGGTGGGTAAACAAATTATTGTTGATCAATTGATAGAAAAGCGCAAAGTTATGATGATATCTATGGCAATGATCATGAATATAGGCATCACGTCCGTGACAAGTAGACCGACTCCTACCTGCATCTACTACTATTACTCCACACATCGACCGCTATCCAGCATGCATCTAGAGTATTAAGTTCATAAGAACGGAGTAACGCCTTAAGCCAGATGACAAGATGTAGAGGGATAAACTCAAGCAATATGATGTAAACCCCATCTTTTTATCCTCGATGGAAACAATACAATACGTGCCTCGCTACCCCTACTATGTCACTGGGTGAGGACACTGCAAGATTGAACCCAAAACTAAGCACCTCTCCCATTGCAAGAAAAACCAATCTAGTTGGCCAAACCAAATCAATAGTTCGAAGAGAAATACAAAGATATCTTAATCATGCATAAAAGAGTTCAGAAAAGACTCAAATACTATTCATAGATAATCTGATCATAAATCCACAATTCATCGGATCTCAATAAACACACCGCAAAAAAGTATTACATCGAATAGATCTCCAAGAACATCGAGGAGAACATTGTATTGAAGATCAAAGAGAGAGAAGAAGCCATCTAGCTACTAGCTATGGACCCGTAGGTCTGTGGTAAACTACTCACACATCATCGGAAGGGCAATAGGGTTGATGTAGAAGCCCTCCGTGATCGAATCCCACTCCGACAGATCACCGAAAAAGGCCCCAAGATGGGATCTCACGGGAACAGAAGGTTACGGCAGCGGAAAAGTATTTTGGTGGACACTTCTGGTGGTTTGGGAATATTTGGGAATTTAAAGTGCAAGAATTAGGGTTGGAGGACTCCCGAGGGGCCCACAAGGCCTCAGGACGCCCCCCCTGGGGCGCGCCTAGCAGGCTTGTGGCCTCCTCGGGAACATTCTGGCCCCTTCTCCAAGCTCCGTCGATGTCTTCTGGTCCAAGAAAAATCATCGTGAAAGTTTTATTCCGTTGGGACTCCGTTTGATATTCCTTTTCCGTAACACTCATAAACAAGGAAAAAACAGAAACTGGCACTGGGCTCTAGGTTAATAGGTTAGTCCCAAAAATAATATAAAATAGCATATTAATGCATATAAAATATCCAAAATAGATAATATAATAGCATGGAACAATCAAAAATTATAGATACGTTGGAGACGTATCAAGCATCCCCAAGTCAATTCATGCTCGTCCTCGAGTAGGTTGATACGTCTCCAACGTATCTATAATTTTTTATTGTTCCGTGATATTATATTATCTGTTTTGGATGTTTTATATGCATTAATATGCTATTTTATATTATTTTTGGGACTAACTTATTAACCTAGAGCCCAGTGCCAGTTTCTGTTTTTTCCTTGTTTTTGAGCTTCGCAGGAAAGGAATACCAAACGGAGTCCAAACGGAATAAAACCTTCACGATGATTTTTCTTGGACCAGAAGACACTCAAGAGACTTGGAGTTCAAGTCAGAAGATCCACGAGGCGGCCACAAGGGGGGAGGGCACGCCCCCTGCCTTGTGGGCCCCTCGGTGACCCCCTAACCTAGATCTTCCTCCTATATATTCACATATATTCCCAAACCACCAGAATCATCCACGAAAACACTTTTCCACCGTCGCAACCTTCTGTTCCCTTGAGATCCCATCTTGGGGCCTTTTCCGACATCCTGTCGGAGGGGGATTCGATCACGGAGGGCATCTACATCAACTCTATTGCCCTTCCGATGAAGCGTGAGTAGTTTACCTTAGACCTACGGGTCCATAGCTAGTAGCTAGATGGCTTCTTCTCTCTCTTTGATTCTCAATACAACGTTCTCCTTGATGTTCTTGGAGATCTATCTGATGTAATCTTCTTTTGCGGTGTGTTTGTCGAGATCCGATGAATTGTGGATTTATGATCAGCTTATCTATGAATATTATTTGAATCTTCTCTGAATTCTTTTATGCATGATTTGATATCCTTGTAATTCTCTTCGAACTATCGGTTTGGTTTGGCCAACTAGATTGGTTTTTCTTGCAACGGGAGAAGTGCTTGGCTTTGGGTTCGATCTTGCGGTGTCCTCTACCAGTGACAGTAGGGGCAGCGAGGCACGTATTGTATTGTTGCCATCAAGGATAAAAAGATGGGGTTTACATCATATTGCTTGAGTTTATTCCTCTACATCATGTCATCTTACTTAAAGCGTTACTCTGTTCTTCATGAACTTAATACTCTAGATGCAGGCAGGAGTCGGTCGATGTGTGGAGTAATAGTAGTAGATGCAGGCAGGAGTCGGTCTACTTGACACGGACGTGATGCCTATATTTCATAATCATTGCCTTGGATATCGTCATAATTCTGCGCTTTTCTATCAATTGCTCGACAGTAATTTGTTCACCCACCGTATTATTTGCTATCTTGAGAGAAGCCTCTAGTGAAACCTATGGCCCCCGGGTCTATTTTCCATCATATTACTTTCCGATCTACTATTTTGCAATCTTCTATTTTCAGATCTATAAACCAAAACCCCTAAAAATGTTTACTTTATCTTTTGTTTAGTTTTATCTATCTCTATCAGATCTCACTTTTGCAAGTGACCGTGAAGGGATTGACAACCCCTTTATCGCGTTGGGTGCAAGTGTTTGATTGTTTGTGCAGGTATTGGTGATTTGTGCGTTGTCTCCTACTGAATTGATACCTTGGTTCTCTAACTGAGGAAAATACTTATCTCTACTTTGCTGCATCACCCTTTTCTCTTCAAGGGAAAAACCAACGCAAGCTCAAGAAGTAGCAGGAAGAATTTCTAGCGCCGTTGCCAGGGAGATCTACGCCAAGTCAAGGCATACCAAGTACCCATCATAAACTCTCATCTCTTGCATAACATTATTCACCAGTTCCCTCTCGTTTTCCTCTTCCCCACTTCTAAAACAATTTTCGAAAAGATTTGCCTTTTTATCCACCCTTCTTCTGTTCGTATTTTCCGTTTGCCCTTATGCCTTACTTGCTTTGTTTGCTCGTTTGCTTGGCATAATTGTGTCTTTATTGAAAATCAGAAACAAAGTTTATGGATCCACTTAAAGTTTTTTACTTGGATCATCTTCGATCCATATGTGCTCGTGCTGAAACCCCAACTAGTTTAGTTGAGGGAAAATCTTTAGATGAGCATGCTCATTTTGTGCATCATCGTTTGTCTGAAAAAGGGAGACTCTTATGGAATCAAAAAAATTGTTTGCCATGTTATGCTTGGAATCTTTGTGAACTTTGTGATTTTACTTGTTGCTCTAAGAACCCTAAAAAACACCCTTCCCTACCTATGTGAGTTTAATGATAATGAAATCTTATCTTCTTATGAAAAGGGTGTTTATAGTTACTATGATATTGAATAAATTGAAGAATTTGTTGCTTTTAAGGGTGCTTATGAAGTTGCTTCTTTGATTGAAAAGTATGATATTACTCTCTACAAATCTGAAAATTTTGACATACTTAAATATTGCTATGAAAACTATGCACATAATGCCTATGTCAAAGAATTTATTGAGAGAAAGACCGTTGCTTTGGAAGAAAATAATGATATGCATGAATCTATGGATAATTATGATTCTGTTGATTTGATTGAAATATCCCTTGATGAACATGATGCTTGCTATTCTTATGGCCATGATGCCAATATTTATGGAGATGAATTTGCTATAGTTCCTTATGTTAAACATGAGATTATTGCTATTGCACCCATACTTGATAGTTCCTTGAATCAAAAGCATGATTACAATGATGTTATTATAAATTCTATTGATGTCAATTGTGCTAATAATATGCAAAACCCCAAGCTTGGGGATGCTAGTTTTGCTATGTCCGCTACTTATTGCAATGATCATTATTGGGGTGATAATGCTTCTTATGATCTTGAAAATTTATTTAAGCCTCATGATGAATATGTTTGCTATAATATTGAAAGTGGGTTTGGAAGAGTGTCAACTTTAGGAATTAATGATCCCACTACTTTGGAGATTAACCGATCTTATGAATTTTTTGATAAAAGTGGGCTTGGAGAAGTAATGAGTTTATTTTATGTTGATCCCACTATTTTGAAAGAGTGTCAACTTTGAATACATGAGGATCATAAAGAGAAAATTATATGTGATAGCTATATTGTTGAATTTGATTATGATCCTACTTGTAATTACTATGAGAGAGGAAAATATGGTTGTGGAAATCTTTATGTTACTAAATTACCTCTCGTTACGTTGAGTTTGTTATTGTCTCTTTCTTCTTCTTTGCATATGCTAGGATTTGCATGCCTTGATAATTTGTTTTACTATAAGATGCCTATGCATAGGAAGTATGTCAGACTTAGATGTGTTTTTCACGTACTTTATGATGCTCTCTGTGTGCTTCAATTCTTGTCTTTCATGTGAGCATCATCGAAATATCAATGCCTAGCTAAAAGGCTTTAAAGAAAAGCGCTTGTTGGGAGACAACCCAATATTTTTCTTTTCTATTTTTGAATAAATTAATTCATCTAGCCTCTGGTTAGATGTGTTTTAATTAGTGTTTGTGCCAATTAAGACCTTTGGGATGGCTTACGGTGATAGTTGATTTGATCTTGCTGAAAAACAGAAACTTTTGCGTAAAGTCACAGAATTGTTTAGATTCATTGGGCAAGGAAAAACCCTGCATTTTTTACAAAATATTGACACACAAATTTCCTCTGTTTTCCTAATTTTTCAGAATTTTTGGAGTTACATAAGTATTAGAACAATTCAGATATTCGTAGACTGTTCTGTTTTTGACAGATTCTGTTTTCTATGTGTTGTTTGCTTATTTTGATGAATCTATGGGTAGTATCGGGGGGTATGAGCCATGGAGAAGTTGGAATACAGTAGATATTATACCAATATAAATAAATAATGAGTACACAATACTACCAAAAGTGGTGATTTATTTTCTTATACTAACGGAGCCTATGAGATTTTCTGTTGAGTTTTGTGTTGTGAAGTTTTCAAGTTTTGGGTAAGGATTTTATGGACTATGGAATAAGGAGTGGCAAGAGCCTAAGCTTGGGGATGCCCAAGGCACCCCAAGGTAATATTCAAGTACAACCAAGAGCCTAAGCTTGGGGATGCCCCGGAAGGCATCCCCTCTTTCGTCTTCGTCTATCGGTAACTTTACTTGAGGCTATATTTTTATTCACCACATGATATGTGTTTTGCTTGGAGCGTCTTGTATGATTTGAGTCTTTGTTTTTTAGTTTTCCACAATCATCCTTGCTATACACACCTTTTGAGAGGGACACACATGAATCGTGATTTATTAGAATACTCTATGTGCTTCACTTATATCTTTTGAGCTAGGCAATTTTGCTCTAGTGCTTCACTTATATCTTTTTTAGAGCACGGCGGTGACCTTATTTTGTAGAAATTATTGAAATCTCATGCTTCACTTATATTATTTTGAGAGTCTCTAAACAGCGTGGTAATTTGCTTTGGTTATGAATTTAGTCCTAATATGATAGGCATCCAAGAGGGATATAATAAAAACTTTCATATAAAGTGCATTGAATACTATGAGAAGTTTGATTCCTTATGATTGTTTTGAGATATAGAGATGGTGATAATAGAGTCATGCTAGTGAGTAATTGTGAATTGGAGAAATACTTGTGTTGAGGTTTGTGATTCCCGTAGCATGCACGTATGGTGAACCGTTATGTAACGAAGTTGGAGCATGAGGTATTTTTTTGATTGTCTTCCTTATGAGTGGCGGTCGGGGATGAGCGATGGTATTTTCCTACCAATCTATCCACCTAGGAGCATGCGTGTAGTACTTTGTTTCGATGACTAATAGATTTTTGCAATAAGTATGTGAGTTCTTTATGACTAATGTTGAGTCCATGGATTATACGAACTCTCACCCTTCCACCTTTGCTAGCCTCTCTAGTGCCGCGCAACTTTCGCCGGTACCATAAACCCACCATATACCTTCCTCCAAACAGCCACCATACCTACCTATTATGGCATTTCCATAGCCATTCCGAGATATATTGCCATGCAATTTTCCACCGTTCCGTTTTATTATGACACGTTCCATCATTGTCATATTGCTTTGCATGATCATGTAGTCGACATCATATTTGTGGCAAGGCCACCTTTCATAATTCTTTCATACATGTCACTCTTGAGTCATTGCACATCACGGTACACCGCCGGAGGCATTCATATAGAGTCATATTTTTGTTCTAAATATCGAGTTGTAAGTAAATAAGAGTGTGATGATCTTCATTATTAGAGCATTGTCCCATGTGAGGAAAAAAAATAAAAGGGAGGCAAAAGAAGCCAAACAAAGAAATGAGAGAAAAAGAGAGAAGGGGCAATGTTACTATCCTTTTTTTTCACACTTGTGCTTCAAAGTAGCACCATGGTCTTCATGATAGAGAGTCACCTATGTTGTCACTTTCATATGCTAGTGGGAATTTTTCATTATAGAACTTGGCTTGTATATTCCAACGATGGGCTTCCTCAAATTGCCCTAGGTCTTCATGAGCAAGCAAGTTGGATGCACACCCACTTAGTTTTCTTTTGAGCTTTCATAAACTTATAGCTCTAGTGCATCCGTTGCATGGCAATCCGTACTCACTCACATTGATATCTATTGATGGGCATCTCCATAGCCCGTTAATACGCCTAGTTGATGTGAGACTATCTCCCTCTTTTTGTCTTCTCCACAACCACCATATTCTATTCCACCTATAGTGATATGTCCATGGCTCACGCTCATGTATTGTGTGAAAGTTGAAAAGGTTTGAGAACACCAAAAGTATGAAACAATTGCTTGGCTTGTCATCGGGGTTGTGCATGATTTGAATACTTTGTGTGATGAAGATGGAGCATAGCCAGGCTATATGATTTTGTAGGGATAAACTTTCTTTGGCCATGTTATTTTGAGAAGACATAATTGCCTTGTTAGTATGCTTGAAGTATTATTGTTTTTATGTCAATATTAAACTTTTGTTTTTAATATTATGGATCTGAACATTCATGCCACAATAAAGAAAATTACATGGATAAATATGTTAGGTAGCATTCCACATCAAAAATTCTGTTTTTATCATTTACCTACTCGAGGATGAGCAGGAATTAAGCTTGGGGATGCTTGATACGTCTCCAACGTATCTATAATTTTTTATTGTTCCATGCTATTATATTATCTATTTTGGATGTTTTATATGCATTAATATGCTATTTATATTATTTTTGGGACTAACTTATTAACCTAGAGCCTAGTGCCAGTTTCTGTTTTTTCCTTGTTTTTGAGCTTCACACGAAAGGAATACCAAACGGAATAAAACCTTCGCGATGATTTTTCTTGGACCAGAAGACACCCAAGAGACTTGGAGTGCAAGTCAGAAGAGCCACGAGGCGGCCACAAGGGGGGAGGGCGCGCCTAGGGGGGTCGAGCGCGCCCCCTACCTTGTGGGCCCCTCGGTGACCCCCTGACCTAGATCTTCCTCCTATATATTCACATATATTCCCAAACCACCAGAAGCATCCACGAAAACACTTTTCCACCGCCGCAACCTTCTGTTCCTGTGAGATCCCATCTTGGGGCCTTTTTCGGCATCCTGCCGGAGGGGGATTCGATCATGGAGGGCTTCTACATCAACTCTATTGCCCTTCCGATGAAGTGTGAGTAGTTTACCTCAGACCTACGGGTCCATAGCTAGTAGCTAGATGGCTTCTTCTCTCTCTTTGATTCTCAATACAACGTTCTCCTTGATGTTCTTGGAGATCTATCCGATGTAATCTTCTTTTGCGGTGTGTTTGTCGAGATCCGATGAATTGTGGATTTATGATCAGCTTATCTATGAATATTATTTGAATCTTCTCTGAATTCTTTTATGCATGATTTGATATCCTTGTAATTCTCTTCGAACTATCGGTTTGGTTTGGCCAACTAGATTGGTTTTTCTTGCAATTGGAGAAGTGCTTGGCTTTGGGTTCAATATTGCGGTGTCCTCTCCCAGTGACAGTAGGGGCAGCGAGGCACGTATTGTATTGTTGCCATCGAGGATAAAAAGATGGGGTTTACATCATATTGCTTGAGTTTATTCCTCTACATCATGCCATCTTACTTAAAGCGTTACTCTGTTCTTCATGAACTTAATACTCTAGATGCAGGCAGGAGTCGGTCGATGTGTGGAGTAATAGTAGTAGATGCAGGCAGGAGTCGGTCTACTTGACACGGACGTGATGCCTATATTTCATAATCATTGCCTTGGATATCATCATAACTTTGCGCTTTTCTATCAATTGCTCGACAGTAATTTGTTCACCCACCGTATTATTTGCTATCTTGAGAGAAGCCTCTAGTGAAACCTATGGCCCCCGGGTCTATTTTCCATCATATTACTTTTCGATCTACTATTTTGCAATCTTCTATTTTATCTATAAACCAAAAACCCTAAAAATATTTACTTTATCCTTTGTTTAGTTTTATCTATCTCTATCAGATCTCACTTTTGCAAGTGACCGTGAAGGGATTGACAACCCCTTTATCGCGTTGGGTGCAAGTGTTTGATTGTTTGTGCAGGTATTGGTGATTTGTGCGTTATCTCCTACTGGATTGATACCTTGGTTCTCTAACTGAGGGAAATACTTATCTCTACTTTGCTGCATCACCCTTTCCTCTTCAAGGGAAAAACCAACGCAAACTCAAGAAGTAGCATAGGTAAATGATAAAAACAGAATTTTTGATGTGGAATGCTACCTAACATATTTATCAATGCAATCTTCTTTATTGTGGCATGAATATTCAGATCCATAAGATTCAAAACAAAAGTTTAATATTGACATAAAAACAATAATACTTCAAGCATACTAATAAAGCAATCATGTCTTCTCAAAATAACATGGCAAAAGAAAGTTATCCCTACAAAATCATATAGTCTGGCTATGCTCCATCTTCATCACACAAAGTATTTCACCATGCACAACCCCGATGACAAGCCAAGCAATTGTTTCATACTTTTGATGTTCTCAAACTTTTTCAACTTTCACGCAATACATGAGCGTGAGCCATGGATATAGCACTATAGGTGGAATAGAATATGGTGGTTGTGGAGAAGACAAAAAGAAGGAGATAGTCTCACATCAAATAGGCAATTTGATGAGCTATGGAGATGCCCAGCAATTGATATCGATGCATGTGAGTAGGGATTGCCATGCAACGGATGCACTAGAGCTATAAGTGTATGAAAGCTCAAAAAGAAACTAAGTGGGTGTGCATCCAACTTGCTTGCTCATGAAGACCTAGGGCAATTTTGAGGAAGCCCATCATTGGAATATACAAGCCAAGTTCTATAATGAAAAATTCCCACTAGTATATGAATGTGACAAAATAGGAGACTCTCTATCATGAAGATCATGGTGCTACTTTGGAGCACAAGTGTGGAAAAAGGATAGCAACATTGTCCCTTTTCTCTTTTCTCTCATTTTTTTCTTTTTTTCTCCTTTTTTTCTTTTTTTCTCTTTTTTCCTTTTTCTCTTTTTTTATTTTTCGTCCGGAGCCTCATCCCGACTTGTGGGGGAATCATAGCCTCCATCATCCTTTCCTCACATGGGACAATGCTCTAATAATGATGATCATCACACTTTTATTTACTTACAACTCAAGGATTACAACTCGATTCTAGAACAAGATATGACTCTATATGAATGCCTCCGGCAGTGTACCGGGATGTGCTATGATCAAGAGTGACATGTATGAAAAAATATGAACGGTGGCTTTGCCACAAATGCTATGCCAACTACATGATCATGCAAAGCAATATGACAATGATGGTATGTGTCATAATAAATGGAGCGGTGGAAGTTGCATGGCAATATATCTCGGAATGGCTATGGAAACGCCATAATAGGTAGGTATGGTGGCTGTTTTGAGGAAGGATATATGGTGGGTTTAATGCACCGGCGAAAGTTGCGCGGTACTAGAGAGGCTAGCAATGGTGGAAGGGTGAGAGTGCGTATAATCCATGGACTCAACATTAGTCATAAAGAACTCACATACTTATTGCAAAAATTTATTAGTTATCGAAACAAAGTACTACACGCATGCTCCTAGGGGGATAGATTGGTAGGAAAAGACCATCGCTCATCCCCGACCGTCACTCATAAGGAAGACAATCAAAAAATAAATCATGCTCCGACTTCATCACATAACGGTTCACCATACGTGCATGCTACGGGAATCACAAACTTTAACACAAGTATTTCTACCAATCCACAATTACTCACTAGCATGACTCTAATATCACCATCTTTATATCTAAAAACAAATGCAAGGAATCAAACTTCTCATCTATTCAATGCTCTTTATATGAAAGTTTTTATTATATCCCTCTTGGATGGCCATCATATTAGGACTAAATTCATAACCTAAGCAAATTACCATGCTGTTTTATACTCTCAAAATAATATAAGTGAAGCATGAGAGTTCAACAATTTCTATAAAATAAAGCCACCACCGTGCTCTAAAAAGATATAAGTGAAGCACTAGAGCAAATTGCCTAGCTCAAAAGATATAAGTGAGGCACATAGAGTATTCTCATAAATTCACGATTAATGTGTGTCCCTCTCAAAAGGTGTGTATAGCAAGGATGATTGTGGCAAACTAAAAATCAAATGAAGCAAAGACTCATATCATACAAGACGCTCCAAGCAAAACACATATCATGTGGTGAATAAAAATATAGCCTCAAGTAAATTTACCGATGGATTGAAGACAAAAGAGGGGATGCCATCCGGGGCATCCCCAAGCTTAGATGCTTGTTTGTCCTTTAATATTACCTTGGGGTGCCTTGGGCATCCTCAAGCTTAGGCTCTTGCCACTCCTTGTTCCGTTGTCCACCAAATCTTTACCCAAAACTTCACAACGTAAAACTCAACAAAAAACTCATAAGCTCCGTTAGTATAATAAAATAAATCACCACTTTAGGTACTGTTGTGAACTCATTCTTAATTTATATTGGTGTTATATCTACTGTATTCCAACTTCTCCATGGTTCATACCCCCTGATACTACGCATAGATTCATCAAAATAAGCAAACAACACATAGAAAACAGAATCTGTCAAAAACAGAACAGTCTGTGAAGATTCGAATATTACTCATACTAATGTAACTCCAAAAATTCTGAAACATATGTATAACATAGGAAATATGTATATCAATCTTGTGTAAAAATTTCAGAATTTTTCGTCACTTCTGTGAATTATCAAAATTCTGCAACTGGACGCAAAAGTTTCTATTTTTCAGCAGGATCAAATCAACTATCACCGTAAGCCATCCCAAAGGTCTTACTTGGCTCAAACATTAATTAAAACACTAAAACACAATTACTGCAGAGGTAATAATGTGTATTTATTGAAGAATGGAACAAAAAACAAAAAACATAAAAATAAAATTGGGTTGCCTCCCAACAAGTGCTATTGTTTAACGCCCCTAGCTAGGCATAAAACATAGATCTAGGTATTGTCGTCTTTGGTATGCAATCCATAAGTAGCCCTCATAATAGATTCATATGGCAAATTAATTTTATTTCTTGGAAATTGTTCCATTCCCTTCCTTAACGGAAATTGAAATCTAATATTTCCTTCTTTCATATCAATAATTGCACCAATCGTTCTAAGGAAAGGTCTACCAAGAATAATAGGACATGTAGGATTGCAATCTATATCAAGAACAATAAAATCTACGGGCACATAATTCCTATTTGCAACAATAAGAACATCATTAATCATTCCCATAGGTTTCTTAATAGTGGAATCTGCTAGATGCAAATTCAAAAAGCAATCATCAAATTCACGGAAACCTAACACATCACATAAAGTTTTTGGAATCGTGGAAACGCTAGCACCCAAATCACACAAAGCAAAGCACTCTTAATCTTTAATCTTGATCTTAATACTAGGTTCCCACTCATCATAAATCTTTCTAGGGATAGAAACTTCCAACTCAAGTTTTTCTTCAAAGGATTTCATCATAGCATCAACGATATATTTAGTAAAAGCTTTATTTTGATTATAAGCATGAGGTGAATTAAGCATGGATTGCAACAAGGAAATACAATCTATCAAAGAAGAATTATCATAATTGAAGTCCTTGAAATCCAAAAGAGTGGGTCCATCGCTACTTAAAGTTTTTACCTCTCCAATCCCACTTTTATCAACTTTATCATTAAGATCTTTAAACTCCAAATTATTGGGACGCCTTCTAGATAAAGTTGACTCATCTCAAGTCCCATATTTATCAAGATTTATATTAGCAAACAAAGATTCAATAGGAGTCACACCAATCACTTTAAGATCTTCATCATTATTATCACAAGAATTAGAAGAACACGCTTTTACAAACCAATCTCGCTTAGCACGCATCCTAGCGGTTCTTTCTTTACATTCATCCATAGAAATATTAATAGCTTTTAGAGATTCATTAATATCATGCTTGGGTGGCATAGATCTAATCTTCAAAGAATCAATCTCAAGAGAAATTCTATCAACGTTCCTAGCCAAATCATCAATCTTAAGCAATTTTTCTTCTACCACAGCATTAAAATTCTTTTGAGAATTTATAAAATCTTTAATATTATTCTCAAGATCAGAGGGTATTTTATTATAATTTCCACAAGAATTGTTGTAGGAATTTCTATAATTATTAGAGGAATTACTAGGAAACGGCCTAGGGTTGAAATTCCCTCTATACGCGTTATTACCAAAATTGTTCCTACCAACAAAATTCACATCCATAGACTCATTATTATTCTCAATAAAAGAAGACAATTGCATATCATTAGGATCAATAGGAGCACTCTTACTAGCAAACAATTTCATTAGTTCATCCATCTTTCCACTCAAAGTATTAATTTTTTCAATTGCATGCACTTTTTTACTAGTGGAAGATCTTCCGGTATGCCATTGAGAGTAATTTGCCATAATATTATCTAGGAATTTAGTAGCTTCTCCTAATGTGATTTCCATAAAAGTACCTCCCGCGGCAGAATTTAAAAGATTTCTAGATGCAAAATTCAATCAGGCATAAAAAAATTTGTATTATCATCCATAAACTTAAACCATGAGTAGGGCAATTTCTTATCATCAATTTCATCCTCTCCCAAGATTGTGCAACATGTTCATGATCAAGTTGCTTAAAATTCATTATATCGTTCCTAAGGGAGATGATCTTAGCGGGAGAAAAATACTTGGAAATAAAAGCATCTTTAGACTTATTCCATGAATCAATACTAGGCAAAGATGAAAACCAAGTTTTAGCACGATCTCGTAGTGAGAACGGAAATAGCTTCAATTTAACAATATCATTATCCACATCTTTTTTCTTTTGCATATCACACAACTCAATGAAAGTATTTAGATGGGATGCGACATCTTCACTAGGAAGGCCGGAAAATTGTTCTTTCATAACAAGATTCAACAAAGCGGCATTAATTTCATAAGATTCCGCACTAGTGGCGGGAGCAATCGGAGTACTAATAAAATCATTATTATTAGTGTTGGAAAAGTCACACAACTTGGTATTCTCTTGGGTCATCGTGACAAAGCATGCAATATAGCACACGAGCAAACAAAAAGCAAACGAAAGAAGGCCGAAAAAAGGCAAATATTTTTGTGTTTTTCTGAAAACGTTTTAGAAGTGGGGGAGAGGAAAACAAGAGGCAAATGGCGAATAATGTAATGCAAGAGATGAGAGTTTATGATGGGTACTTGGTAGGCTTGATGTAGAACCTCCCCGGCAATGGCGCCAGAAATTCTTCCTGCTACTTCTTGGGCTTGCGTTGGTTTTTTCCTTGAAGAGGAAAGGGTGATGCAGCAAAGTAGAGATAAGTATTTCCCTTAGTTTGAGAACCAAGGTATCAATCCAGTAGGAGGTACAAGCAAGTCTCCAATCTATGCACCTACACGAACAATCAAACACTTGCACCCAACACGATAAAGGGGTTGTCAATCCCTTCACGATCACTTGCAAGGATGAGATCTGATAGAGATAGATATAAAAGATTACTAAAACGTAAAACAAAGTAAAAGTAAATAAATTGCAGCAAGGTATTTTTGGGTTTTTGGTTTTATAGATCTAAAAATATATGATGAAAAATAGACCTGGGGGCCATAGGTTTCACTAGAGGCTTCTCTCTTGAAGAAAGCATGTGGTGGGTAAACAAATTACTGTTGAGCAACTGATAGAAAAGCGCAAAGTTATGATGATATCTAAGGCAATGATCATGAATATAGGCATCACGTCCATGACAAGTAGACCGACTCCTGCCTGCATCTACTACTATTACTCCACACATCGACCGCTATCCAGCATGCATCTAGAGTATTAAGTTCATAAGAACGGAGTAACGCCTTAAGCAAGATGACATGATGTAGAGGGATAAACTCAAGCAATATGATGTAAACCCCATCTTTTTATCCTTGATGGCAACAATACAATACGTGCCTCGCTACCCCTACTATGTCACTGGGTGAGGACACCGCAAGAATGAACCCAAAACTAAGCACCTCTCCCATTGCAAGAAAAACCAATCTAGTTGGCCAAACCAAATCGATAGTTCGAAGAGAAATACAAAGATATCTTAATCATGCATAAAAGAGTTCAGAAAAGACTCAAATAATATTCATAGATAATCTGATCATAAATCCACAATTCATCGAATCTCAACAAACACACCGCAAAAAAGTATTACATCGAATAGATCTCCAAGAACATCGAGGAGAACACTGTATTGAAGATCAAAGAGAGAGAAGAAGCCATCTAGCTACTAGCTATGGACCCGTAGGTCTGTGGTAAATTACTCACACATCATCAGAAGGGCAATAGGTTTGATGTACCAGCCCTCCGTGATCGAATCCCCCTCCGACAGATCGCCGAAAAAGGCCCCAAGATGGGATCTCACGGGAACAAAAGGTTATGGCGGCAGAAAAGTATTTTGGTGGACGCTTCTGGTGGTTTGGGAATATTTGGGAATTTATAGTGCAAGAATTAGGGTCGGAGGACTCCCGAGGGGCCCACAAGCCCTCAGGGCCCCCCAGGGCACGCCTAGCAGGATTGTGGCCTCCTCGGGAACCTTCTGGCCCCTTCTCCAAGCTCCGTGGATGACTTATGGTCCAAGAAAAATCATCGCGAAAGTTTTATTCCGTTTGGACTCCGTTTGATATTCCTTTTCTGTAAAACTCAAAAACAAGGAAAAAACAGAAACTCACACTAGGCTCTAGGTTAATAGGTTAGTCCCAAAAATAATATAAAATAGCATATTAATGCATATAAAACATCCAAAACAGATAATACAATAGCATGGAACAATAAAAAATTATAGATACATTGGAGACGTATCAAGTAGCAAATGATTCACAGAAAGAGGCTACTATCTCAGAGTCAAGTCCATATTTGGTGCTAAACTTTTGAAAAGCATCGGTATTCATAAAAGATTTAACACAACCAAACTCGAGCTTCATAACTGAATCTTTACCTTCGTCGAGTTCCCAATCTTCAGAGTTGCGTTTAATTCTTTCTAAAAGATCCAACTTGAAATCAATAGTCTTCTTCCTAAAAGAACCAGTACAAGAAGTATTGAGCATGGATCGATCATCATGAGAAAGCCGAGCATAAAAATTCTAAATAATAATTTCTCTTGAGAGCTCATGATTGGGGCATCAATATAATAATGACTTAAGACTCCCCCAAGATAGAGCGATACTTTCTCCTTCACGAGGCCAAAAATTATATATATATAATTCCGATCACGATGAACTAGATGCATAGGATAAATTTTTGGTGAAATTCCAACTTCAATCGATTCCAGTTCCAAGATCCAATATCATCGCATAGCCTATAATATGTCAATGCCTTTCCCTTCAAATATAAAGGGAAGACCTTCTTCTTAGCTTCATCTCCAGGTAAACCTGCAAACTTAAATAATCCACAAATTTCATCCACATATATAAAATGCATATCAGGATGTTCAGTTCCGTCTCTTGCATATGGATTAGCTAGCAGTTGTTCTATCATACCCGAAGGAATTTCATAACCAATATTTTTAGTAGGTGCAGTAGGTTGAGGGGCAACTAATTGTGCTTCCGGTTAAGGTGAAGATACCCCGAACAAACCCCTCAAAGGATTGTTTTCCATAGTAACAAGTGACAATAAATTTCAGCACACTATATAAATTTTTCCTTACCAAGAGCGCTTCACTCCCCGGCAACAGCGCCAGAAAAGAGTCTTAATGACCCACAAGTATAGGGGGTCAATCGTAATTCTTTCGATAAGTAAGAGTGTCGAACCCAACGAGGAGCAGAAGGAAATGACAAGTGGTTTTCAGCAAGGTAATTTCTGCAAACACTAAAATTGTTGGTAACAGGTAGTTTGATAGCAAGATAATTTGTAGCAAGCAAGTAACGGTAATGGTAAATAAAGTGCAGCAAGGTATCCCAATCCTTTTGTGGCAAAGGACAGGCCAAAATGGTCTCTTATAATAAGGAAAGCGTTCTTGAGGGCACACGGGAATTTCACCATGTCACTTTTATCATGTTGGTTTGATTCGTGTTCACTACTTTGATAATTTGATATGTGGGTGGACCGGTGCTTAGGTGCTGTTCTTACTTGAACAAACCTCCTACTTATGATTAACCCCCTCACAAGCATCCGCAACTACGAGAAAAGTATTAAGATAAAATCTAACCATAGCATTAAACGTATGGATCCAAATCAGTCCCTTACGAAGTAGCGCATAAACTAGGGTTTAAGCTTCTGTCACTCTAGCAACCCATCATCTAATAACTACTCCACAATGCATTCCCTTAGGCCCAAATATGGTGAAGTGCCATGTAGTCGATGTTCACATGACACCACTAAGGGAATCACAACATACATATCATCAAAATATCGAACACATATCAACTTCACATGATTACTTGCAACATGACTTCTCCCGTGACCTCAAGAACAAAAGTAACTACTCACAAATGATATTTATGCTCAAGATCGGAGGGGTATTAAATAGCATAATGGATCTGAACATATAATCTTCCACCAAATAAACCATATAGTAATCAACTACAAGATGTAATCAACACTACTAGTCACCCACAGGTACCAATCTGAGGTTCCGGTACAAAGATTGAACACAAGAGAAGAACTAGGGTTTGAGAGGAGATGGTGATGTTGAATATGTTGATGAAGATTGGCCTCCCAAAGATGAGAGGGTTGTTGGTGATGACGATGGCTTCGGTTTCCCCCTCCGGGAGGGAAGTTCCCCTGGCGGAATCGCTCCGTCGGAGGGCAAAAGTGCTCCTGCCCAAGTTCCGCCTCGAGACGGCGGCGCTCCGTCCCGAAAGTCCTTTCCTTATTTTTTTTTCTAGGTCAAAATGACTTATATACCAGAAGATGGGCACCAGAGGTGGGCTGGGCTGAGCACAACTCACCAGGGCGCGCTGGGGGGCCTGGCGTGCCCTGGTGTCTTATGCTCACCATGTGCCCCCCTTCGGTAGTTATTTGCTCCAGTATTTTTTATATATTCCAAAACAATTCTCTGTAAATTTTCAGCTCATTTGGAGATGTGCAGAATAGGTACCTCTGACATAGCTTTTTCAGGTCCATAATTCCAGCTGCCGGCATTCTCCCTCTTTGTGTAAACCTTGCATATTATGAGAGAAAAGGCATTAGAATTACTCCATAAAGCATTATTATACATAAAAACATTATAAATAACAGTAGGAAATCATGATGCAAAATGGTTGTATCAACATCCCCAACAATAAGTATGTCATATTTCTTTTTAGCAGTAGGTAGAGGTAGTTGAAAACTTCCAATAGTGAGTGTGGGAGATTTTTCAATAACATTAATACCATTCACTTGAAATTGTTTCTTCGGAAAGTGCACTGTATGCTCATTACCATTGATATGAAACGTGACCTTGCTTTTATTGAAATCAATAACAGCCCCTATAGTATTCAAAAAGGGTCTACCAAGGATAATCGACATGTTGTCGTCCTTGGGTATATCAAAGTCTATTAAGATAGTAACATTTGCAACAACAACGGGCACATCCTCACAAATACTGATAGGTATGGTAGTTGATTTGTCAGCCATTTGTAGAGATATTTCAGTAGGTGTGAGTTTATTCAAATCAAGTCTTTTGTATAAGGAGAAATGCATAACACTAACACTAGCTCCTAAATCACACAAAGCAGTTTTGACATAATTAATTTTGATGGAGCAAGGTATAGTTGGTATTCCCAGATCTCCAAGTTTTTTAGGTACTCCATCCTTAAAAGAATAATTAGCAAGCATGATGGAGATTTGAGCTTCAGGTATTTTTCTTTTATTAGTGATGATGTCTTTCATATATTTTGCATAAGGAGCCATCTTTAAAATATCAGTCAAGCGAGTACGCAAAGACTGGCCTAAGCATTTCAGCAAAGCGTTCAAATTCTTTATCATCCTTTTTCTTGGATGGTTTAGGTGGAAATGGCATGGGTTTCTGAACCCATGGCTCTCTTTCTTTGCATGTTTTCTAGCAACAAAGTCTCTCTTGTCATATCTTTTATTTTTAGGTTGTGGGTTATCAAGATCAACAGCAGGTTCTATCTCTACTTCATTATCTGGTTATTTATCATTGTCTGGTTGAGTGTCTTCATGAGCATCATCATTATCATTTTCATTATCACTAGGTGAATGTTCATTACCAGATTGAGTTTCAGCATCAGAAATAGAAACATCATTGTTATCTTCAGCAGGTTTTTCTTTCTCAGGTTCGCTAGAGGTATGCAAAGTCCTATCATTTTTCTTCTTCTTTTTATTTTTAGTAGGACTAGGTGCATCAGTATTAATTCTTTGAGAGTCTTGTTCAATTCTTTTGGGGTATCCCTCAGGATAAAGTGGTTCCTGAGTCATTTTGCCTCCTCTAGTTGCTACTCTAACAGCAAAATCATTCATGTTATTATTCATTTCATTAAGCAGTTCTCTTTGACATTTAGCAACTTGTTCTATATGGGTTTGAACCATAGAGGCATGGTTTCCTACTCCTCTAACATCATTAGTGATTCTAACTAACAAGTCACTCAAGTGAGCAATCATATCAGAATTATATTTCAATTGTTTCAAAACATTGGCATTGAAGTGATCTTGTTTCCTAATGTAATTATCAAATTCATATAAGCATTGACTAGGATGTTTATTATAAGGGATGTCACCTTCATCAAATTTCATTAAAGAGTTTACCACCCGTGAGGGTGGTGTGTCAAGTCCATGTATTTCTTTGATAGGTGGTAAATTCTTAAAATCCTCAGCTTTAATACACTTCTCCTTCATGCATTTCTTTGCCTCTTGCATATCTTTAGGACTGAGATATAATATACCCCTCTTCTTCGGAGTGGGTTTAGGCGGTGGTTCAGGAAGAGTCTGATGTTTGCTTGAACTACGTCGGTATTTCCCCAAAGAGGAAGGGATGATGCAGCACAGCAACGGTAGGTATTTCCCTCAGTGATGAGAACAAGGTTATCGAACCAGTAGGAGAACCAAGCAACACTACGTAAACAGCACCTGCACACAAAGAACAAATACTTGCAACCTGACGTGTTAAAGGGGTTGTCAATCCCTTTCGGGTAACAGCGCCAGAAATTGGCAAACGGACGTGAGATAAATTGTAGTAGATTGATAGATGAAAATAAAAGCAAATAAAATTCAGAGAGGTATTTTTGGGTTTTGGAAATATAGATCTGAAAATAAAAGTAGCAAATAAATAAAAAGGAAAATAGCAAAATAGATCTAAAAATATATGATGAGAAAATAGACCCGGGGGCCGTAGATTTCACTAGTGGCTTCTCTCGAGAAAAATAGCATACGGTGGGTAAACAAATTACTGTTGGGTAATTGATAGAACTTCAAATAATTATGATGATATCCAGGCAATGATCATTATATAGGCATCACGTCCAAGATTAGTAGACCGACTCCTGCCTGCATCTACTACTATTACTCCACACATCGACCGCTATCCAGCATGTATCTAGTGTATTAAGTTCATGGAGAAACGGAGTAATGCAATAAGAACGATGACATGATGTAGACAAGATCTATTTATGTAGAAATAGACCCCATCTTGTTATCCTTAATAGCAACGATACATACATGTCGGTTCCCCTTCTGTCACTGGGATCAAGCACCGTAAGATCGAACCCATCACAAAGCACCTCTTCCCATGGCAAGAAAAATCGATCTAGTTGGCCTAACTAAACCAAAGATTTGAAGAAGAAATACGAGGCTATAAGCAATCATGCATATAAGAGATCAAAAGACTCAAATAACTTTCATGGATAAAAACATAGATCTGATCATAAACTCAAAGTTCATCGGATCCCAACAAACACACCACAAAAAAGAGTTACATCAAATAGATCTCCAAGAGACCATTGTATTGAGTATCAAAAGAGAGAGAGGAAGCCATCTATCTACTGCCTATGGACCCGTAGGTCTACAATGAACTACTCACGCATCATCGAAGAGGCACCAATGAGGATGATGAACCCCTCCATGATGGTGTCTAGATTGGATCTGTGGTTTCTGGAACTTGCGGCGGCTGGAATTGATTTTCGTCGACTCCCCTGGGGTTTCTGGAATATTGGGGTATTTATAGAGCAAAGAGGCGGTGCGGGAGGTGGCTAAGGTGGGCACAACTACCTGGGCGCGCCTGGGCCCCAGGCGCACCCTGGTGGGTTGTGCTCCCCTCAGAGCCCCCCTCAGGTACTTTCTTGGCCCAACTTGTGTCTTCTGGTCCAGAAAAAATCACCAAAAAGTTTCGCTGCATTTGGACTCCGTTTGGTATTGATTTCCTGCGAAGTAAAAAATAAGCAAAAAACAGCAACTGGCACTGGGCACTATGTCAATAGGTTAGTCCCAAAAAATGATATAAAGTTGCTATAAAATGATTGTAAAATATCCAAGAATGATAATATAACAACATGGAACAATCAAAAATTATAGATACATTGGAGACGTATCAGCATCCCCAAGCTTAATTCCTGCTCGTCCTCGAGTAGGTAAATGATAAATACAGAATTTTTGATGTGGAATGCTGCCTAACATGTTCATCACATATTCTTTTCTTTGTAGCATGGACATTTGGACTTTTATATGATTCAAAGCAATAGTCTAGTTTTGACATGAAGATTTCAATACTCAAGCATATCAACAAGCAACCATGTCTTTCAAAATATCAACACTAAAGCAAGTTATCCCTAGCCCATTATGCTCAATCATTGATCCATTCATGAAACACACTCGCATATTAGCTGCACCCAATGCTCAAGTACGATCATAGTGCCCCTTAATTGGTGCTTTATAAGAGAATATGGAGACTCAAAAAATAAAATAAAAATTTCATAAAGTAAAAGAAAGGCCCTTCGCAGAGGGGAGTAGGGATTTGTAGAGGTGCCAGAGCTCAAAGCGAAAAAAGTAGAGATAAAACATTTTGGGTGGCATGCTTTTCCTGTCAACGAAAACGATCGAGTAGTTCCCAATACTTTCCATGCTAGATATATCATAGGCGGTTCCCAAACAGAAAATAAAGTCTATTCATTTTTCCACCATACTTTCACTTTCCATGGCAAGCCGTATCCACGGGTGCCCTCCATACCAACACTTTCCAAGGAATTTAGACAACATAAAGTAAATTCATTTTTTATTTCTGGACTGGGCGTCCCTAATACCTTTGCCGTACTCTCGTGCAATGACAAGTGAATAAACACTCATCTTGAGAATAACACATCTAGCATGGAAATATATCAGCCACCCCCTACCGTTTCATGAGCGGTACGAGCACACAAAAGAGAAATTTATTTTGAAATTAGAGATGGTACATACAAATTTGCTTAGAACGGCACAGAAATACCGCATATAGGTAGGTATAGTGGACTCATATGGCAAAACTGGTTTAAGGATTTTGGATGCACAAGTACTGATCATACTTAGTGCAAATGAAGGCTAGCAAAAGATTGAGAAGCATCCAACCAAGAAACGAAAAATCTCATAAGCGAGCATTAAGCATAACTAACACCGAATAATGCACCACAAGTAGGATGTAATTTCATTGCATAACTATTGACTTTCATGCTTGCATAGGGAATCACAAACCTTAACACCAATATTCTTACTAAAGCATAATTACTCATCAACATGACTCACATATTATATCAACATATCGCAAAACTATTACAAGGAATCAAGTTTATTTTGTCCAATGATCTCCATGAAAGTTTTTATTATATCCCTCTTGAATATCTATCACTTTGGGACTAGTTTAATATGTTGCTTTTGATAGCTCAAACAAATCTAAGTGAAGAACATGAGCATAAAAATTTTCTTCTCTCAAAATAATTTAAGTGAAGCAAGAGAGAATTTCTTTAAAAAATTACTAACTCTCAAATAAATCTAAGTGAAGCATGAGAGCATTTCTTCAAAAATACTAAAGCACACTGTGCTCAAAAAGATATAAGTGGAGCACTAGAGCAATTCCATAGCTCATAAAGATTTAAGTGAAGCATAGAGAGCAATTCTAACAAGTCATAGCATAATTTTGGATCACTCAAATAGGTGTGTCCAGCAAGGATTAATGACTTAAAATAAAAAGCAAAACAAGCAACGACTCATATCATACAAGACACTCCAAGCAAAACTCATGATATGTGACGAATAAAAATATAGCTCCAAGTAAAATATCGATGGTCGTTAGAAGAAAGAGGGGATGCCACTCGGGCATCCCCAAGCTTAGTTGCTTGTTTCTCTTTGGATAATGGCTTGGGGTGCCATGGGGCATCCCCAAGCTTAGGCTCTTCTTACTCCTTATTCCTTCATCCATCGTAATCTCACCCTAAACTTGAAAATTTCAATCACACAAAACTTAACAAAACCTTCGTGAGATCCGTTAGTATAAGAAAACCAATCTTTACTTTAAGTACTGTAGAAAACCCATTCAAATTTTGTTCTTGAATTATATCTACTGTATTCTAACTTTACCATGGCTCATACCCCCAGATAAAAACCATAAATTCATCAAAATAAGCACACAATGCAAAGAAAACAGAATCTATCAAAAACGGAACAGTCTGTAAATATGTGAATTGTTATCATACTTGCGTAACTCCAAAAATTCTGAAAAATTAGGAAAACAGAGGAAATTTGTATATAAATATTTTATAAAAACTTCAGAATTTTTTGTCGCTCCTGTGAATTTTCAAAATTGTTTTACTGGATGCAAAAGTTTCTGTTTTCCAACAAGATCAAATCAACTATCACCAAAGCTATCCCAAAGGCTTTACTTGGCACAAACACTAATTAAAATAGAAAAAACACAATCATAACAGTAGAACAATTGTTCAAACACTCAAGAACATAAAGAAAAAGACAAAAATAAATTTTATTCATTGGGTTGCCTCCCAACAAGCGCTATCGTTTTATGCCCCTAGCTAGGCATAATGCAAAGATCTAAGTATTGTCATCTTTTTTTCTAGACCCATAAGATGCCCTCATGATTGATTCATATGGTGGCTTAATTCTTGTTCTAGGAAAGTGTTCCATATCCTTTCTCAAAGGAAATTAGAATTTTATGTTCCCTTCTTTCATATCAATCACGGCACCTATAGTGCGCAAAAATGGTCTACCAAGAATAATTGGACAAGATGGATTGCAATCAATATCAAGAAAAATAAAATCTATGGGCACATAATTCCTATTTGCAAGAATAAGAACATCATTAATTCTTCCCATAGGCTTTTTAATAGTAGAATCCGCCAAGTGCAAATTTAAAGAACATTCTTCAATATCGTTAAGACCAAGCACATCACATAAAGATTTTGGAATTGTAGAAACACTAGCACCCAAATCACATAAAGCAAAACACTCATAATTTTTAATCTTGACTTTGATAGTAGGCTCCCATTCATCATGTAATTTTCTAGGAATTGAAATCTCTAATTCCAACTTTTCTTCCAAAGCTTTCATCATAACATCAACAATATGTTTAGTAAAAGCTTTATTTTGTTCATAGGCATGGGGTGAATTTATCATGGATTGCAACAAAGAAATACAATCAATCAAAGAGAAATTATAATAATTAAAGTCTTTTTAATCCAAAAGAGTGGGCACATAACTAGTTAAAGTTTTGACCTCTCCAAACCCACTTTTATCAATTTTCTCAACAAGATTTTCACCCTTCAAATTATCGGGACGCCTTCTAGCTAAAGTTGACTCTTCTTCAGTCCCTTTTTCATCAATTTTAATTTTACTAAACAATGAATCAATAGAAGAAACACCAATCACTTTAAGATCTTCATCATTTTTATGGAAGCAATCACTGGAAAACGCTTTTTCTAAAAATTCTCTTCTAGCTCTAAGCATAGTTGTTCTTTTCTTACTTTCATCCATAGAAACATATAAAGCTTTAATTGATTCTTCAACCTTAGGCACAAAAAATTTCATCTTGAGATTTTCTACATCATGAGAAATTCTATCAACGCTTCTAGACAAATCATCAATCTTACTCAATTTTTCTTCCATCGTAGTATTAAAATTCTTTTGAGCATTGATAAATTATTTAATATTATTCTCAAAATCAGAGGTGTTCCTATTATTATTATAAGAAGGATTATCATAGGAATTACCATAATTATTAGAGGAATTACTAGGAAAAGGCATAGGATTAAAATTACCTCTATAAGCATTGTTATTGAAATTGTTTCGAGAGATAAAATTCACATCTACGGCATCACTATTTTGCTCAATCAAAGTAGACAAAGGCACATCATTAAAATCAATAGGAGCACCTTTATTAGCAACCAATTTCATAAGAGCATCAACCTTTTCACTCAAAGAAGAAATTTCTTCTACCGAATTAACCTTTTTACTAGTAGGAGCTCTTTCGGTATGCCATTGTGAATAATTTGCCATAATATTGTCTAGCAATTTAGTAGCTTCACCCAAAGTAATTTCAATAAAAGTACCATCCACGGCGGAATCTAAAAGATTTCTAGAAACAAAATTCAATCCCGCATAAAAAATTTGTATGATCATCCAAAGATTTAAACCAAGAGTAGGACAATTTCTTAGCATTAATTTCATTCTTTCCCAAGATTGCGCAACATGTTCATGCTCAAGTTGCTTAAAATTCATGATTTGCATCCTAAGGGAAATAATTTTTGCGGGCGGAAAATACTTAGTAATAAAAGCATCTTTGCAATTATCCCAAGAATTGATACTATTGCGAAGCAAAGAAGAAAACCAAATTTTTGCACGATCTCGCAAAGAAAACTGGAATAATTTCAACTTCACAATATCATTGTCCACATCTTTTTTATTTCGCATATCGCATAATTCCACGAATGTGTTAAGATGGGACGCGGCATCCTCACTAGGAGTACCAGAAAATTGATCTTTCATAACAAGATTCAACAAAGCGGCATTAATATCACAAGACTCCGCACTAGTGGCGGGACGAGCAATCGAAGTGCTAATAAAATCATTATTGTTGGTATTGGAGAAATCACACAACTTGGTGTTCTCTTGAGTCATCGTGACTATGCAACAAGATTGCACTCAAAAACAGATCTGACGAGCAAACGGCGAACGAAAAAGTGGGCGAATAAAACGGCAAATTTTTGTGAAGTGGGGGAGAGGAAAACGAGAGGCAAATGGCAAATAATGTAAATTGCAAGGAGATGAGAATTGTGATTAGGAACCTGGTAGATGTTGCTGATGTATCCCCGGCAATGGCGCCGGAAATTGGCGAGTTGACGGGAAACTATCTTGTCTTGATCCTCCCCGGCAACGGCACCAGAAATTCCTTTTGATGTTTGCTTGAACTACATCGGTATTTTCCCAAAGAGGAAGGGATGATGCAGCACGACAACGGTAGGTATTTCCCTCAGTGATGAGACCAAGGTTATCGAACCAGTAGGAGAACCAAGCAACACTACGTAAACAGCACCTGCACAAAAAGAACAAATACTTGCAACCCGACGTGTTAAAGGGGTTGTCAATCCCTTTCGGGTAACGGCACCAGAAATTGGCAAATGGACGTGAGATAAATTGTAGTAGATTGATAGATGCAAATAAAAGCAAATAAAATTCAGCGAGATATTTTTGGGGTTTTGGAAATATAGATCTGAAAATAAAAGTGGTAAATAAATAAAAAGGCAAATAGCAAAATAGATCTGAAAATATATGATGAGAAAATAGACCCGGGGGCCGTAGATTTCACTAGTGTCTTCTCTTGAGAAAAATAGCATACGGTGGGTAAACAAATTACTGTTGGGCAATTGATAGAACTTCAAATAATTATGACAATATCCAGGCAATGATCATTATATAGGCATCACGTCCAAGATTAGTAGACCGACTCCTGCATGCATCTACTACTATTACTCCACACATCGACCGCTATCTAGCATGCATCTAGTGTATTAAGTTCATGGAGAAACGGAGTAATGCAATAAGAACGATGACATGATGTAGACAAGATCTATTTATGTAGAAATAGACCCCATCTTGTTATCCTTAATAGCAACGATACATACGTGTCGGTTCCCCTTCTGTCACTGGGATCAAGCACCGTAAGATCGAACCCATCACAAAGCACCTCTTCCCATGGCAAGAAAAATCGATCTAGTTGGCCTAACTAAACCAAAGATTCGAAGAAGAAATACGAGGTTATAAGCAATCATGCATATAAGAGATCAAAAGACTCAAATAACTTTCATGGATAAAAACATAGATCTGATCATAAACTCAAAGTTCATCGGATCCCAACAAACACACTGCAAAAAAGAGTTACATCAAATAGATCTCCAAGAGACCATTGTATTGAGAATCAAAAGAGAGAGAGGAAGCCATCTAGCTACTGCCTACGGACCCGTAGGTCTACAATGAACTACTCACGCATCATCGGAGAGGCACCAATGAGGATGATGAACCCCTCCGTGATGGTGTCTAGATTGGATCTATGGTTTCTGGAACTTGCGGCGGCTGGAATTGATTTTCGTCGACTCCCCTAGGGTTTCTGGAATATTGGGGTATTTATAGAGCAAAGAGGCGGTGCGGGAGGTGGCCGAGGTGGGCACAACCCACCTGGGCGCGCCTGGGCCCCCAGGTGCACCCTGGTGGGTTGTGCTCCCCTCGGAGCCCCCCTCAGGTACTTTCTTGGCCCAACTTGTGTCTTCTGTTCCAGAAAAAATCACCAAAAAGTTTCGCTGTCTTTGGACTCCGTTTGGTATTGATTTCCTGCGAAGTAAAAAACAAGCAAAAAACAGCAACTGGCACTGGGCACTACGTCAATAGGTTAGTCCCAAAAAATGATATAAAGTTGCTATAAAATGATTGTAAAACATCCAAGAATGATAATATTACAGCATGGAACAATCAAAAATTATAGATACGTTGGAGACGTATCAGAGTCCAATCATCATAATTTTTCAATATATTATTCAATAATTCCTCAGCTTGTTCAACAGTAAGTTCCCTGAAAACACAACATGCACAACTATCTAGGAAGTCCCTAGAAGCATCGGTTAGCCCATTATAGAAGATATCAAGTATTTCATTTTTCTTAAGAGGATGATCAGGCAAATCATTAAGCAATTGGAGAAGCCTCCCCCAAGCTTGTGCGAGACTCTCTTCTTCAATTTGCACAAAGTTAAATATTTCCTGTAAGGCAGCTTGTTTCTTATGAGCAGGAAAATATTTTTCAGAGAAGTAGTAAATCATATCCTGGGGCCTACGCACACAACCAGGAGCAAGAGTATTGTACCATATCTTAGCATCACCCTTTAATGAGAACGGAAATAATTTTAGAATATAGTAGTAGCGAATTTTCTCATCATTAGCAAAGAGGGTGGCTATATCATTCAATTTAGTAAGATGTGCCACTACAGTTTCAGTTTCATAGCCATGAAAAGGATCATATTCAACAAAAGTAATTAACTCTGGGTTGACAGAGAATTCATAATCCTTATCAGTAACAAAGATAGGTGAAGTAGCAAACTTAGGATCACATTTCATTCTAGCATTCAAAGATTTTTCCTTCAGTTTGCATAGTAATTTCTTAAGATCGTCCCTATCATTGCAAGCAAGAAAGTCTCTAGCTGTCTCATCATCCATAACATAACCTTCAGGTATCTTAGGCAATTTAAATCTAGGAGAGCTAGGTCTAATAGGTGTTTCAGAATTCTCAGTTTCAATGACTTCATCAGGTTCCGTGATCTCATCAGTTTCAGTAATTTCATTCTCTTTAGCTCTAGCAATTTCTTAATCAAGAAATTTACCTGCACATTATCCTCAAGCAAGGTACTAGCATCATCATAAGTATCATTCATAGCAGAAGTAGCATCATCAATAACTTGCGACATATCAGGATTAATAGCATATGGTGGTGTTGCAAGTTTACTCAAAACAGAAGGTGAATCAAGTGCAGAGCTAGATGGCAGTTCCTTACCTTCCCTCATCCTAGAGGAAACGATCATGGTTTTAGTATCCTTCAGATTCTTCATAGTGATAAATAGATAACCATCCTAAGTGACTCAACAAATATAGCTATGCTCCCCGGCAACGGCGCCAGAAAAAGGTCTTGATAACCCACAAGTATAGGGGATCGCAACAGTTTTCGAGGGTAGAGTATTCAACCCAAATTTATAGATTCGACACAAGGGGAGCCAAAGAATATATGCAAGTATTAGCAGTTGCGTTGTCAATTCAACCACACCTAGAGATTAAATATCTGTAGCAAAGTGATCAGTAGCACAGTAATATGATAGTTTTGATAGCAGTG
This sequence comes from Thinopyrum elongatum, assembly GCA_011799875.1. Classification (NCBI taxonomy): domain Eukaryota; kingdom Viridiplantae; phylum Streptophyta; class Magnoliopsida; order Poales; family Poaceae; genus Thinopyrum; species Thinopyrum elongatum. The sequence continues at coordinate 120,599,739 of CM022298.1, forward strand.
GTAACAGTAATAGTAACAGTGATAGCAATGGTTTTGTAGCAAGTGTAACAGTAATAGCAGCAGTAGTAACATAGCAAGAACAATATGTGGAAAACTCGTAGGCATTGGATCGGTGAATTCGTTGGATGATATTCATCATATAACAGTCATAACCTAGGGCGACACAGAACTAGCTCCAGTTCATAAATATAATGTAGGCATGTATTCCGTAAATAGTCATACGTGCTTATGGAAAAGAACTTGTATGACATCTTTTGTCCTACCCTCCCATGGCAGCGGGGTGATACGTCTCCAACGTATCTATAATTTTTTTATTGTTCCATGTTGTTATATTATCATTCTTGGATGTTTTACAATCATTTTATAGCAACTTTATATCATTTTTTGGGACTAACCTATTAACATAGTGCCCAGTGCCAGTTGCTATTTTTGCTTGTTTTTTACTTCGTAGAATATCAATACCAAACAGAGTCCAAACGCAGCGAAACTTTTTGGAAATTTTTTTTGGACCAGAAGACACCTGTTGGGCCAAAGAAGTACCAGAGGGGGGCTCCGAGGGGAGCACAACCCACCAGGGCGTGCCTGGGGGCCCAGGCGCGCCCAGCTGGGTTGTGCCCACCTCGGCCGCCTCCCGCACCGCCTCTTTGCTCTATAAATACCCCGAAAATCCAAAAACCCTAAGGGAGTTGACGGAACACAATTCCAGCCGCCGCAAGTTCCAGAACCACCAGATCGAATCTAGACACCAACACGGAGGGGTTCATCATCCTCATTGGTGCCTCTCCGATGATGCGTGAGTAGTTCATTGTAGGCCTACGGGTCCGTAGTTAGTAGCTAGATGGCTTCCTCTCTCTCTCTCTCTTTTGATTCTCAATACAATGGTCTCTTGGAGATCTATTTGATGTAACTCTTTTTGCGGTGTGTTTGTGGGGATCCGATGAACTTTGAGTTTATGATCAGATCTTTTTATCCATGAAAGTTATTTGAGTTTCTTTTATCTCTTATATGCATGATTACTTATAGCCTCATATTTCTTCTTCGAATCTTTGGTTTAGTTAGGCCAACTAGATTGATTTTTCTTGCCATGGGAAGAGGTGCTTTGTGATGGGTTTTGTCGTGCGGTGTTCTTTTCCAGTTACAGAAGGGGCAGCAAGACACGTATTGATCGTTGCCATTAAGGATAACAAGACGGGGTCTATTCCTACATGAATAGATCTTGTCTACATCATTTCATCGTTCTTATTGCATTACTCCGTTTCTCCATGAACTTAATACACTAGATGCATGCTGGATACTGGTCGATGTGTGGAGTAATAGTAGTAGATGTAGGCAGGAGTCGGTCTACTAATCTTGGACGTGATGCCTATATAATGATCATTGCCTGGATATCGTCATAATTATTTGAGGTTCTATCAATTGCCCAACATTAATTTGTTTACCCGCCGTATGCTATTTTCTCGAGAGAACCCACTAGTGAAATCTACGGCCCCCGGGTCTATTTTCTCATCATATATCTTCAGATCTATATTGCTATTTACCTTTTTTATTTGCATCTTTTATTTTCAGATCTATATTACCAAAAACCCAAAAATACCTCGCTCAATTTTATTTGCTTCTATTCTATTTGCATCTACCAATCTATCACTTTACCAATCTTTTACCCGGGAGGGATTGACAACCCCTCTTTTGCGTGGGGTTGCAAGTATTTGTTCTTTGTGTGTAGGTACCATTTACATAGTATTTCTTGGTTCTCCTACTGGTTCGATAACCTTGGTTTCATAACTGAGGGAAATACCTACCTTCGCTGTACTGCATCATCCCTTTCTCCTTGGGGAAAACACTAACGCAGATATGATACAAGAAAGGAACATCAAAGGGAATTTTTGGCGCCGTTGTCGGGGAGACATCATCAACATCTATCAAGTTCCTAATCACAAATCTCATCTCCTTGCAATTTACATTATTTGCCATTTGCCTCTCATTTTCATCTCCCCCACTTCGCAAAAATTTGCCGTTTTTGTTCGCCCTCTTTTCGTTCGCTGCTTTCTAGTCAGATCTCTTATTTTCTTGAACTTGTCACCATGAGTGACATTGGTATGGCAGAAACAGATGATGGCCTAACTCCTAAAATTGGATGATCTGGCAATCTAGATGCCAAAACTTTTGCTTTTGGGCAAGGGAACATTATGGGAAAAGAACATATCCAAGAATTTTTCAATTGTGTTGGAAATTTGGCTCTTGATGATGCTCCTATACTTAAAAGAACTAAATCCTATGCGGAAGCTATTTCAGCACTAGTTCTGAAACTTGAAAATAGATTTATCCGTACCCATCCTACCTTGCAAAGATTGTTTTACGAGCTACCATCTATAAAGAATCCCAAGGCTAAAAAGATAGCTACCCATGTTCTTGTGAATGAATTTGATTACATAATACGGGAAGCTAGGGAAATTTTTTATTTTTATGGTATGAGCCATGAAAAACCAGTAATAGATGCTCCTTTACAATAGTGATTACATATTGAGACATTTGCTTGGTAATAATCAATTTTTTGATGAAAATCTTAAAAAGGAGATCCCTGCTTTAGATATAATCCAACAAGTTTTCAATGATGTTAATCAACGATATTCTTGGATTGTTGCCGAAAATCAAACAGGATACGAAGATGGGCAACTTGATAATGCTAAAATTTCTATGGATAATGTGTTTCAAGTCATTTTTGCAAAACCTCCTGATAAAAACACATCTACGGAGAATAAGAAGAAAGATGACAAAACTTAGATCCATGAATTATGCCTAGCTAAAGGCGTAAAACGATAGCGCTTGTTGGGAGGCAACCCAATGAATAAATTTTATTTTTGCCTTTTTATTTCTATTCTTGAGTGTTTGCACAATTATGCCTCTGTTTTGATTGTGTTTTTATGTTTTAATTAGTGTTTGGGCCAAGCAAAGTCTTTGGGATCATGTTGGGTGATAGTTGATTTGATCTTGTTGAAAAACAGAAACTTTTGCGTCCAGTAAAATAATTTTGAAGAATAACAGAAGCGACAAAAAATTCTCAACTTTTTACACAAGATTGACATACAAATTTCCTACGTTTTTCTTATTTTTCAGAATTTTTGGGGTTACAGAAGTATACGAAGTATTTAGATTACTACAGACTGTTCTGTTTTCTACAGATTCTATTTTCTTTGCATTGTGTGCTTATTTTGATGAATCTATGGACTTTATCGGGGGATATGAGCCATAGAAAAGTTGGAATACAGTATATATAATGAAAAAATAAAATATGAATGGGTTTTCAACAGTACTTAGAGTGGTGATTTAATTTGTTATACTAACGGATCTCACGAAGGTTTTGTTAAGTTTTGTGTGATTGAAGTTTTCAAGTTTTGGGTGAGATCACGATGGATGAAGGAATAAGGAGTAAGAAGAGTTTAAGCTTGGGGATACTACCGCACCCCAAGGTAATATTCAAGGATGAACAAGCAACTAAGCTTGGGGATGCCCCGAGTGGCGTCCCCTCTTTCTTCTAACGACCATCGGTATTTTACTTGGAGCTATATTTTTATTCGTCACATATCATGAGTTTTGCTTGGAGCGTCTTGTAGCATATGAGTCTTAGCTTGTTTTGCTTTTTGTTTTGCATCAAGTATCCTTGCTGAACACACCTATTTGAGAGAGCCAAAATTATGTTATGATTTGTTAGAATTGCTCTACGTGCTTCACTTAAATTCTTTGAGCTATGGAATTGCTCTAGTGCTTCAGTTATATCTTTTTGAGCACGGTCTGCTTTAATATTTTTGAAGAAATGCTCTCATGCTTCACTTAGATTTATTTGAGAGTTAGTAATTTTAAAGAAAATCTCTCATGCTTCACTTATATTATTTTGAGAGATGAAAATTTGTATGCTCATGTTCTTCACTTAAATTTATTTGAGCTATCAAAAGCAACATTTTAAACTAGTCCCAAAGTGATAGATATTCAAGAGGGATATAATAAAAACTTTCATGAAGATCATTGGACAAAATAAACTTGATTCTTTGTAATAGTTTTGCGATATGATGATAGTGATATGTGAGTCATGTTGATGAGTAATTGTGCTTTAGTAAGAATATTGGTGTTAAGGTTTGTGATTACCTATGCAAGCAAGAAAGTCAATAATTATGCAATGAAATTACATCCTACTTGTGGTGCATTATTCGGTGTTAGTTATGCTTAATGCTCGCTTATGAGATTTTTCGTTTCTTTGTTGGATGCTTCTCAATCTTTTTGCTAGCCTTCACTTGTACTAAGTAGGATTACTACTTGTGCATCCAAAATCCATAAACCCAATTTTGCCATATGAGTCCACTATACCTACCTATATGCGGTATTCCAGTGCCGTTCTAAGCAAATTTGTATGTGCCATCTCTAAATTTTTTAAATAAATTTTCTTTTTGTGTGCTCGTACCGCTCATGAAACGGTAGGGGGTGGCTGATATTTTTCCATGCTAGATGTGTTATTCTCAAGATGAGCGTTTATTCACTTGTCATTGCACGAGAGTATGGCAAAGGTGTTAGGGATGCCCAGTCCCGAAATGAAAAAATGAATTTACTTTATGTTGTCAAATAATAAATTCCTTGGAAAGTGTTGGTATGGACGGCACCCGTGGATACGGCTAGCCGTGGAATGTGAAAGTATGGTAGAAAAAGGAATAAACTTTATTTTCATATATAAGCAGCTTTAATGACTTAATGACTCTGTATATTCGAGGTGCACAAAAAGGGAACAAAAATGAGGTCGTAAATTCAATCAGGCGCGAGCACACTTGCTTGTAAATTAATCTCTTCTAGTTTGATTTTCTCAACCATACATTGTATTTGTTGCACTTTTTATTTCTCGAGTTATTTAATTAGCCGAAACACCTTGGTTTACGCATAAGTTATTGCTCTTAGTCAATATTGGTCCACCTGCTCATATAATCCAGGCCACACATGAGCATTGTGATTCGGGAGTACAAACATATTACTCCGTCCATTCCGATGAATAAGGCGTGTGTGCTTCTCAAAATCCAACTTTGGTCGTAAATTAGATCAATAATAAAAAAATTGTGACTTAAAAGTTATATCATTAAAAACTTTTTTTCAATACGAATTCAATGGTATAATTTTTATCACATACAACCCACATTTGGTTGGTCTAATTTATGGTCAGAGATGAATTTTGAGATGCGTGCATGCCGTATTCATTGAAATGGAGGGAGCATGTGTTGTGTGTCGAAGAATATTTTGCCAAGAGGCATGTCCCACAACCGGCCCATCGTAAATTCAATTAGGGGAGAGCCTACTTGCTTGTAAATTAATCTATTCTTAGTTTGATTTTCTCAAGTATACATTGTATTTGTTGTACTTTTCATTTCTCGTGGCCACAAAAAAATCTTGTTGCGGCCAATAATAAGGAGAGACAAGCATTCACATTGTACTATGTGGACCTTTCATTATTGTTTTTCTTGAATAAAAGGGGTTTCCCCCTGCCCCTGAAGGAAATATGCCCAAGAGGCAATAATAAAGTTGTTATTTTATATTTCCTTATTCATGATAAAGGTTTATTATTCATGCTAGAATTGTATTGATCGGAAACTTAAATACATGTGTGAATACATAAACAAATACCGTGTCCCCAGTAAGCCTCTAATGGACTAGCTCATTGATCAAAGATGGTTAAGTTTTCCTAACCATTGACATGTGTTATCATTTGATAACGGGATCACATCAGTAGGAGAATGATGTGATGGACAAGACCATCCGTTAGCTTAGCATAATGATCGTTCAGTTTATTGCTATTGCTTTCTTCATGTCAAATACATATTCCTTCGACTATGAGATTATGCAACTCCCGGAAACCGGAGGAATACCTTGTGTGCTATCAAACTTCACAACGTAACTTGGTGATCATAAAGATGCTCTACAGGTATCTCCAAAGGTGTTTGTTGAGTTGGCATAGATCGAGATTAGGATTTGTCACTCCGAGTATCGGAGAGGTATCTTTGGGCCCTCTCGGTAATACACATCATAAGAAGCCTTGCAAGCAAAGTGACTAATGAGTTAGTTACAGGATGATGTATTACAGAACGAGTAAAGAGACTTGCTAGTAATGAGATTGAACTAGGTATGAAGATGCCGACGATCGAATCTCGGGAAAGTAACATACCGATGGACAAAGGGAATTGCGTATGTTGTCATAACGGTTCGACCGATAAAAATCTTCATAGAATATGTAGGAGCCAATATGGGCATCCAGGTTCCGCTATTGTTTATTGACCGGAGAGGTGTCTCGGTCATGTCTACATAGTTCTCGAACCCGTAGGGTCCGCACGCTTAACGTTCGTTGACGATATAGTGTTATATGAGTTATATGATTTGGTGACCTAACGTTGTTCGGAGTCCCAGATGAGATCATGGACATGACGAGGAGTCTCGAAATGGTCGAGAGGTAAAGATTGATATATAGGACGATGGTATTCGGATACCAGAAGTGTTTCGGGATGCACCGGGTAGCCATCGGGTCACTGGAAGGGGTTCCGGACACCCCCGGTAGGTGTTATGGGCTTAATGGGCCAAGGAAGGGACAGACCAGCCCACAGGGGGCTGGTGCGCCCCTCTCCCTAGCCGGCCAGCCCTAGGGAAGGAAAGGAAGGAGGGCTAGCCCCTCCTGCCTTTCCCTCTCATGGGAGAAAGGAAAGGGGGGCACCACCCTCCCCTGCCTTTCCCCCGCACCTATACAAGGCAGGGGGCACGGCTTGGGAGAGACCCCAAGTAGGATTCCTCCTACTTGAGCGCCCCCTTTGGCTGCTCCTCCCTCCCTCCCACCTATATATATGTGGGAGGGGGCGCCTAGCACACAACAGACAATTGCCTAGCCGTGTGCGGCGCCCCCTCCACCGTTTACACCCCCGGTCATATTTTTGTAGTGCTTAGGCGAAGCCCTGCGGAGATAGCTTCACCATCACCGTCACCACGCCGTCGTGCTGCCGGAACTCATCCACTACCTCACTGTTTTGCTGGATCAAAAAGGCGGAGGACGTCATCGAGCTGAACATATGCTGAATGCGGAGGTGTCGTACGTTCGGTGCTCGATCGGTTGGAACGCGAAGAAGTTCGACTACGTTAACCACATTGTCAAACGCTTCTGCTTACGGTCTACGAGGGTACGTAGAAACACTCTGCCCTCTCGTTGCTATGCATCTCCTTGATAGATCTTGCGTGTGCGTAGAAAATTTTTTGTTTTCCATGCAACATTTCCCGACAGTGGTATCAGAGCCAGGTTTATGCGTAGATGATATGCACGAGTAGAACACAAAGAGTTGTGGGCGGTGATAGTCATACTTCTTACCACCAACGTCTTAGTTTGATTCGGCGGTATTGTGGGATGAAGCGGCTCGGACCAACCTTACATGTGCACGCACATGAGACCGGTTCCACCGACAGACATGCAACTAGTTTTGCATAAAGGTCGCTGGCGGGTGTCTGTTTCTCCTACTTTAGTTGAATCGAATTTGACTACGGCCGGTCCTTGAAGAAGGTTAAAACAGCAAACTTGATGAATCACCGTTGTGGTTTTTGCGTAGGTAAGAACGGTTCTTGCTAGAAGCCCGTAGCAGCCACGTAAAACTTGCAACAACAAAGTAGAGGACGTCTAACTTGTTTTTGCAGGGCATGTTGTGATGTGATATGGTTAAGACATGATGTGATATAAGTTATTGTATGAGATGATCATGTTTTGTAAATTATCGGCAACCGGCAGGAGCCTTATGGTTGTCTCTTTATTGTATGAAATGCAAACGCCATGTAATTGCTTTACTTTATCGCTATGCGTTAGCAATAGTTGTAGAAGCAATAGTTGGTGAGACGACCATGACGCAACGATGGAGATCAAGGAGTCGAGCCGGTGACGATGGAGATCATGACGATGCTTTGGAGATGGAGGTCAAAAGCACAAGATGATGATGGCCATATCATGTCACATATTTTGATTGCATGTGATGTTTATCCTTTATGCATCTTATTTTGCTTAGAACGGCGGTAGCATTATAAGATGATCCCTTCAGTAAATTTCAAGATAAAAGTGTTCTCCCCGAGTATGCACCGTTGCCAAAGTTCGTCGTTTCGAAGCACCACGTGATGATCGGGTGTGATAGACTCTACGTTCACATACAACGGGTGTAAGACAGTTTTGCACATGCAGAATACTTGGGTTAAACTTGACGAGCCTAGCATGTACAGACATGGTCTCGGAACACTGGAGACCGAAAGGTCGAACGTGAGTCATATAGTAGATATGATCAACATAGAGATGTTCACCATTGATGACTACCCCATCTCACGTGATGATCGAACATGGGTTAGTTGATTTGGATCACGTATCACTTGGATGACTTGAGGGATGTCTATTTAAGTGGGAGCTCATTAGTAATTTGATTAATTGAACTTAATTTATCATGAACTTAGTCTTATAGTTTTGCATATCTATGTTGTAGATCAATGGCCCGAGCTACCGTTCCCCTGAATTTTAATGCGTTCCTAGAGAAAGCTAAGTTGAAAGATGATGGTGGCAACTACACGGACTGAGTCCGTAACTTGAGGATTATCCTCATTACTGCACAGAAGAATTGTGTCCTTGATGCACCGCTAGGTGAAAGTCCAGCTGCAGGAGCTGAAGCTGATGTTATGAAAGTCTGGCAAGCTTGATCTGATGACTACTCAATAGTTCAGTGTGCCATGCTTTACGGCTTAGAACCGGGACTTCAAAGACGTTTTGAACATCATGGAGCATATGAGATGTTCCAGGAGTTGAAGTTAATATTTCAAGCAAATGCCCGGGTTGAGAGATATGAAGTCTCCAACAAGTTCTATAGCTGCAAGATGGAGGAGAATAGTTCTGTCAGTGAACACATACTCAAAATGTCTGGGTATTATAATCACTTAACTCAGCTGGGAGTTGATCTTCCAGTTGATTGTGTTATTGACAGAGTTCTTCAATCACTGCCACCAAGCTACAAAGGCTTTGTGATGAACTATAATATGCAAGGGATGAATAAAACGATTCCTGAGCTCTTCGCAATGCTTAAGGCCGCGGAGGTAGAAATCAAGAAGGAGCATCAAGTGTTGATGATTAACAAGACCACTAGTTTCAAGAAAAAGGGCAAGGGAAAGAAAGGGAACTTCAAGAAGAATGACAAGCAAGTTGCCACTCCCGGGAAGATGCCCAAAGCTGGACCCAAGCCTGAAACTGAGTGCTTCTACTGCAAAGGGACTGGTCACTGGAAGCGGAACTGCCCCAAATACTTGGCGGATAAGAAGGATGGCAAAGTGAACAAATGTATATTTGATATACATGTTATTGATGTGTACCTTACTAATGCTCGTAGCAGTGCCTGGGTATTTGATACTGGTTCGGTTGCTCATATTTGTAACTCGAAACAGGAGCTGCGGAATAAATGAAGATTGGCTAAGGACGAGGTGACGATGCGCGTCGGAAATGGTTCCAAGGTTGATGTGATCGCCGTCGGCATGCTACCTCTACATCTACCTTCGGGATTAGTTTTAGACCTGAATAATTGTTATTTGGTGCCCGCGTTGAGCATGAACATTATATCTGGATCTTGTTTATTGCGAGACGGTTATTCATTTAAATCGGAGAATAATGGTAGTTCTATTTATATGAGTAATATCTTTTATGGTCATGCACCCTTGATGAGTGGTCTATTTTTGTTGAATCTCGATTGTAGTGATACACATATTCATAATATTGATGCCAAAAGATGCAAAGTTGATAATGATAGTGCAACATACTTGTGGCACTGCCGTTTAGGTCATATTGGTGTAAAGCGCATGAAGAAACTCCATGCAGATGGACTTTTGAAATCACTTGATTATGAATCATTTAATACTTGCGAACCATGCCTCATGGGCAAGATGACTAAAACTCCATTCTTCGGAACAATGGAGCGAGCTAATGACTTATTGGAAATAATACATACCGATGTATGCGGTCCGATGAGTGTTGAGGCACGCGGCGGGTATCGTTATTTTCTGACCTTCACAGATGATTTGAGTAGGTATGGGTATATCTACTTAATGAAACACAAGTCTGAAACATTTGAAAAGTTCAAAGAATTTCAGAGTGAAGTGGAGAATCATCGTAACAAGAAAATAAAGTTTCTACGATCTGATCGCGGAGGAGAATATTTGAGTTACGAGTTTGGCCTTCATTTAAAACAATGTGGAATAGTTTCACAACTCACGCCACCTGGAACACCACAACGTAATGGTGTGTCTGAACGTCGTAACCGTACTTTATTAGATATGGTGCGATCTATGATGTCTCTTACCAATTTAACACTATCGTTTAGGGGTTATGCATTAGAGACAGCCGCATTCACGTTAAATAAGGCACCGTCTAAATCCGTTGAGATGACACCGTATGAACTGCAGTTTGGCAAGAAACCTAAGCTGTCGTTTCTTAAAGTTTGGGGTTGCGACACTTATGTCAAAAGGCTTCAGCCTGATAAGCTCGAACCCAAATCGGAGAAGTGCATCTTCATAGGATACCCTAAGGAAACAATTGGGTACACCTTCTACCACAGATCCGAAGGCAAGATCTTTGTTGCCAAGAATGGAACCTTTCTAGAGAAGGAGTTTCTCTCGAAAGAAGTGAGTGGGAGGAAAGTAGAACTTGATTGGAAAGTAGCACATCACAGAAAACCGTTCCCGTGATGCCTACACCAACTAGAGAGGAAGCAAATGATCAAGAAACTTCAGATCAATTTGCTACAGAACCTCATAGGTCGACCAGAGCATGATCCGCACCAGAGTGGTACGGTAATCCTGTCCTGGAAGTCATGTTACTAGACCAAGGCGAACCTACGAACTATGAAGAAGCTATGATGAGCCCAGATTCCAATAAATGGCTTGAGGCCATGAAATCTGAGATAGGATCCATGTATGAGAACAAAGTGTGGACTTTGGAGGACTTGCCCGATGATCGGCAAGCCATTGAGAATAAATGGATCTTCAAGAAGAAGACTGACGCTGATGGTAATGTTACTGTCTACAAAGCTCGACTTGTCACGAAAGGTTTTCGGTAAGTTCAAGGAGTTGACTACGATGAGACTTTCTCACCCGTAGCGATGCTTAAGTCTGTCCAAATCATGTTAGCAATTGCCGCATTTTATAATTATGAAATCTGGCAAATGGACATCAAAACTGCATTCCTTAATGGATTTCTTAAAGAAGAGTTGTATATGACGCAACCAGAAGGTTTTGTCGATCCTAAAGGTGCTAACAAAGTGTGCAAGCTCCAGCGATCCATCTATGGACTGGTGCAAGCATCTCGGAGTTGGAATATACGCTTTGATGAGGTGATCAAAGCATATGGTTTTATACAGACTTACGGTGAAGCCTGTATTTACAAGAAAGTGAGTGGGAGCTCTGTAGCATTTCTGATATTATATGTGGATGACATATTGTTGATTGGAAATGATATAGAGTTTCTGGATAGCATAAAAGGATACTTGAATAAGAATTTTTCAATGAAAGACCTCGGTGAAGCTGCTTATATATTGGGCATCAAGATCTATAGAGATAGATCGAGACGCTTAATAGGACTTTCACAAAGCACGTACCTTGATAAAGTTTTGAAGAAGTTCAAAATGGATCAGTCAAAGAAAGGGTTCTTGCCTGTGTTACAAGGTGTGAAGTTGAGTCAGACTCAAAGCCCGACCACTGCAGAAGATAGAGAGAAAATGAAAGTCATTCCCTATGCCTCAGCCATAGGTTCTATCATGTATGCTATGTTGTGTACCAGACCTGATGTGTGCCTTGCCATAAGTTTGGCAGGGAGGTACCAAAGTAATCCAGGAGTGGATCACTGGACAGCGGTCAAGAACATCCTGAAGTACCTGAAAAGGACCAAGGATATGTTTCTCGTTTATGGAGGTGACGAAGAGCTCGTCGTAAATGGTTACGTCGATGCTAGCTTCGACACTGATCCGGATGACTCTAAGTCACAAACCGTATACGTATTTATATTGAATGGTGGAGCTGTCAGTTGGTGCAGTTCCAAGCAGAGCGTCGTGGCGGGATCTACGTGTGAAGCGGAGTACATAGCTGCTTCGGAAGCAGCACATGAAGGAGTCTGGATGAAGGAGTTCATATCCGATCTAGGTGTAATACCAAGTGCATCAGGTCCAATGAAAATCTTTTGTGACAACACTGGAGCAATTGCCTTGGCGAAGGAATCCAGGTTTCACAACAGAACCAAACACATCAAGAGACGCTTCAACTCCATTCGTGAAAAGGTCAAGGATGAAGACATAGAGATTTGCAAAATACATACGGATCTGAATGAGGCAGACCCGTTAACTAAGCCTCTTCCGCGAGCAAAACATGATCAGCACCAAGACTCCATGGGTGTTAGATTCATTATAATGTAATCTAGATTATTGACTCTAGTGCTAGTGGGAGACTGAAGGAAATATGCCCTAGAGGCAATAATAAAGTTGTTATTTTATATTTCCTTATTCATGATAAAGGTTTATTATTCATGCTAGAATTGTATTGATCGCAAACTTAAATACATGTGTGAATACATAAACAAATATTGTGTCCCTAGTAAGCCTCTACTGGACTAGCTCATTGATCAAAGATGGTTAAGGTTTCCTAACCATTGACATGTGTTGTCATTTGATAACGGGATCACATCATTAGGAGAATGATGTGATGAACAAGACCCATCCGTTAGCTTAGCATAATGATCGTTCAGTTTATTGCTATTGCTCTTCATGTCAAATACATATTCCTTCGACTATGAGATTATGCAACTCCCGGATACCGGAGGAATACCTTGTGTGCTATCAAATGTCACAACGTAACTGGATGATCATAAAGATGCTCTATAGGTATCTCCGAAGGTGTTTGTTGAGTTGGCATAGATTGAGATTAGGATTTGTCACTCCGAGTATCAGACAGGTATCTCTGGGCCCTCTCGGTAATACACATCATAAGAAGCCTTGCAAGCAAAGTGACTAATGAGTTAGTTATAGGATGATGTATTACGGAACGAGTAAAGAGACTTGCCGGTAACGATATTGAACTAGGTATGAAGATACCGACGATCGAATCTCGGGCAAGTAACATACCGATGGACAAAGGGAATTGCGTATGTTGTCATAACGATTCGACCGATAAAGATCTTCATAGAATATGTAGGAGCCAATATGGGCATCCAGGTTCCGCTATTGGTTATTGACCGGAGAGGTGTCTCGGTCATGTCTACATACTTCTCAAACATGTAGGGTCCGCACGCTTAACGTTCGTTGACGATATAGTGTTATATGAGTTATATGATTTGGTGACCGAATGTTGTTCGGAGTCCCAGATGAGATCACGGACATGACGAGGAGTCTCGAAATGGTCGAGAGGTAAAGATTGATATATAGGACGATGGTATTCGAACACCGGAAGGGTTTCGGGATGCACCGGGTAGCCATCGGGTCACCGAAGGGGTTCCAGACACCCCCGGTAGGTGTTATGGGCTTAATGGGCCAAGGGAGGGACAGACCAGCCCACAGGGGGCTGGTGCGCCGCTCTCCCTGGCCGGCCAGCCCTAGGGAAGGAAAGGGGGGAGGGCTAGCCCCTCCTGCCTTTCCCTCTCATGGGAGAAAGGAAAGGGGGGGGCGCCACCCTCCCCTGCCTTTCCCCCGCGCCTATACAAGGCAGGGGCGCGGCTTGGGAGAGACCCCAAGTAGGATTCCTCCTACTTGGGCGCCCCCTTTGGCTGCTCCCCCTCCCTCCCACCTATATATATGTGGGAGGGGGCGCCTAGCACACAACAGACAATTGCCTAGCCGTGTGCGGCGCCCCCCTCGACCATTTACACCCTCGGTCATATTTTCGTAGTGCTTAGGCGAAGCCCTGCGGAGATAGCTTCAACATCACCGTCACCACGCCGTTGTGCTGCCGGAACTCATCCACTACCTCGCCGTCTTGCTGGATCAAGAAGGCGGAGGACGTCATCGAGCTGAACGTGTGCTGAACGCGGAGGTGCCGTATGTTCGATGCTCGATCGGTTGGAACGCGAAGAAGTTCGACTACATCAACCGCGTTGTCAAACGCTTCCGCTTACGGTCTACGAGGGTACGTAGACACACTCTGGACTTATTACAACTGCATCTCAGCAAACAAGTTTTGCAAATCTCGGGCTTAAGAGAGGAATGCAAAATCACAGCCACAAATGTAATCCTAACTACAGCCTCGAAGAAGATCCCTGCCAAACAATTCTCCTCACCGATGATCGAGCAGTCTTAGGCATTCGAGTAGTAGAGTAGCTTGGGCACCTGAACACAGAATCTTCCATTGACGAACCATAGAACATACCAAACCCAGGATGCATTTCACACTTTGCCATTCTCGCCCCTGGAACGCAAAATCACTGCGCAAATGCCATAAGCCCCATAAGGTGGCAGAAGTAACTAAGTTAATAGCATCAAATTTCTTTTTGTGCTTCCAGAAGGAAGACAAGGACTCAAAAGAGCACGGCACCGATATGAAGTATTTCGGCAACAACCTGCCAAATATATTGTGCAACGGTGCAATAAAAAAAGAGGTGTTGAATGGTTTCAAGCTCTGCGTAGAAAACACAGGAGGGTTCTGAAACCACATGACGTTTAGTTAGGTTATCCCTAGTCAAACTATTGTTATGAATAATAAGCCACATGAATACATGTATATAAGGAGGCACCTTAATTTTCCAAACACAATCTCGAACTATATAAGGAATCCCCCCAAAGTTGATCAACTTGTAAAACGACTTGAGAGAATTTGTACCAGAAGGCTCAAGCATCCAAATAGGGATATCCTTAGCAGAACCTTTCATTATTTGTAAGTAAGAAGAAATATTATTTTATTTATTTGCTAAAGTTTTGAAAAAGGTGTGCACTTTTGAAGTGTCGACAATGCCAAAGTAAGGGCGGATGAAGACAATGGAGGCGGAGGGGAAGGTAAGGTGGGGAGAAAGATGATGCTTTGTCTTCTATCGAAGAGGGTGGTTAACGAGACAACAATTGATGTGGTGGAAAGTAGAAGATATAATTAATATTTGTCGCAATATGAGTAGTAGAAAAGATGGTATGCTCATTTTTTCTGAATTAGAATAATTGTTTGGACGGAATTGCTGCGCATCCGATCTTCTTCGTACGACACGCATTCGATGCTCTCATCTCAGCATTGGATAGAGTGAAATGCATTGTAGGTCCCTAAACTATTTCAGGAGTGTCATGTAGGTCCTTAAACTACGAAATTGGCATCCAGGTCCTTGAAGTGCAGTAAGTGTGTCATTCAGATCCAAAATCTTTCCGACCCTACCTGACCGGCCAGCTGGCGTTGTTGACCCGTGACACATCGGACTAGGGGCCCACAAGGTGACTGCCGATGACGGAAATATGCAAATAAATTCAGATTCATGAACTTTAAATATATGTTGGCGAATATGAAAAAAAAATGTTCACGTCGTTCGTGAATATGCAAAAAAAAAATGTTCGCCTCATTTGCGGATATGGAAAGAATGTTCGAGAATATGGAAAAAAATGTTCAAGACTTCAAAAAATGTTCGCATTGTTCTCGAACATTCATATACTTTCATGACTTTAAAAAATATTCACATATGGAAAAAATGTTCACGACTTTGAAAAAATGTTCGCGTCGTTTGCGAATATGGAAAAATGTTCCCGAACATTCATATGATTTCACGACTTTAAAAAATGTTCGTGAATATGGAAAAAATGTTCATGACTTTAAATTGTTCATGCCATTCGCGAGTATGGAGAAAATGTTCCAACATTCATATACTTTCACGACTTTAACAAAATGTTTGTGAATATGGAAAAAATGCACATGACTTTAAAAAAATGTTCACGTCGTTTGCCAGTATGGAAAAAATGTTTACGAACATTCATGTACTTTCAGGACTTTATAAAAAATGTTCTCGATGTGGAAAAAATGTTCACGGCTTTAAAAAAATGTTTGCGTCATTCGCGAGTATGGAAAAATATTCGCGAACGTTCATATACTTTCATGACTTTAAAAAAATGTTCGTGAATATGGAAAAAATGTTCACGACTTAAACAAAATGTCCGTGTTGTTCGCGAATATGGAAAAAATGTTCATGACTTTAAAAAAATGTTCGCGTCGTTTGCGAATATGGAAAAATGTTCCCGAACATTCATATAATTTCACATATGGAAAAAATGTTCGCGACTTTGAAAAAATGTTCGCGTCGTTTGCGAATATGGAAAAATGTTCCCGAACATTCATATACTTTCACGACTTTAAAGTCATGAACATTTTTTTCCCATTGCATGAACATTTTTCTAAAGTCGTGAACATTTTCTCCATATTCGTGAACACTTTTTGAAACCACGAACATTTAAGTTAATGAACATTTTGTAAATTCATAAACATTTAATCAAATTCAAGAACATTTTTTTCAACCCTGAATTTTTTTGCAAATTTGTGAACATTTTTAAATACACAAAAAATGTAGTTGCTAGCATTTTTAAAAATTCATGTATATGTATTAAATTTGTGCCAACTTTTTTCAAATTCATGAATTTTTTTTGGGTGTTCATAAAAAAATTGGCTGGTGAAAAAATTATCAAAAGCTAACGATTTTTCTTGAGTGGTACAATAGCAAGATACAGTAGTTTTGAGTTCATTAATTTGAAAATTTTCGTGAATGTGAAAAAGTTCCTGACTTTGAATTTATTTGCATATTTCCGTCACCGGCCGTTACCTTGCGGGCCGCATGTCCGACGTGTCATGGGTCAACGGCGCCAGCTGGCCGGTCAGGCAAGGTCAGACAGATTTTGGACCTAAATGACACACTAACTGCGCTTCGAGGATCTGGATGTCAATTTTTATAGTTTGAGGACCTACATGACACCCCTGAAATAGTTAAGGGACCTACAATGCACTTCACTCCATTGGATATTATTGATCGACGTTCTTGATTTGCACCGCCGGACGAGTGTCGGATGAAAAACATCGGACGTGTAGCAGCACTGTTGTTTAAGTCAATGTTTTTTATTTCATGACAATGCACGGCATTCAACTAGTAAACTTAAGTGTTGAGTGATGACGGCTGAGTTGTGTTTGCATTTAAAGCGAGCTTACCGCCAAGTGTGGACATAGTAGTATTGCTGATAGGTTGAAACGAGTTTGAGGTTTTGAAATTTGGTGTACACGGGCGGGAATGGAACTATGAACCGTGCACAAGCAGCGCAGGGTGACAATGGTCCAGGAAGCCATGCAATGGTACGCCTCGTCGGTTAAGATTTGCGACAGGGTCGGCACGCCTCGTCGGTTAAGATATGTGAAGAGATATGATGCTATACTAGCACATATGCCCCTGTGTGCACGTGAAAAAGGAACATTTCGCTTCTTGGTTTTGCCGGTGTGAAGTAATCAATCCGCTATTTTTCCATTCATTGATCGAGATCATTTAAGAGTTTTATTACGTCATCGCACGTCAGACAAGGCCCATGAATTATTCAATCTACTTTTCCTTTCAATTGAGGAGATTTAAAGGTATGAAGTTTCTGAATGTTGTAGAAAACATGAACCATTTTTAAATCCTGAACAGGTTTTTGAAAAAAATGTATACTTTTAGAAAAACCCGAATAAAATTTGAAACATGAACATCTTTGAAAATTCACAAACATTTTTTGAAAGCACCAAATTTTTTTATAAAAACATGGACATTATTTGAATTTGTGAACATTTTTGGAAAACGGGAACATGTGTTGAAAATTCATAACATTTTTCGAATACGTTTATCTTTTATAAGCGGACATTATTTTGAATTGTGAAAAATTCATTACACCAATAATATTTTTCGAATTTGGAGTAATTTTTAAAAAGCCATTTTCTTTTAGAAATCTCGAACAATTTTAAAAAACAATATTTTTTAAAAAAAAATGGGAAACTTTTTTCAAGTTCTGAATATTTTTCAAAATAGCAACAAAATTTTGTAATTCTGAAAATTTTCCAAAATTTGTTTTGTTTTGAAATTCTGTACGTTTTTTGAGAATTTTGAATTTATGAAATAAATTCTGTAAGAAAAATAAACTTGGAAGGGAAAAAAAGATAGGGAATGAGAATTAAAATAGAACTAAAACATAGAAACAAAGAAATATGGGCCAGCCCATTATTGGTTGTCCTGTTCGAAACTCCGAGTATTTGCCGCCCTGTGTGGAAAATAGAAATTTTTCAGCTGTGTGGTCAGAAAAATAAATGGGTTGGCTTCGCTGGGCCACAGCATGCGGCCCACAAACAAAACTCTGGAAAAGCCTTTTTTTCTAGCACACGAACACATAAGAATTTAGTACCACCTCGGATAGAAAAAAAATTCGACGGTGAATGGATGAAAAAATTGGCGAAACGCACCTTGTTTTATTAGTTGATATTATAGATATAGATATAGATATACAAATTGAAATACTTCAGGAAGTCCGAATCTTTAAGAGAAAGAATGGATTGGACAAGGAGAGCATCTATGCTCCAGCACACTTTCGATAAGGTATCCCTGGTTTTCTTGGAGAAGACTTGCTTTAATTTGTCGAGAAATTCTCTTCCTCAACTTCAAAATTATCTCCATCAAAGCATAACTCATTAATATTAGTGTTAATATCAGTATCACTAGTGTCAGTACGACCAGATGAGCTGCAACCCATTTCTTCATTACCCCCTACATCCTTATTCAAAAGCATATCAAGCCTTAGCCACCTCAAGTTTTCTCATAATGTCAATATTGCAACCGATCATTTCTAAAGTGCATCCCAAGTAAATACCAAAGGATGCGCGTCAACGGACCTGCAACGCAAGCATGCAAAAGCAAGAGGGTGAACTTCACGGTCGAATGCGTCGCATGAACTTTTGCTTAGGTCGTATCGTATCCACGGTAGATGGAAAGCATGTGCTGCAAGTTCCTAATCGGTGAGAGAATCTAGGGTTGGGCGTAGGGGGTGGCAAAGGTGTTTCACCCTGCAACTTGCTCCTACGTCACAGCTTATAACAGGGCGTCACCAACCCTCCCACCAATAAACATCCGCAGACGCCTCCACAGACAGTGACCGGTCACCCATTTTTGTATTACCTCTACATTCGTCCTTTCATATCCGGCCTGTAAAACTATACCACATATATAATATAGTAGCAACTACATAGATCAACACACGCAACAAACGGACATAGAGCATACCAGCAAACGGACATAATTCATACAACCAAAAGATATCTCAGCTTATCGTCGGACATGAGTAAATTCATACTAAAAAATATGATAAACGGAGACGGAGAAGGGCAAAGGAAATCACTATTTCCTCGTCGGCCCCTTCCCCTTGCGATCACCATGCGGCTGTACACCTCCGTGTAGGCGTTGATGGCGGGAGGGGCGGAGTCGTCGAAGTCGGAACCGTCGGAGGAGGAGGTGATGCCGGTCATCCGACAGACCTCACGCTCCTGCTCCTTTGATAGTCGGGCGGCCATGGCCTTGGCTGGCCCCATCCTCCGCCGCCTCGCACTCCGACAACTCGATGGCGAGCCGGAGTGCCTTGGCGAGTGACCGGTGGAGGACCGCCGTGAGGAACTGCTTGTTCGGATCTATCGGCACGCGCACGCGGGGTCGGCGGGAGGACATCACTTCCGCCACCGCCACCCTCTCCCTCTCCCCGCTGCCTCTCGCAGCATGCGGCGCGAGCCTCGGATTTCGGCGTCTGCCTCTGCGTTCGCAGCGGCGCCGGCGCGGCACGAGGACCCAATGGTGGTCGGGGACGCCAACTGGAGCAGGCGCGGAAAAGGGGCGGGGCGGCGGACCGGGAGCTGCAAGGACGCGAGGGGCTGACGCCGTTGTCCGCACTGCGCCATCGAGTGATGGGGGTCAGCGTGGAACGAGAGCTTCCGTTGCCGCCCTTGTCCAAATGCGGCCGGTGCTGCGGATGCGGCCGGTGAGCTCCTCGTCATCATCCGCCTCCGCCTCGCGTAGCAGTGACTCCCAGTTGACGGGGTCATTGCTACCAGACACTGCGTTGCCGGAGTTCGACACTGAATCGGAAGGGGGGGGCAGGGAGAGGAGATGGAGAGTGCAGTAGAGACAGAGTGTGTGGTTTGACCTGGGTCTAGGGTTCATCTGGGTGGGGATATTTGTGGGGTCTCGGCGGGCCGATCCGATGTAATAGACGCGTCAAGGGCTACGAGCGCGTCTGAACTCTCCCAATCTTCAAATTTGTCTCAGATTTAGCCTGGATTTGATGGGTGTCGGTTAGCCCAAACATATAAGGCTGGTTTAGAAAAGACCGGCTTGGTCAAGTTTTTCGACAGGGGCGCTGACCGGGCGATTCGCTCGGGCAGTTTGGGAAGCCCGGCTGCAGATGCTCTCATGTCAATGATCCCTCTACACTTACGGACTACAAGCTACGGACTGCTCTTACGGACATACGTGCCCTCACCACGCTTAACTCCCCCCCCCCCCCCCCTCGATTTCCAGCGAGGGCCCCAACGCGACCCAATAGGATAAGGAAAACTCTTGTTTTCCACCGGATGAAAACAACGAAACTTCATCCGCCTCGCTCTTCCGCCACGTGGCTCTGTGAACCGACGCACCGCTTTTCCCCTCTCTCTCCATCTTATCTCTTCCAACAGCCACATCCGTCTCCAAAGCCAAGCAAGACCACACCAGTTTCCTCTCTTCGCCTCTGCCATGGATCTCATCGGCGTTTGCTTTCTCCTTCTCTTTTTTTTTGCCGCAGCCGACATGTGCTTCATCTTCCTAAGCGCTAGTTGCCCAACTCACCCCTCCCAAGGAAACCTGTGGAGAAGATGACTCACCCATGGCCATGCTACTATCCAAGGGAAGTTTGCCGCTGCGGCGAGCGGGGCGGTGGTTGGTGCTGCGAAGATGATGCTGCGAGATAGGTTGCCGCCACTCCTGCGAGGGGATGGTCGCGGACGTCTCGCTGGAAATGTGTTGCAAAGGGCGGCACTTCTACGCAGCACCCAGGAGGAGGCTGGGGTTGGGCTACTCGCCGCCGGTGTTGCAACGCAGCGTGAAGGCCGTAGGCGCCGCTCGCCACCGGCGCTACAACGGAGCACGTAGGGGAGGCTGGGCTGCTCACCATTGATTGCTGCGTTGGAGTTTTTTGTGGTGGCGCCAGGGCTGTAATGGAGCGTCGCCGGGGCTGCAATGGACCGTCGCCGGAGCTGCAATGAAGCTTTGTCGGAGACGTCGTCGGTGCTGCGTTGAAGTTTTCTTGCGGCGCTTGGTGTTGCTATGGAGGAGCACGCCGGTGCTCTGGGCGCCGCCCGGGGCTGCAATGGAGCGGCGCCGGCTGTCGGAACCTCGTCGGTGTTACAATGGAGCATCGCTGGTGCGGCAATGGAGGATCGTCGGGGCCGCCGGAGCATCGCCGGTGCGGCAATGGAGGATTGTCGGGGCCGCCGGAGCATCGCCAGTGTTGCAACGAAGCATCACCGGTGTTGCGCTGGAGCATTGCCGGCCTGTCGAAGCGTCGCCGGTGCGGCAATGGAGGATTGTCGGGGCCGCCGGAGCATCGCCGGTGTTGTGTCGGAGCATTGCCGGCCCGTCAAAGCGTCGCCGGTGCGACAATGGAGGACCGTCGGGGCCGCCGGAGCATCGTCGGTGTTGCAATGAAGCATCACCAGTGTTGTGTTGGAGCATTGCTGGCCCGTCGAAGCGTCACCGGTGCGGCAATGGAGGATCATCGGGGCCGCCGGAGCATCGCCGGCCCGTCGAAGCGTCACCGGTGCGGCAATGGAGGATCGTCGGGGTCGCCGGAGCATCGCCGGTGTTGCAATGAAGCATGACCGGTGTTGTGTCGGAGCATTTCCGGCCCGTCAAAGTGTCGCCGTTGCGGCAATGGAGGACCGTCGGGGCCCCCGGAGCATCGCTGGTGTTGCAATGAAGCATCACCGGTGTTGTGTTGGAGCATTGCCGACCCGTCAATGCGTCACCGGTG
The DNA here is from genome assembly GCA_011799875.1 of Thinopyrum elongatum. NCBI lineage: Eukaryota > Viridiplantae > Streptophyta > Magnoliopsida > Poales > Poaceae > Thinopyrum > Thinopyrum elongatum. The sequence continues at coordinate 120,621,809 of CM022298.1, forward strand.
CGGCAATGGAGGATCGTCGGGGCCGTCGGAGCATCGCCGGCCCGTCGAAGCGTCACCGGTGCGGCAATGGAGGATCGTCGGGGTCGCCGGAGCATCGTCGGTGTTGCAATGAAGCATGACCGGTGTTGTATCGGAGCATTGCCTGCCCGTCAAAGCGTCGCCGGTACGGCAATGGAGGACCGTCGGGGCCGCCGAAGCATCGCCGGTGTTGCAACGAAGCATCACCGGTGTTGTGTTGGAGCATTGCCGGCCCGTTGAAGCGTCACCGGTGCGGCAATGGAGGATCGTCGGGGCCGCCAGAGCATCGCCGGCCCGTCGAAGCGTCACCGGTGCGGCAATGGAGGATCGTCAGGGTCGCCGGAGCATTGCCGGTGTTGCAATGAAGCATGACCGGTGTTGTGTCGGAGCATTGACGGCCCGTCAAAGCATCGCCGGTGCGGCAATGGAGGACCGTCGGGGCCGCCGGAGCATCGCCGGTGTTGCAACGAAGCATCATCGGTGTTGTGTTAGAGCATTGCCGGCCCGTCGAAGCGTCATCGGTGCGGCAATGTAGGATCGTCGGGGCCGCCGGAGCATCGCCGGCCCGTCGAAGCGTCACCGGTGCGGCAATGGAGGATCGTCACGGTCGCCAGAGCATGCCGATGTTCCAATGAAGCATGACCGGCGTTGTGTCGAAGCATTGCCGGCCCATCAAAGCGTCACCGGTGCGGCAATGGAGGACCGTCGGGGCCGCCGGAGCATCACCGGTGTTGCAACGAAGCATCACCGGTGTTGTGTTGGAGCATTGCCGGGCCGTCGAAGCGTCACTGATGCGGCAATGGAGGATCGTTGGGGCCGCCGGAGCATCGCCGGTGCGGCAATGGAGCATCGTCGGGGCAGCCGGAGCATCGCCGGTGTTGCAATGAAGCATGACCGGTGTTGTGTCAGAGCATTGCTGGCCCGTCAAAGCGTCGCCGGTGCAGCAATGGAGGACCGTCGGGGCCGCCGGAGCATCGCCGGTGTTGCAACGAAGCATCACCGATGTTGTACTGGAGCTTTGCCGGCCCGTTGAAGCGTCGCCGATGCGGCAATGGAGGATCGTCGGGGCCGCCGGAGCATCGCCAGTGTTATGTTGAAGCATTGCGGGCCCGTCGAAACGTCGCTGGTGCTGCAATGGAGCATCGTCGGGGCCGCCGGAGCATCGCCGGTGCGGCAATGGAGCATCGTCGGGGCAGCCGGAGCGTCGCCGGAGTTGCAAACAATGCATCACCGGTGTTTTGTTGGAGCATTGCCGGCCCACCGGAGGATTATTGGTGCTTCAAGGGGTGGTCCCAGCAGGTCGTTGCTGCAAGCCGGCGCTGCAGCCATGGCCGTGCATGGTGAGCTCGTCGTCGTTTTTGTGTGGGATGACCAGTGACCGGCTGCTGCAACCTGAGCGCTACGGCTTGTACATGTCGGCCAACTGGCAATTGCAGCTCATCGCGCGGGAGCGAGGATGCACCAGTGGGTGTTAGAGATACAGGCTTTGTTGGGATGGAAGCCCGAATTAACACAGATCAACGGCTGGCAAGGTGGTTTAAAAAACTCTACCATCAGCCGGTTTACGCGTAGCAGTGGCCATAGGATAAGGCCACCATCAGCATGCAACTATAATCCGCACAGTAGCTTTTATCCCGTAACTGTAGCAAAGCCCGATCAAGAGGGAGCTGCGAGCGGGGCGTACGTACTTGGCGGGCCGGCGTCTTGATAAATCTGTCCTCGGCTCCTTCGCCTCGCCAAGTCACAGTATCACACACACACACACACAGGTCACACATCAACTTGAAAGGAGAAGCTCAGAAGATCCACGAAGATGTTCCTAGCGATGCAGGCCGTCCTCAGGTACGAGAAGGTGCATTCCGAACAAGAACAAATCGATCTCCGGCCCTGCCCGGCGCGTGTTCTTGGATTACGAATAAGAAGTGAAGCACGATATGATCTCTCATACCCGAATTTCTATGTGTTTGTGTGTGTGTGCGCAGGACAAATGCCGTCGCTGGGCCAGCCGCGCTGGCTCGCTTCGTCAGCCACTGTGGCTACTCCACGGCCTCGAACTCCCAAAGGTTGGCCGGGAAGGTGGCCGTGATCACCGGTGCCGCCAGCGGCATGGGCAAGGCGACCGCCGCGGAGTTCGTCAGGAACGGCGCCAAGGTCATCCTCACCGACATCCAGGACGACCTCGGCCGCGCCGTCGCCGCCCAGCTCGGCCCGGGCGCCGCCTACGCCCGCTGCGACGTAACGGACGAGGCGCAGGTCGCCGCCGCCGTCGACCTCGCGGTCGCGCGCCACGGCCGGCTCGACGTCATGTACAACCACGTCGGCGTCACTGGGCGGATGGCCAAGCACCCCGTCGGGTCCCTCGACCTCGCCGACTTCGATCGCACCATGGCCACCAACGCCCGGTCGGCCGTCGCCGGGATCAAGCACGCGGCGCGCGTCATGGTGCCGCGCCGGAGCGGGTGCATCATCTGCACGGCGAGCACCGCGGGGGTGCTGGGCGGCCTCATCGCGCCCACTTACAGCATCTCCAAGGCCGCCGTCATCGCCGCCGTGCGCTCGTTTGCCGGGGAGCTGGGGCGCCACGGGGTGCGCGTGAACGCCATCTCGCCGCACGGCATAGCGACGCAGTTCGGGCTTGGCGGGCTGGCACAGCTGTTCCCGGAGGCGAGCGAGGAGGAGATGCGACGGATGGTGGAGACGGGCATGAACGAGATGGGCGGCGGGACGGTGCTGGAGGTGGAGGACATCGCCAGGGCAGCCGTGTACCTGGCGTCCGACGAGGCAAAGTATGTCAACGGGCACAACCTCGTCGTCGACGGCGGGTGCACGGTGGGGAAGGGGCCCAACAAGCCGGCACCGGCGCAGTAAGAGCCCATGGGCGAACATGGTTTACTCCGTACTACAAATGTGCCGTAGTAGTGAGTGAGTCGATGGTGCTGAGCTCGGGCGTACGAAGTCATTGTTGTTACCCTTGAAAAATAAAAGTCATTGTTGTTATGACTAACTGGGATTAATGAGTTAATCCACATCCACCAGTCAAGTGTGCCGGCAGTTAGGCTTTGCCAAACGAAGCAACAGTTGGTCGCATGCTAGCGTTGCAACTTGCAATAAAGGTGAAAACAGAGTTCACTTCATTTTAAACACAACTGCAAACGGAAGGGCGCAATGCAAGCAAAAATAGACGTGCTCAATAGAAAGTAGGTATTCATTGAAGCAATACCTATACCTCCAAATGTATTTATGATTCAAAAGAGTTTTCTTTTGAAAACGGAATAAGAACAATGAGGTGAGACATACAAAATCAGGCCTGTGGCATAAAGGACCCGTCATTGATTTTTAATTAACCTAGTATTCTCTAGCAATGAGTGGAATCACATTCCGATGTCTTGTATTGATGACATGTCAAAATTATTTATCTATGTCGTTCATGGTGAACCTAGAATAGCACCATTGGGGGTGCCATAATTTAAAATTTGTGAAAATTTACATTATGGACAATATAATTTGGTCTAAACATCATCATAATTTGGACAAATAATACTAAAATAACATTAAGTTGTTACATAAGTAATGTTTAAGTACACAGTACAAAGTATTTGTACTTATTTTTTGCAGGCAAAGTAAGTACCTTTTTAGGGAGTGCCATGGTAACCCCACTTTTTTTTTTTGCACAGTAATACGTGTCTCATTCATATGATAAAGATGAAAGTACAAATTACGTATAGACCGACATGATAAAACTGAAAAGACAACATAAAGTCTCTGAGCTTGACACCAATGCCCGTCACCTATTTCCGGCACCACCGCAACAGCCACCGAAGGAAAAAAATGACGGATCACCTCCTCAACAGAGCTCAACGCGGCTCCATCGCTGATATGCAGTTTTGCGGACCTATAAGGTGGCTCAATAAAAGTGAAACCATTGTCGTTGAACGAATCAGACTGGGGCAGCACCCCGAACACGTCATCGAACTCCAGATCTGGCACCCCACCACGACTAAGACGTCAAAGGAGCAAACCATACATGTCATCCATCAACCACGAGCCCAGCACACGTTTCGTCTTTCAGGTATCGTCGATGCAAACCACAATTTGCATCCGTTCCTGGGCTACCCCCACTAGATCCGCCACTGATGCCGTTGATGGGCGTAGTTCTACGGGTTGCTTGATTCAGATATCTACATGAAATTCTTGGCGAGATGTCAGTATCCTAAATCCCCGTTTTACAGGTTGCTCGATTTGGATATCCACATGAAATTCTTGGCAAGATGTCGGTATCCTAAATCCATAGCAAAAGGCAACGTGTATTGTGTGAAACAAAAGAAGTCACTATACGGCTTAAAACAGAGGACAGATGGTTTTTTTTTTTTTTTACATCGGAACAGAGGACAGATTTAGTATGACGGACTTAGTGGGGTTCCTTCTGCCAAAGGCTTACTCCAACAACGATGATTGCCATGTGTTTTCGTATAAGATTTTGCATGGTCTCAATACATGTTGACGATGTTGGTATCACTGGCAACACACAAGATAGTTGATGAAGTACACAATCAACTAAAGATTGAATTTGAAATGAGAATTTGGGTCAAACCAAAATTTGCTTGGGCCTTCAACTCAAACACCTTAACCCCGGTATCATGGTATACTCCAATCCACTAAATATTGGATAAATTTAAATATGCCAGGTCATGTCCATCTAAAACTCCAATGATTGTTTGATCTCTCGGACCCTGAACCAGGAGTTGGAAGCGCCTTTGCCAGACTTTCCAATTGAACACGATGCGGGTGCGACCGACTATTAAGATCCTCGCGACTATTGCGGCGGTGAGAGCGAGAGTGTAAATGAGACGTTCAAAGGGTGAAGCTCTAGACATGGAGAAAGATCCATTCAGTCCATGGGAAGATGAAGAAGAGGTGTTGGGACCAGAGGTTCCATACCTGAGAACCTGCCCAAAGCTGAGGGCTGAGTGTCTCAATCCTGAGAACAACTTTGTTGCTGTGTGGTGCAGCAGCTGCTGCGTCTTTTTTTATACAGCTGCCTGGCATATTTGAGATGATACAAGCACCATTAAGTACAAATTGAGAGGCAGATTTACAGAGTCTAAAATCCAAAAGGAGGTAGGGATGTACAATCAAGACGGTAAGTTTGGCATCAGAACTCAAGTGGATCACTGGGTCAAATTTTTCATACATGTTATGGCACCAACCAAATGGTATAAGGTACACAAGGGTGGACAATTTAGGCTCCCGGCTAAGCTCTATAAATATTAGTGATTTACACTGAGGTAATGGTTAACTGTACAATGTCATTCACAGGAAAAATGCAGAGAATCTTTCGCACATCAACGCCTTCATACCTTAAACACAAAAGGAAACATGCATTGAAGGTTCAAACGCGCATTGGACAAATCTGCAGGTTATACTCTCTTCTGGGGTTCTCTGACTGAGGAGATCTCGTCCAGCCCGGTGCACGGACATGTCCTGTAAAATCTAATAATCGTTGGCCTTCTCCCGCAGCTCATTTAACTCCCTCTCGATATCCCTGTCTCGAGGAGTAGCGGTTCTACCTTGAGGAAGTTCACCTTTCTGCCGTTGACATGAAATTATAGTCATGCAGTATGGAATGAACAGGAGGCACTTACTAGATTAATTTTTTTGTTTTTTTAGTTGGCTGGGCAGCTTATGATCCATGTTTGCATATCCGACTCTATTTCTCCAATGATTATGTGCATGCCATAGTGCACATGCCAGCAGAAGAGAGGAAAATCTAAAACACACAGGTTTTAACTTGAAAGTCAATTGTAGTTTTGAGTACAAAAAAAATGACATACCAAAGAGCTCCCAGACAGTTGTTTTCTCATTTGTGCAAGATCATCATCAACCGATGTAGTCTCCAGCATAGCGAACTGCCCACAAATAAATACTGGTGGTCAGATCTTATTACCAAAAGGAATGTTACTAAAAAGTATGTAGTGTCCAGTTTTACCTTTCCTTCTAGATCATCTGCTCCTAACTGACCAAGTGCCTCAGCTTGGGATTCCATCGTCATAACTAAAAGCATAAAAAAACACTACTGGTAAGAAAAAAGTGTTCAAATAATTTGCCATGGGATATCACTGGCCGCTGATGAACACAATCAATAAAAGAGGCTAGTGCATATATCATCTAACCAAATGAGAAAACATAAGAAAAAGAAAAATTGAAGACATAATTTGCCAAGGTCATGCTCAGAAGAACTCAAGTGGGAAATCAGACCATGTGCCAATCAAAATAATTATTATAAGAACTCAAATTTCGTTTGTGTGTTCGAAGTTATGTGCCATTGTGCAAGTGGCTGGAACTTTTCACCGCAAAAAAATTACCACAAAAAAAAAGGCAAGTAAAACAAACATTGAAATATGCTTCTATGATGCCACAGCCAGCAATAAAAAAGGTTCTAATCGCTACCTGCTGCATTATGAATATTTCGGCACTGATATTAATTTGACAACATTTTGAGGCTCCAGCCTCTACTCGGTCATAAAGTAACTTACTGACTACTAGTGTTTGTTGCTTAGTATGGCAGCTTGTAGCAGTATACTGAGGCGCTTTAACTTGAACCATAACAGGCTGGTCATAGTAACCAATTGATTGTATTTTCATTACTTGGCCTCATAAAAAATAAAGATATCTATGTCTGTTTGATATAGAGCATGACCTCTGGCCTAAGCCGAAATAATTGTTCATAGCCACCACAAAACATGGATATGATACTTTACTCAAAAGAAAAAACGCTGGTGAGACAAAATAAGTAATGAAGAGTATACCTTTTTCCTCCATTTTCTCAAATGCCGATAGGGCACTACTTGTATTCACACTCCCCAACATTTCACTCACTTTTGTTGCAGTTCTGGAAAAAAAAAAGGCCAATTGTCAGAGCATCCAAACTATGAAGTACCAGATGGTCAAATAATCAACAAAGGAAAGACGCATACTTGGCTGATTGAGCACGGGCTTTTAGGGTATCCTTTTTCTGCCTGGCCTCTGCTATCTTGCTCTCAAGAAGCTACAGAAGGACATAATCAATATGTTAACAAAGGTGCATAACAAATCCCTATTAAATGTGAATATGTACTGTCCAGACTGTGCTGCATGTGGTCCCAGAAAGATATAGATTTATATGGCATGCATAATGCACATAGCGAAAAGAGCATTCCGGCCATTATGTTCACCTTGGTATTTGAAACAAGATTTTCAACAACACTCTTCTGCTGATCAAGCTGGGTCTTTAAGGAGCTTGCATTGTCCTAAGTAGAGAAACAAACAAATAACAATGATTAATACTTAAGTTCACATACGTTGCATGCAAGAACTTTCCTTCTAAAAACATGTAAGACCTTTGCTAAATAAACGTAACACCTATATACAACATACTCCCTCCGTAAAGAAATATAAGAGCGTTTAGATCACTAAAGTAGTAATCTAAACGCTCTTATATTTCTTTACAGAGGGAGTACATGTTAATGCCATAAGAAGGTACAAGCGTACAACACATTACACACACCAACAGAAAGAATTATATCTTCTAACAGCAAGTTACACCCTACACTGTAGCTAAATAGTGTGACAGGGCAGACATTTGATCCAAAACTCTAGATCTACATGATACCTACAGCATATGATTTACGCCGTTTCAGGGCTTCACGTGCAAGCTCCTCATCGCCCTTTTGAAGAGCAAGTTGAGCCCTCCGATACCTACAATTGTAAGAAAATATTCATCCTGTAAAAGACAGATGGTAGGGCTCAAAGTAAGCTTTAGAGTTACGGATAACATGATTACCAGTCAGCATCAGCTTGTTCAGCCGCTTTGTACTTGTTCTCAAGCCGCTTTTGAGATGCCAAGACCTTCCAAAACAAAAATCCATGTTAGCAGGTAAAATGAAATAAAACATGTATAACACGCTCACATTTCCATTTACATATTTTGATATTTATACAGGGAGGCCCAACAAGCATACAAGAATCTGGTACATGAGAGGCAGATAACCAAACAAGCATCAACATCCTAAAGAACATGTAGCAAGAAGACAACAGAATGGAAAGTTTTTGAAAAGAAAAAGAGCATGTATTGTCAATTATCAAATTTTGTGATTAAGTATAGTCACAACAAACCTGTGCAGTGGCTTGCCGCATCTTTATTAAATCATCATTCATCTCCAGAACCGCCTGATCTAGGATCTTCTCGGGATCTTCAAATGAACTAATAACTGCATTTGCATAGGACTAGATAACCAAGAGGTCACAGAGCTCCCATTAATTAAATACAAAACTCTGCTAATGCATAATGAGGTAATGATCAAGAGTATCACTCACCCTGGCAACCCTGGTTAATCTATCGAAGAGGTTACTCCGTATGACATTGCACTTATATCTCTTGACATTTGGTTGGCGGCGGAGCCTGAATTTTGCCGTGAGGGGGGCCGAGAAGATATGCGAATTTACCTATACAATGTCATCATAATGTAGATGCTTTGAGCTACTCATAAAAATAAAGAACATCAAAGAACAATTTGATTTTGAAATAACCTAACAGAACCTCAAATCCTCAATCATGATCACCGTAGTGGAGCTTAATTTGCACACACAATTTTTTTCACACAATCGCTAAATGACAAGGCCTAGCGCGCACTTATACGGTTATATAATTTACCAAGTCAATGGTGATGCGATGAAAACTATACATGCGCATGAATCAGTTGATCAAGCGCTAAACTCATAAGACAGATGAAACATTGGAAGATTCTTCTGGGGAAATTGGTCTACTTCTGCATAACATTAGACTCCATGTCTCCTCGAATGTTCAATGGAATTAATTGTCTACAGTACAATATACAGCATGTGTGCATGGATAATGAATGAAATCTTATGCTTTGCAGCTTGCACTGCTACTTATTCAGGTCGAGATTAGTACTAGCTAAGCTATAACCCATGCATCTTATTCAAAATCAGGGATAGGCAGGATTGATTGGGGTAGGGGGGGCAGGCTGCTTGCACAGCTCAAAACTCCACTAGAGGATTGGCTCGGGCCACAGTTGAATCCCCCCACCGATATATCTAGATTGGGGTTCGAATTTCATCCCCTCATTCTCTGTTCGATTATCAAGATAGGAGCGGCGTACCACAGGCGCCGTTGACGCCGTCCTCGCCATCGCCGCCGCCACTCGACCATGCTGTCGCCGGAGCCGGAGGGTGGGCGGCGCAGGGGAGATGTGCGGGTGGGCCGCTGGGCGGGATGGGGCGGCGGGCAGGCGGCGAACCGAGAGGAGCATGAGGGGCGGTGGGGTGCAAGGAGCGGCGGCGCCGGCGAGGTAGGGCAGGGAGGAGACGGGGCCACGGCTGAGCTCGGGAACGGTGTACACAGCGAGGGAGAAGTTGTGGCTGGGCTGGCCCAAACCTTATCTTTCTCGCATTTCTTTCTATTTTAATGGAAAATCAGATCTTTTTTGTCTATAAATATCCTATATTGACAATGTAAGCACAGCAGTATACACCCATACACCCTCAAAAAGTACAGTAGTATATAAATGCTGAAATCCCCCACGCGCGCGGTGGGGGGGGGGGACCCTACCCCGGCCGCCGCCAGCCCCCTCCCCTCCTTGATCTCCTCCGCCAGAGCGCGTCGTCGGGCAAAGCTTGGCCGGCGGCGGGTCTTCTTCCCCCTTCGCGCGGGGTAGTCGCCCCCGACGACGGTGGCGGCTGGTGGCGGCGCGTGGGGGGCTGCTGGGGTCGGCGGAGGGTGTCTGCGCAAGGTGGGTGGCGTCGGGGCTGTGGTCGTCCGATCCAGATCTGGCGGGCTGCTCCTTCGGCCGGTTGTTCTCACGGGCTGAGGCGGCGTGGTCCGGTCGTCTCCGGCGGTCCTTGGGTGCTGGAGGTGGCTGGAGAGGGGCGTGCCATGGTGGGGTGGTCGGCGGCGTCTGTGGCTCGGCTGGCCTCTTCTAGTGGTGCAGGTCGGTACGGCGGCGCGGGGCTCCCCCTAGGGGTCCCGGCGTGGATGTGTGCTGTCACGCCGTGGTGGTGACTCATGGCGGTGGTTTGGGTCGTTCAAGGTGGCGGCTGGACATCTCCGGCGTCGGCCCATCGGTGGGCGGCCTGTGTCGACCTTCGATCCTTCTTCTCGGTCGTCCGTCCGCTATCTTCGTCGATGGTTGGCCCTCCCCCAACTGCGGTCCATCACTCGTCTCGCAACGGGCAGCAGGACCGAGCTCGTCTCGCGCCCGGCAGCAGGACTGACCTTGTCTCGCGCCCGACAGCAGGACGGAGTTCGTCTTGCGCCCGACAACAGGACCATGCTCGTCTCGCGCCCGGCAGCAGGACCGAGCTCGTGTCACGCCCCGTGCCGCAGGACGGGGCGATGGAGGCCAGTTTTGGCCGGCCTATTGGGTCTTGGCACTGGGGGCAGCCCAGGGGTGCGAAAGGCGGTTCCTTTCCGCTTGTGTCTTTGGTTGGGGTAGCGGCGGATCTCAGGTGAGGTGGTGTCAAGGTCTTGAATGCCGGGGCGGCGGCCCTGATGGTGCGTCCGCGAGGCTCATGGGCAGAGCCCGTGGCTTGGGGCTGCCCGGTTGCCACGGCCGTGTGGGCGGCGTGGTAGCCGGGATGTGGCGTTCGGTGGCGGTGAATGGTGGCCGGGGTGAAAACCTGCTCTATCTTCGGACGGACCGACGGCGGCGAAGCTCGTTCTCTTCTTGAAGGCGTCGTCACGGCTCTCATTGCCCGTCGTGTTGCTCCAGGGGAAACTCTCTGGTGTCGTCCCCTTCCTGAAGGCGTCGCCTTGAAGCCCACGGTTCGTCATATGCGGCTTCACCTCTTCGCATAGTGCTAGGGATGGTGTTGCTGCGCTCAGCGCCTATGTATCCTGCCTTGAGTGTGTGTGTGCATCTGTTGTGGGGGTGTGTGTTTGTACCGTGTACTGTTGATCATTGCTTTATATATAAAACGGGGCAAAAGCCTTTTTTGGTAAATCAAAAACAGACATGTGTTAGCTAATTTCTCTTTAATAAGACTTCTTGTTTTGGACCTCTTAGCTCGCGAACTTTCGTAATAAGGGGTGGCATTTGCGTACAATTTCCGCTAGTTTATGGATGAATAAGCTTCTAGATTGTCCGATTACTAAGCTCGTAGACGATGTACCCTTACTTTATAATTAATAAAAGCCATCCATAATGATCTTTCCTAAAAAATAGACAGTACCATACACCATGTCAATGTAACCACAGTCTGCAAGATTGGTTAGCCATCATAAAACCAACAATCAACCATCACCAACTGTCTTTTCTTCGGGTCCGGAGATTGGATGATTTGGCTTTACTTACGGATTTCATCAGTTTTGTGTTTGGTTCGGCCATGGGTTCGAGGAAAGCAGTTATGAAAAATTAGATGTGAGTTTTATCTTATGAGAAAGTTATAAAATCTTTGGTAACTAGATGTCGAATTGTGGCCATGACGACAATGTCTCAAATATCTATGATATCATATCATAACATGATGTTGGTTAGAGTTCAAGATCACGCTCTTTATACAATGATCAAAACATCCTTATCCAGAGTTTTTGTAGAAAAAATTAAAATAATTTTTACTCTATCACGATCCTCCAACCAAACATTTTCGCGGGCACTGAGTAGCTTGTGAGCTGCGAGCTGGTGTGCTCCAGGAAGCTCTAGACCACCTCTAGTACCTACTAACCTCCTACTAAGCTTGAATATCTCCTCCTCCAACATGGCATTGTCGTCACTCTCGGCGATGTTGATGACCACATTGTTGTCTCCATAGTGGTCTTCACGGCGCCATATTGAGTCATTCCCTTGGTTAACTCGGTAGGCTGAAGTTGTTGCCATTTCATGAAGGTGTCCTCGTTCCTCACACATCTCGTAACCACTGAAGCTCTTGTCTTGTCCTCCTCATCGTCGCCGCCAACTTGTTCTTCTTCGTCGTCAATGGGCCGGTTCTCAGGGCGGGCCGGCTTCTATTCGAGAACCAACAAAGCACTTCCGTCAGCATCCTCAGCTCCTTCCAGACGTGTGTGTGTTCTCATCAATGTTGAAATCATCGGAGGTGTGTACCGAAACAGTTCAATTGGATTCTACCTTAAGAAAATGCACCAATGTACAAAGATAAGGATGGGTTTTTTTACCCATAGGAATGATACCAATGTGTACCCGACTCGCATGGACAGCGTTCGGGCACATATTTATGCCCAAGAGTAACGCCGAACCCTATGGGTACAAACTCTTTGCGCACCGACATGCGTGAACCCAACCCAACAATGTAATCGTAACATGTGCGCGTGTCCACGAAACCCTTCGGTTAATCTATTGAAGTTCTCTGTTTGAACGGCCAAATCTCTTTTATTTGACACATGAAACTAAGTTCAATTTCGTATTTCTGTCAAAAGTATATTCATAAATGTGTTGAACTGTCCGTTGTTTATCCATCGAAAATACGGGCATGGACATGTTTTTTTACTCGCCGCCATGGGTCTGAGCAGACATTGGTGCTCATGAGCACGTCGGGAGCAGCTGATGATGAGACCAAAGCACACTGTTTTCTTTCTCTTCAAATTTATTCGCTCGCTCTGTTCCTTGGCAATTTTCTTGTAACCCGACACGATTCTCGCCGTCCTCAGCTCGCCGGGACGTTGAGCGGCTTCGCCACGGAGAACCCGCCGTCCACCATGAGGTTGTGCCCGGTGATGTACCTGGCATCGTCGGACGCCAGGAACACCGCCGCCCTCGCGACGTCCTCCGCGCGCAGCACCACACCGCCGCCCATCTCGTTGAAGTCCTCCTCGAACACCCGCCTGACCACCTCCTCCTCCCCCTCGTCGCCGCCGGCCCCCAGCGGAAGCCCCAGCAACTCCCTCACGGCGCGCGCGCCCATGGGCGTGGCGATGGCGTACGGGGAGATGGCGTTGACCCTGACGCCGCGCGCCGCCAGCTCCGCGGCCGCCGACCGCACCATGCCGACGACGGCCGTCTTGGAGACGCTGTACGCGTGGGGGCCCGAGCCGGCCAGCGCGCCCGCGGTGCTGGACGTGCAGAGGATGCAGCCCTGGCCGCGCGGGGCCATGGCGCGCGCCGCGTGCTTGATGCCGGCGGCCACGCCGCGGAGGTTGACGGCCATGACGCGGTCGAAGTCGGCCATGTCGAGGGACTCGATCGGGGCGCCCGCGTAGTTGCCGCCCGTGGTCCCGGCGTTGTTGAGCATGACGTCGAGCCGGCCGTGCCGCGCCACCGCGAGGTCCACGGCGGCGGCCACCTGCGCCTCGTCGGTCACGTCGCAGCGGGTGTAGCAGGCAGTGTCCGGGCCGCCGAGCTCGGCCGCCGCGGCGCGGCCCAGCTCGTCCTGGACGTCGGCGAGGACGACCCTGGCGCCGTTCCGGACGAACTCCGCCGCGGTCACCTTGCCGATGCCGCTCGCCGCGCCGGTGATGACGGCCACCTTCCCGGCCAGCCTCCGAGAGTCAGACGGCCCAGAGAGGAAGCGAGACGAGCTTCCCGCCCTTCCTCCCGCTCCGCTCCTCGCGGCGCTGCACTCTCAGAACAGAACCGGTGAGCGACGCAGCATCAGAACATCAAAAATGGCGGGTTTGCCCATCTACAAGAGTACAAGACCAGACCAAAACCCATTCCTGATGGCATCGTGTGCGTACCTCAGGACGACGCGCATTGCTCGGAACATCATCTTCGTTCGACACCAGCAGGCTAGGCAAACCCAGATGTAACCAAGGCTCGAAATATCTTTACAGTACTACTAATCTGCACTACGGAATTTTGCTGAGGGGACAATGCGTGGCTTCTGTGTGTTGAGCGATCGACATCGAGCAAGACGTACTCGGTGGGGGTAGATGATCGACGAGTCGCTGCCATGAATGAGGCAATGAATCAGAGCGCGCGCGCGTTTCACACAAGTGGTCTAAGAAAAATCGTGCTTAGCCTTGGATACGTATCTATCTGATTACAGTAGTTTTTTTGTTTGATAAAGTACGATATAGGTACACTAGTGGTTGAGGTTTTGGCTGAGTATTCGTGTGCCAGCATAAAATGGTCGTGACGATCCAGCAAACTTGTCGTTGGACTCGCCTCCTGCTTTTATTTCTGAACCTTTAGCGGATGATGTAAAGATTGTTTGATTTTAATAAAACGAGCCATGATGTCATTTCTCGTAAAAATTAAAGATAGACTAGTGTTTGAGGTTTTGGCTAGGTACTCAGCGAATGCGCACCCCCTCCCACCTCCGTCCTCCACGCATGATTTGGTCCGGCTCATGTGCCTGTTCACAAATCTAAAATTCAAAAAAAAAAATGATCAAGATTTTGCACAAAGTTATTAATTTCAGAAATTGCTCATGGATTTGAAAATTGTTCATGTATTTAAAAAAATATTCACGAATTTCAGAAAATTGTCGGGATTTCTTAAATATTCAAGAATCCAAATAATGTTCAGGAATTCAAAAATAATCATGAATTTATAAAAGAAAAGTACAAAACCACAAATCTTGAATTTCAAAATTTATTCATGAAACTGAAATCTGTTCATGTATTCGAAAAGTGTTAACTAATTTCAAAAAATGATCGGGATTTCTTAAATATTCAAGAATCTGAATAATGTTCATGAATTCAAAAATAATCATAAATTTGTAAAACAAAAACACAAAATTAAAAAAAAGTGGTCTTGAATTTAAAAAATTGCTCCCAAATTTCTGAAAGAGTTCATCAATTTAAAAAATGTTCGCTGATCCAAAAATGTTCATGAATTCAAAATAAAGTTCATAAATGTTAATCCAAACAAAAGTGTGTTCGTGAATATCAAGAAAAATCCAAATTTCAAAAAATGTTTACGATTTCAAAAACTGTTCATGTATTCAAAAAATGTTCATGATTTCAAAATATGTTCACGAATTTCAAAGATGTTCGCAAAATGATAAAATAAAAAAGAAAAGAAAAAATGTTTGTGAATTTGAAAATCTTAACAATTTCAAAAAAAGTTCACTATTTAATACAATCACGAATTTGACAAATGTTCATGATTTTTAAAAGTTCCCAATTTTAGAATGTTCACAAATTTAAAAGATGGTCATAAAATGAAAAATAAGAAAAGATAACAAAGAAAACTAAAGAAAAAATGATCACTGAATTTGAAAAATGTTCATGATTTCATAAAATATTCATGAATTCAAAAGTTTTTCACAAAATGAAAAAGGGAAATAAAGGAAAAATGGTGGCAAATTTGAAAAATGTTCACACATTCAAAAAATATTGATGATTTCAATAAATGCTCACAATTTCAGAAAATGTCCATGAATTTGGAAGATGTTCACAAAATGAAAAAGGGGAAAAGATAAAAAAGAAAAAGAATAAAAGAAATAAATGAACAATAAAGAGAAAAGAAAAAACAAACATGGAAAAAAGAAAAAGGGAAAATAAAATTAAAATTTAAAAGACAAGAAAAAACATAAGAAAAAAGCAAAAAAGAATAAGATAAAAGAAAGAAAAACTAGTCAGGGAAGGTTCTAGAATCTTCCCAAAACCAGTGGGGAAAAAGCCTCGTTGGGCCGGCCATACAGAGAATATCGCATGGGAGGGTTACACGTTAGGTCGTTATTTGGCGACCTACGCGCCAAATAGGACTGGTCATTTCGGTTGTACTTTTGTCTCTCTTGTTTTGCCCCCAGCTCTGGCTACTGAGTCCTCTTTATCAGCCCAACATGGCCGGTGTATCGGAATTCGAATTCAGACGTGTAAACCCAATAATTGTTGCAAATATGCCCTAGAGGCAATAATAAATATTATTATTTATTTTTATGTTCGTAATTAATGTTTATGCTATATGTCATAACTGCAATGGTTCTCGACTCTATAATAACCACGAGGCTTAGAGGAAAACTCGTGCGTATGTTTGAAATAATAAACAGTAAAATAGATTCTTAGTATTGCCTCTAAGACTAGTTCAAGTGTTGAATGATGGTTTCGTTTTCCTGATCATGGGCATGACAATGTCGACGGCTCGAGATGAGGGCGACATGGGGATGGCTGCTGGGCGATGGAACCTGTGGGCCGGCAGTCGGTGGGAGGGGAGGAGGGGAGGCGAGGAAGAGAGAAGAGAGCGTAGAGGGAAGGGGAGAGGACGACGGTTGCTCTCTCGCAAAGAAACAGGAAGAGAGCAATCTGATTGAGGAGAAACCCTATGGGCAATCAAACACAATAAGGGTGGCGGTAAGGGCGCCTCCTGGCCTATGCCACATCGATAGATATTTACTGTCACCAGGAAAAAAATGAGTTAGCGATAATCTCTGGGGGAGAGAAAAAGACCTAGCCTAGCCCGCGACCCAGCCGCCTCGTCTCCTGCCGCCGCATGCCTCACACTCACACCCAATCCCCTCCTCCCTCCATCCTCCCGCGTCGGTCACGCCCCTCCTCCCGCATCTCACCCATCTCGACGGATCCGAGGCGTGCGGGCACGGAGGCGAGGTTATCTGGCGGCGGCGGGAACCTCCAGTCAGATGGCGACCCCATGGATCCGTCCCTGCAGAAGAGAGAAGGAAGGAGAGGATGTAGAGATTGAGGAAAGAGGAGACCGGCCACGGAGATAACGTCCATGGCCAGCCAATCGAGCCCCACCTCCGGTGCGCGACCACAGGGAGGATTTTGCGATGTCGTCTTCTTATGCCGGTCCGTGCCCTGGAAGAACGACACACATGAGGTGTGCAGGTCACCACCGTGACACATCGTCTCTACTAGCGCTCTCCATGGTCCTGCCCTGCTTGCTGCATGTGTGATGTGTGCGTGCTTACTGATGTGTGGCACTTTCTTAATTATAAGTCCCAGTTTATGCACTTTCTAGAAGGATGATGGGGAGGAGGGGCTGCCTTTTTCCTCGGAGAGGAGGTCGACCGTCGGAGGTGACAAACGCTAACTGAACTTCGTATCGAAGCTTTGTGTGTGTTACTCCTTAATCTGCGGGTGAAATTCAAAGTTCTAATCGCCATCCTGGTGCTTGTTGGTTTCAGGCATTTGTGTGGGAATATGAAGCAGAAAGCATGAAGAAAATAGCCAACTATTTGTGTTTGTGTCTACAAGCTTTTGATTTTCTGTCCGGTCTATTTTTTATTTGCACTGTTGGACCCTCTTTCCATTTCTTGTGAATAATGTTTTTGTTTGATCGTACTCTCAATATAATGCATATTAACTCTATACTGCAGAATTTTTGAACAATTAGTACTGCACCCGGTTATCTACAGAGGAAGGCAAGGATAACTAGATTAAACATTTCACAAGATCCTCCCAATCACAGGCACAAACTCCTTTCAATATATTACGAGTGTGGTTGATTACCGGAGATTGTCAGATGAAAAGAAGCTATATCCTTTATATTTATCTAGATGTTTAATTAGCTGCACAACCATAGGTGATTCTATAAGGAAACTATTTATCCTGATGATCTTGATATCGAGTCGTGTATTAGTATAGGCTGTAATTTTTGGCTAGGAATCTATATATACCATCATGCATGAATAGGCTATGATTCTTTTTTCCTTCTACAGATTCTTTTTTTTTTGTTCACTGCCTGTGAAATAATTTCAGAGCTACTGTATTGTAGTAATTATTTGGCACATCCATAACTCAACTAGTTTATGCGTGATGATTTAGTTTGTATTTGGTTCCAAAGTGAACAAATTATTGGCCTTCATTAGGCAAGGATAGGTGTTTGGTACCAAAAGAAAAATTTAACTTTGTCAAGCTAACTAGCACGCATGGGTCTGAAGCAGCTACTTTATATATCCCTGGACTATAAATATTACATGCATCAGTACTTGATGCATCTCTGATATGCTTTTGCTATTTATTGTTGCCAGTGTTTAGATTGCAGGCTCAACTGTATATCCATGGATGTTACATGTATGACAATCTATAATTTTATATGAATTTTGTAGCTAGCAAGCAAATGTGGTGATCAAGGCTCTAATCTGCATTCTTTATTTGCATGAATGTTGTGTGCAGATAGGTACTAACCATGGAATATTTTCCTCATTGACGACAAGTACTCCGATAACAATTTATAAAAATTGATATAATTTCACAAGTATACAGATAGCCGACAAGGCAGCAATGCTATTGTTCAAATGTAGTCGAGTCGAGCTTTAGGTGTTTCAGAATTGGTAATATGTTTTTCTGAAAACAAGGATACAGTTGTTGGTGTTGTATATATTGGCATAGTATTTCTTTTATACTAGTATAATTCATACAGATTGGAGGGGAATTAGTATCTAACATCTAGGTAAATGTATGCTAGGGATTTTGTGTTCATGTAAAGTCGATACGAAGTCCCTTTTTATGATGCACTATGATAATGGAAAAGATTTCTGAAAATTGTGCCATCGTAGATGTGTCATCGTTGTCCAGAGCAGTCCCATGCCATATCAATTTAGAAGAATAAATTCTTCTACTTGAGATGTGTATTGAGCTTTTAAATTCTGCTCCCGTACAGGACAACGGCGAGAAGGGTCTCTCTGAGGTGGCTGCACTCGGTCCTCCCCTGCAGCCACACACCACATCGTCCGGCTGCGTTGATGTCGCTGCCGCCTCAGAGACCTGGATGATTCTGTTGTTGGCTTCTGTTATACCTGAATGTTTTCATCTCTCTCTCTCTCAGTGTGTGTGGCTTGTGTAGGCAGAGTAAAATGGCAGATTCATTCTTTAGGGATTTGGTTAGGAGATGATTCACGATTTTGATTAGGAATGGTCTAGATGTGGGCAGGAGGCAGTAATGTTCCTCTACGTCTAGTTTGAAAGAAGAGAGTGAGTTCTCAAATACAGTGAGATGTTGGTTGGAGAGTGAGTAATGCAATAGTCCGCGTGTAGTATGAGATTGGAACTAATGCTAAATATACTATTGTTGGAACTAATGCTAAATATACAATTTAGGTTTCTGACCATAATCTAGGTATTTCCTGTTAATAGTCTATACATACTTTGCATAATATAGGTTGATAGAAGCCAAATCAAACCTACATTTGGTGCTTATAAGCTAAAGGTGTTATGAGGGGATGAAAACTGAAGTACAGAATCTCTTAGCTTCATATATCAAGTCTGAAACGCTTCATTTCTTTTGTAATTTCTTGACATGTTGTAGGGCTGGCATTTCTATCACGACGGGTGGGAATATTAGAATATTTTTTAACAGGGTTAGCCCTATCTATGTTCCTTTTGGCATCAAACTTCTATACTATCTATTATGTGTGCATGCAAGCTCAGATCTCACCAAGCCAGTTGATTTGCTTTGTTGGAACTACCAATTTATAGTATATTCGTTAGGATTTAGGCCAGGAACAACCATTTAGTGGTATATTAATTGGCTGAGAATAACTGTGGTTCTTTATATTTAATTTGGGTTGTATACAGGAGGTTAAACGGCCAAGTATTGGGCTATGTTGATCAATAGAGTACTTAACTTAACAAATTGGCTTTGTCATCAGATGATGTAAACCTGATGTATATATAGTACTAGAATACATTTTTGTTTCAACATTATTTTTACGGCTTGTAGAACATGATACACATTCTGGTGACCTCCTTCGTAATTAGCCGATCTCTCACTCAGGCATGTAGCACTAACTGATATGTGTATTGGCATAATAAATACCATATGTTAGATTATATGCAACATATGCATTGCTAGAAAGAAGATAACAATAGTCCTTATAAGATGGGGATAACAAATTATTCAAGATATATGTCATTCAGATGTTGGGTGTCAAGCAGAGGCATGCCCACTGTTGTTAGACTAAATAAGAATGTGCTCCTAAAAGATGCAATGCACAATTTCTTCAATGATTTTGGTCTAGGTGAAAGGCAGTGTTGGATGTTTCTGTCGGCATAAAGGATTAGAATGGCTAATTTCCAGTATTGGCTGCTATTAATGTGTTCCTGGGTTGGTTGCTGATCTTTCCCCTCCTAATTCTTGAGTTTTACTTGCAAGTGAGCGTAACCTGGCAGCAGATTTTAATTCTTCTATAGCTGACTCAGTCCTATTACTGCTTTTTACAGAATCTAATGATTTTATTACTTATTATGCTCCTTATGAATGCTCATTCCGCGCATCACAGTATGGTTGTTGATGTTCACTTAGTCATTGCTATACAAAGGCATATTCATGTACCCTGGGGAGAAGAAAAGAGCCCAAATGGAGAACTTCTGTATGGTGAGTAATGTGCAAGTATAGAATTATCATCATAGCAAATAGAATTAACTGGATATTATTTGAAGGATAACGATTCCCCAAATTGACTCATTTAATTTAGAATGCATGCCCAGTTCTTGTTGTCTTGATTACTCAATTTGTCCAAACTGCAAAATACATATTCTTTTGGAGTCATGTATATATTGGTACCGGCTTAACTAATCAACGCATTCATCAAATGACTTTGTTTATGATACTATTTCTTTGCCAAAACCTTGCCGTGATGGCATTATTTATAAATTCGGGCACTTGCCTTTTCTCTATAATAAGCAAGTTCAATATCGTGCTTGATAGGTGCCAGTGTTGACCCTTGCTAGCTTGATATCCTGACGATGTTTCCCACGTACATCTTGGGTTGTTATTACCTGTCATAATTTGGTGTCGATTAATATTTCCTTCATAGCTTCTAACTGTGTGGTTCTAACCCCAAATGAGCTCAGCGATTCAACTATCTAATATAACATCATTATCAAGAGCTATGAATATTTTTTTCCTTCTTCATAGTTTCCATCAGTATCAAGATATTCGCAAGATTGGGCGCCAGTGGATGGGTGACTATCTCCACATTTGATCTTTCTATTTGACATCGCATAACATATGATGGTTTCTGCAGATCAGTCTTCTATGACGCCCACAAGGGGGACGTGGTCTACATCAAGGATTACTACAATGGCGCAGACCAGCAGTTGTTCGAGCAGGCGAGCATCAGCTCAGTGGGAGCAGTGGAGCAGGCGAGTTGTCTGTAATGCATTTTTCATGCCATCAGGTTGTATCTCCGTAGGTCTTCTTTCATGTGCTATAAGTATTAGCCCCATCCAAGAAGTTTGTCTTAAATTTATCTAGATATGGATGTATCTAACACTAAATGTATCTAAGACAAGCTTTTTGGGATGAAGGGAGTTTGTGCTACCTTTGGACCAATTGTATTGGGTGGCCCTCATTATCTCTACAATTAATTTAAGTTGATTTGAAATTATAATTTTTCAACACATGCCTAATGTCCTCTATACATGTGCACTAGATGCTTGCTTTCCTAACAAATCAATCTGTGATAAACATCACCTCGTATAACTTGATTGTTTCTGGAGACTTATCCAAGTGACTTACGATGCATATGAATAGAAATGCACATGTACACAACATGGACCAAACAAGCCAACTAAATAGGCAGCAGCAAACTAGGCACCGCACCATCACGCCTAAGCGGCGCCACCAGGTGGCGCCCCAACCACTAGTATGCCTTTATACCTCGTGGTAAAATTCCATCAATGCCCTTAATGAGTCGTCAAAACCATAGGCGGGGCCACTGAGTTTTCACCGTGGAAGGCCAACACCAGGAGCCCTCCTAGCCACGATAGCTGACAGGAAAGGCCCACGAACGCCTGGCCCCAATGGTCAGTGAGCGATGACCCCGAGGTGAAAAAAATAAACAAACTGTTCATTCCCCCGATCCTGAATTTTATCCGTCGGTTGTGCTCATCTCAGGGGCAAATCCAACGGTCAGAATTGCATCAAGCCGTAGATCCAACGGTCCAGAAGCTCAAATGCCGAGGTGCCTTAGGTTCTTGCACGACTCTAACTATGGGATATAAGTGGCATCTCCAACGCTGACCCTCAAACCGTCCACATACGTTCGGAACCACGGGGGGCCAGACGTGTTGTGCTATCCAACGCGGGCCTGTATCGGTCCGCCGAATGGTTCGGGCGCACTTTCGCCCACAAAGTGGAAACAAAGTTGGGCTTTGCGGGAGTCCGGACAGCAGCCACGTAGGACTCCGACACCCTCGGCCCACTAAATCCCTTCTTTCGGTCTCTCATTCACCCCTTCTTCCCCTTCGCTTTGCATCTGCACCCTCCTCCGCTGCCGCGGCCGCTGTCCCTCTCCGGCCAGCACACAGGCATTGTCGGACCTACGCAACCAGCACCGACGTGCCCGCTCGCCTTTTACAACAACGTCTTCCACCCAAGACCCGTCCGTAGGCAGGTACACGTCGAACCTTGTCAACGTCGTCCATGGTGGACACCAAGCCCAATAGGTGTTCGGTCAAAAGTTATTGAGCTTATTTTCGAACGCCATGTCATTTTTAGAGTACAAATCATGGCGGGGTACTCGATCATGGAGGATGAGTTATTGTGCGATGCGTGGTTGGTCGTATCCATGGATTTCATAGGCAGGAGCAGATGGGGGCTCTTCTGCCAGCACATGCATGATTCGTTTCACGCCCAAAAGCACATTGTGCCCTACGACATGCACATCATCCATGATTGCAATGTGATATCGTTATCGTATTGATGGTACGCCATCCAGACCACCATCATCAAGTTTTGTGCCGTGGTCGATATGTTGGAGGCAAGGTGGCCATTGCGCGTGGCAGCCGAGGAGATCGTAAGTTTTGCTTCTTCTTGCTCAACTTTGTGATTCATTCATTCAATGTTGCTCTACACATTGTGTAGCCCGCACGCGATGTTGTGATGTACCACAGGATAGAGGGACGGCCATTTACACACATACACCGTCGGATGAAGCTGAAGGGGCAGTATGTGTGGGACGACATGATCCGTTCATGAAAAACTTGTTGAACATCCGGTTAATCTCATTGAATTTGAAGTATTGTTGTGCTAGACTTATTTGCATGCTATGTATAGATGATTTGTGCTATTTCTATCCTAACTTCAATGAAATCCACCGCGTTTGTATCAATTTCGCCTGGTTAATTGAAACTCAGCTTGAAAGCAGTGTTGCATTGCCGTCTCCCGCATCCGTGTCCATATACTGATCTCCCTATCCATAAACGGATGCTGGAGCAAATTTACAAATCAGCGTTGGAGATGTCCTAATGGAACAGTTCTTCTGACCCATTAACAATTTAATGCGAGAACAGTTGCTGATCCTGTACGGTCTCGGCCTCGCTGACATTTTCTGGACCGGGTATTTCTAACTGATGGACCATGAGCGAGTCGTCCGTCTCAAGCTATCGACAGATCGGCATAATTTACTATGGGGTATTTTTGTACTCTCTTTGTTTTTATTTCTTCTGCATATTAGTTTTGTTAAAATCAAACTCTACACATTTATTAAGTTGTAGAAAATTAGCTGTGTACTAAACCAACGACAAGGACTATGAAAGGAGTAACGTACACACCATCAAATGAGTACCATTAGATTGAATATATTTTCACGTCGTATAGGTTTAGCTTTTTTTAACATATTTTTTTATTACTTTTAAGCACATTTTACAGAAAGTAGCGTGAATGGAGCTACGCTAGATACACAGAGAATGTCCCTTCCTGGACACAGACCTATGTTTAGACATAAGCACCTGATTGTGAATCCTGTTCCTATGAATACGTGAGATCCCGTTGGCCTTGAAGGAAGCGTTGGCTTGTATATCCGCGAGAAGAGGTCTGATCATCAGGTGACCTAGTGCATTCATGATATTGCTTGCAGTCGCAGCTGATGCCAAAACAGAGTAATCAGTGTAGAAGACGGGCTGCTACAGTTGTAAAATCTCTGCTAGCTTAGTAGCAAGAAGAAGGCCGAAGGCCTCAACCTGGAGTGGTGAAGAAGCTGGAGGAGACAAGGCCGAGACATAAAGCCGCTTGAAGTGTTGGTTGCTCTCCACCTGGATGAAGATGCCGATGCCAGCTGGAGTTGGGTGCGCATTTTTTCATGCGAGTCGGAGGAGATAGGGAGTACTAAAAAGTGAAGAAAACATGCCCTAGAGGCAATAATAAAGTTGTTATTTTATATTTCCTTATATCATGATAAATGTTTATTATTCATGCTAGAATTGTATTAACCGGAAACTTGATACATGTGTGAATACATAGACAAAACACCGAGTCCCTAGTAAGCCTCTACTAGACTAGCTCGTTAATCAAAGATGGTTAAGTTTCCTAACCATAGACATGCGTTGTCATTTGATAAACGAGATCACATCATTAGGAGAATGATGTGATGGACGAGACCCATCCGTTAGCTTAGCATAATGATCGTTAAGTTTTATTGCTATAGCTTTCTTCATGACTTATACATATTTCTCTGACTATGAGATTATGCAACTCCCGAATACCGGAGGAACACCTTGTGTGCTATCAAATGTCACAACGTAACTGGGTGATTATAAAGATGCTCTACAGGTGTCTCCGAAGGTGTTTGTTGGGTTGGCATAGATCGAGATTAGGATTTGTCACTCCGAGTATCGGAGAGGTATCTCTGGGCCCTCTCGGTAATGCACATCATATGAAGCCTTGCAAGCAATGTGACTAATAAGTTAGTTACGGGATGATGCACTACGGAACGAGTAAAGAGACTTGCCGGTAACGAGATTGAACTAGGTATGATGATACCGACGATCGAATCTCGGGCAAGTAACATACCGATGACAAAGGGAATAACGTATGTTGTTATGCGGTTTGACCGATAAAGATCTTCGTAGAATATGTAGGAGCCAATGTGAGCATTCAGGTTCCGCTATTGGTTATTGACCGGAGATGTGTCTCGGTCATGTCTACATAGTTCTCAAACCCATAGGGTCCACACGCTTAACGTTCGATGACGATTTGTATTATGAGTTATGTGATTTGATGACCGAAGTTTGTTCGGAGTCCCAGATGAGATCACGGATGTGACGACCCCGGCTTAATCGTGCACTAATCATACACGCAAATGCACACGATCAAGCCTAAGGACTCACTTGAAGATATCACAACACAACTCTAAAACATAAATAAATTCATACAAGCTTTATATTACAAGCCAGGGCCTCGTGGGCTCGAATACATAGCTCGATGGCATACAAGTGTCAGCGGAAGCATTAGATATCTAGGTACAGATATATTACAGACAGAGAGAGATAAGCCTTCACAGAGGCGGGGCAAAATAAAACTCTACGATCGAAAGGCGTGGGCCTCCTGCCCTGGACCCTCCGAATCCTACTCCTGGTCGTCGGTCGGCTCCTCGTAGTAGTAGTACTCTCCGGGCTGGTAGTAGTAGTGGTCGTCGTCGGGGACAACTGGCTCCGAGGCTCCATCGTCTGGTGGCATCAATTGGATATGGGGGAAAAAGAAAGTAAAGCAAACGTGAGTACTCATCCGAAGTACTCAGCAAGCAAGGAGCTACACTACATATGCAACATTTTCAAAGGGGGCTGTATATGTGGACTGGGCTGCAGAAATGCTAGAGTAGAGGGGAAAAGCCTAGTCCTATCGAAGACTAGCATCTTCAGCAGTCTTGCAGCATAGAAAGAGAGTAGAATAACATAACGTAAAGTAGTAGTAGCATCAACCTCGGCCAGAGATTCTTCCTCGACTCCCTGCGAGAAAGCAATCCCAGAGCCGTACTATCCAGTTCTCATCTCAAGTCATGTTCTAGTTGTACCGATCGGGATACAACTCCGAGTGTCCGTTACCGTAGGACAGGCTATCGATAGAAGTTTCTTCCCTGCAGGGGTGCACCAACTTACCCACCACGCTCGCTTAACTCCGGCCGGACACACTTTTCTGGGTCATGCCCGGCCTCGGCTAAGCAACACGCCGCAACCCGACCTGGGCTCTAAAGAGAGGTCAGCACGCCGGACTAACCTATGCCCCCAGGGGTCTTGGGCCTTCGCCCTGGGAACCCTGCACGTTGCGAGGACGTTTCGGAAGCAGACCTAGCAACCCCTTATACAAGCGCAGTTGCGTTCCCAGTCCAATCCAAAACAGGCCGCTCCTCGCTGACGTCAATAGAGCTTGGGCTGATGTATACGACGCAGAACGCCCATACTATGCCCACGTGATGGTTAGTGCTATCAGGCCAGAGGCCCCTCGGATCAAATATCCAAATCGTTAGTGGATTAGGAGCGCGCGGTAACGAGCAGAGACTCACGATCGATGTGACCCCGTCACCCCGTCTCGAGGACTTGCGGCAAGGGCTAAGAATGCCCGGCCACGCCTCATAGTTATCTCGCGGGCACCTCTCAGGTCAACCCGACTCCACATCACTTCGCATTCATGCTCGCGCGGGTACCCCTCAGGGCCGACCCGTCTTTAGTATCATGGTTCAAAGTCAAGTCATAGTATCCAAAGTAGCTGTGTGTCTGACACCGAAGGGAACCCTGAGGAATCACCCTCGATGGAATTCCCGCTCGATGTTATCATCAAGGTGAACGAAGGAGGAATCACCCTCGAGGTCCACACTTGAGATGTTGCACGACGGCATCGGTATCGGGGGTGGTGTAGGAGGAATCACCCTCGCTTACCACGACCGAGTAACTAACCTACAAGGTTATCATCTGAAGTGCTGTCGAGGTATCACCCTCGGCACTCGATAGTAACCCAGTAGTGTCGAGCATCTTAGGGGAAGTGACGTGCGGTGCCCGGGTCTGATCTTCGATCCCGTTGCTCGGGTCTTCTGAGAGTCCAGCGGGGCAGTCGGGACAAGTGGGTCTCTGGTAAGGCTCTACCCATCCTATTCTAAATAGTTTAGGATAGCAGGAAAGTATCAACAACACGTTACAAGTAACAGGCTATGCAGCAGATATAGGACAACAGTAGCAGCAGTAACTTCTAATGCAAGCATAAGAGAGAAGAGAGTGGGCGATATCGGAATGCTCAAAATGGGGGTGCTTGCCTGTCTGCTCGATGGCAAGGGCAGGGTCGTCGGGGACGTAGTCGTACTCCGGAGCGGCGTCTGCCTCAGGAGCTACGGCAACGTCGGGGTCTACCGAAGGAGAAGAGGGGGAAGAAACAAGTAAATATAATGCAAACAGATGCAACACAGTGCGTGCTATGCTATGATGCAGTGCAGGGTTGCCTAAATATGCATCTAAGTCATTTTAGTTATTTCTAGGAATAACCGGGGATTTATTAATCGGTGTGCGTGCATTATTCATCTGCCGGATTCGGGCCTGGAGTTATGAGTTCTTCTACGTAGGGGGTTCCGGCATCGAAACAGACGACACGATCAAACTCGTCTCGTCGTTCTGAGCAACTTTCATGTTTTAAGTTTTTCGATCTGAGCTACGGTTTAAAAGTTATTAATTTTTAAAGTTTATTTGAATTTCTGGAATTATTTTTATTTATAGAAAATGAATTATGACATCAGCATGATGTAATGCTGACATCAGCAAGTCAACAGTCGGCTGACCAGTCAAACATGACATGTGGGTCCAGTGGGACCCACATGTCAGCCTCTGTTACTTTAACAGTGAGTTAAACTAATTAAATGGGTTAATTAGGGAGTGGGCCCCATCTGTCAGTGAGACATTAGTAATTAGATTTATTTTTAAAAACCTATTTAGTTAATTAAGCACGCGGGCCCACTGGTCAGTGACTGGGCGTTGCCCAGTCAGCATTTGACTGGGTCAACGGGACCCAGGGGCCCAGTGGCAGTGGCTGTGGGAAGGCCCACGTGTGCGGCCACGTCAGCGGCGCCGGAACGGCGCCGGAGTTGCCTCCGGCGACCATTTACCGCGGCGGCGCGCTCGAGACCGGCCGGAAAACGGCTGTGGTGGTCCATTAGGACCACCGCGAGCATCTACGAGACCGGGGCGACGTCGCGAAGCAGCTAGGGGGTAGCAGCGTCGATGGGGACGGTCGAAACTTCGCCGGAGACGAGCATGGCGGCGGTGGCGTTCGGTGGCGCGAAGGGAAAGTGGATTGCGAGGCTCATTCGGTGCGGGAGTGGGCGCATTCGAACGTGGGCATCACACCGCGTCGAACGGTGGCATCGGCGGCCGTTGAAACGGGCCACAGCGTCGGCTGCGACGCCGACCGATGACGGCCGGAGCTCGAGCTCGTGGGGAAGCTAGCTACGGAGAGCTACGCGGCTCGAGGACAGGAATGGGGAAGGGGAGAAGCTCACCGAGCGGTCACGTAAGACCCTTGGGAGCTTAGTAGCAGCAGTGGTGGACAGGGACGACGACGAGCGCGTCGGGGCAGAGGAAGAAGACGACGTCGATGTGGGCGATGCGGTGGCTCCGAGCTCCAACTGGTGGCGTCTGGAGACGCCGCGGACGACGGCGACCCTCTACGACATGGCGGCGAGGCGAGTGGTGGCCGGAGGCCGCGGGATCGACGCGGCGACGGCGACGGCTGCGCTCGGGATGAGCGGGATCGAGAGAGAGGAGGGGAACGGGGCGGAGTGGAGCTAGGGTTCGCCTGGGGGAGTCGCTGGGGATGCTCTTATCCTCCTCGCGGCGGCAGCGGCGCCGGGGGATGGGCGACACGTGCAGCGCCCGTCGGCGTGTCGGCGCGGGCACGCGATAGCGCGGGGATGAGGAGGACGACCCAGGTGGGCTGGGCCTGGCCTGCGGCGCTGGGCCGACTACTGTTCACGTAGGCTCTAGTGCACAGTAGGCCTTTTCCAATTTTCTATTTTCTGTTTCACATTTCTTTTATTCTTTTCTGTTTTGATTTAGTTAGGGCTCTTATGCATTTTTATAAAATGTGGAACTTGGTCCAAGCAATGCAATGCGATATTACCCTTCACCAAAAACTTGTTTGGACATTGGATTTCATTTTAAATTGAAATGATTTTAAATGGATTTAATTAATTCTGTTTTGGTGTTGTTTCATCTTGTTTGAGTCATTTGTCTAACTCCAACTTTATTGATGATGGTTTTACAAGTGTTCCTGGATTATTTGCCATTTAACAAACATTTTCCCAACAGTGTTTGATCAACTTCATATTTCACTTTTGAATTTGAGTTGATTTTTCAGAATGGAGTTGATTTGCTTTGGTTAACCTCTATGTTTAGGCACTGTAAATGATATGACTTGGCATTATTAGCAGCTGATCACAGTGGCAATTACATAGGGGTGTTACAACGGACATGACGCGGAGTCTCAAAATGGTCGAGAGGTAAAGATTCATATATTGGAAGGTTGCATTTGGACATCGGAATGGTTCCGAGTGATTCGGGCATTTTTCTGGAGTACCGGGAGGTTACCGGAACCCCCCGGGAGAAGTAATGGGCCTATTGGGCCTTATTGGAGGAGAGGAGAGAGGCCACGTGAGAGGGGCGCGCCCCCCCTTTGCCCAAACCGAATTGGACTAGGGGAGGGGGCCGGCCCCCCTCTTTCCTTCTCCCTCTCTCTCCCTTCCCTTTCCCCTTCTCCGGAAAAAGGAAAGGGGAATCCTACTAGCACTGGGAGTCCTAGTAGAACTCCCCCCTTGGCGCGCCCCCCTCCAGGCCGACCGCCTCCTCCCCCCCTCCTTTATATACGAGGGAGGGGGGCACCCCAAAGGCACACCAATATTTGTCTTAGCCGTGTGCGGTGCCCCCCTCCACAGTTACACACCTCGGTCATATCGTCGTAGTGCTTAGGCGAAGCCCTGCGCCGGTAACTTCATCATCACCGTCACCACGCCGTCGTGCTGACGGAACTCTCCCTCATCCTCAACTGGATCAAGAGCTCTAGGGACGTCATCGAGCTGAACGTGTGTTGAACGCGGAGGTGCCGTACGTTCGGTACTTGGATCGGTTGGATCGCGAAGACGTTCGACTACATCAACCGCGTTACTAAACGCTTCCGCTTTCGGTCTACGAGGGTACGTGGACATACTCTCCCCTCTCGTTGCTATGCATCTCATAGATAGATCTTGCGTGAACGTAGGAATTTTTTTGAAATTGCACGTTCCCCAACAGTGGCATCCGAGTCAGGTCTATGCGTAGATGATTTGCACGAGTAGAACACAAAGAGTTGTGGGCGATAATAGTCATACTGCTTACCACCAACGTCTTACTTTGATTCGGCGGTATTGTTGGATGAAGCGGCCCAGACCGACATTACATGACCGCGTTCATGAGACTGGTTCTACCGACGTGCTTTGCACAAAGGTGGCTGGCGGGTGTCTGTTTCTCCAACTTTAGTTGAATCGAGTTTGACTACGGTCGGTCCTTGTTGAAGGTTAAAACAACACACTTGATGAAAAATCGTTGTGGTTTTGATGCGTAGGTAAGAACGGTTCTTGCTTGAAGCCCGTAGCAGCCACGTAAAACTTGCAACAACAAAGTAGAGGACGTCTAACTTATTTTTGCAGGGCATGCTGTGATGTGATATGGTCAAGACATGATATGATACATGTTATTGTATGAGATGATCATGTTTTGTAAAAGTTATCGGCAACTGGCAGGAGCCTTATGGTTGTCGCTTTATTGTATGAAATGCAATCGCCATGTAATTGCTTTACTTTATCACTATGCGGTAGCGATAGTCGTAGAAGTAATAGTTGGTGAGACGACAACGACGCTACGATGGAGATCAAGGTGTCAAGCCGGTGACGATGGAGATCATGACGGTGCTTTGGAGATGGAGATCAAAGGCACAAGATGATGATGACCATATCATGTCACATATTTTGATTGCATGTGATGTTTATCTTATATGCATCTTATTTTGCTTAGTACGGCGGTAGCATTATAAGATGATCCCTCACTAAATTTCAAGGTATAAGTGTTTTCCCTGAGTATGCACCGTTGCGAAAGTTCTTCGTGCTGAGACACCACATGATGATCGGGTGTGATAGGCTCTACGTTCAAATACAACGGGTGCAAGACAGTTTTGCACATGCGGAATACTTGGGTTAAACTTGACGAGCCTAGCATATGCAGATATGGCCTCGGAACACTGAGACCGAAAGGTCGAACGTGAATCATATAGTAGATATGATCAACATAGAGATGTTCACCATTGAAAACTACTCCATCTCACGTGATGATCGGACATGGTTTAGATGATATGGATCACGTGATCATTTAGATGACTAGAGGGATGTCTATCTAAGTGAGAGTTCTTAAGTAATATGATTAATTGAACTTTAATTTATCATGAACTTAGTCCTGGTAGTATTTGCAAATTATGTTATAGATCAATAGCTCGCGTATAACTCCCCTGTTTTATTTTGATACGTTCCTAGAGAAAACTAAGTTGAAAGATGAAAGTAGCAATGATGCGGACTTGATCCGTAATCTGAGGATTATCCTCACTGCTGCATGGAAGAATTATGTCCTTGATGCACCGCTAGGTGACAGACCTATTGCAGGAGCAGATGCAAACGTTATGCACGTTTAGCAAGCTTGATATGATGACTACTTGATAGTTTAGTGCGCCATGATTTACGGCTTAGAACCGGGACTTCAAAAACGTTTTGAACGCCACGGAGCATATGAGATGTTCCAGGAGCTGAAATCAGTATTTCAGACTCATGCCCGTGTCGAGAGGTATGAAACCTCTGACAAGTACTTTGTCTACAAGATGGAGGAGAATAGTTCAGCTGGTGAGCATGTGCTCAGAATGTCTGGGTACTACAATTGCTTGAATCAAGTGGGAGTTAATCTTCCAGATAAGATAGTGATTGACAGAGTTCTCTAGTCACTATCACCAAGTTACTAGAACTTCGTGATGAACTATAATATGCAAGGGATAACGAAAATAATTCCCAAGCTCTTCGCAATGCTGAAATCGGCGAAGGTAGAAATCAATAAATAGCATCAAATGTTGATGGTTGACAAGACCACTAGTTTCAAGAAAAAGGGCAAGGGAAAGAAAGAGAACTTCAAGAAGAATGGCAAGCAAGTTGTCACTCCCATGAAGAAGCTCAAAGATGGACCTAAGCCTAAAACTGAGTGCTTCTACTGCAAAGGAAATGGTCACTGGAAGCGGAACTACCCCAAATACTTGGTGGATAAGAAGGATGGCAAAGTGAACAAAGGTATATTTGATATACACGTTATTGATGTGTATTTTACTAGTGTTCATAGTAGCCCCTGGGTATTTGATACTGGTTCAGCTGCTAACATTAGTAACTCGAAACAGGAGTTGTAAAATGAACAGAGACTAGTTAATGACAAGGTGACGATGTGTGTTGGAAGTGATTCCAAGGTTGATAAGATCACCATCGCACACTCCCTCTACCTTCGGGATTAGTGTTGGACCTAAATAAATGTTATTTTGTGTTTGCGTTAAGCATGAATATGATTGGATCATGTTTATTGCGATACAGTTATTCATTTAAGTCAGAGAATAATTGTTGTTCTGTTTACATGAATAAACCCTTCTATGGTCATACACTCAATATAAATAGTTTATTGAATCTCGATCGTAGTGATACACATATTCATAATATTGATGCCAAAAGATGCAAAGTTGATAATGATAGTGCAACATACTTGTGGCACTGCCGTTTAGGTCATATTGGTGTAAAGCGCATGATGAAACTCCATGCGGATGGACTTTTGGAATCACTTGATTATGAATCAGTTGATGCTTGCGAACCATGCCTCATGGGCAAGATGACTAAGACTCCGTTCTCCAGAACAATGGAGCGAGCCACTGACTTATTGGAAATAATACATATCGATGTATGCGGTCCGATGAGTGTTGAGGCTCGCGGCGGGTATCGTTATTTTCTGACCTTCACAGATGATTTGAGCAGATATGGGTATATCTACTTGATGAAACATAAGTCTGAAACATTTGAAAAGTTCAAAGAATTTCAAAGTGAAGTGGAAAATCATCGTAACAAGAAAATAAAGTTTCTACGATCTGATCGCGGAGGCGAATATTTGAGTTACGAGTTTGGCCTTCAT
Source organism: Thinopyrum elongatum (assembly GCA_011799875.1). Classification (NCBI taxonomy): domain Eukaryota; kingdom Viridiplantae; phylum Streptophyta; class Magnoliopsida; order Poales; family Poaceae; genus Thinopyrum; species Thinopyrum elongatum. The sequence goes on from CM022298.1 coordinate 120,654,672, forward strand.
TTAAAACAATGTGGAATAGTTTCACAACTCACGCCACCTGGAACACCACAGCGTAATGGTGTGTCCGAACGTCGTAACCGTACTTTATTAGATATGGTGCGATCTATGATGTTTCTTACCAATTTACCACTATCGTTTTGGGGTTATGCATTAGAGACAGCTGCATTCACGTTAAATAGGGCACCATCTAAATCCGTTGAGACAACACCATATGAACTGTGGTTTGGCAAGAAACCTAAGCTGTCGTTTCTTAAAGTTTGGGGCTGCGATGCTTACGTGAAAAAGCTTCAACCTGATAAGCTCGAACCCAAATCGGAGAAATGCGTCTTCATAGGATACCCAAAGGAGACTGTTGGGTACACCTTCTATCACAGATCCGAAGGCAAGATATTCGTTGCTAAGAATGGATCCTTTCTAGAGAAGGATTTTCTCTCGAAAGAAGTGAGTGGGAGGAAAGTAGAACTTGATGAGGTAATAGTACCTTCTCCCGTATTGGAAAGTAGTTCATCACAGAAATCAGTTCCAGTGATGTCTACACCAATCAGTGAGGAAGTTAATGATGATGATCATGAAACTTCAGATCAAGTTACTACCGAACCTCGTAGGTCAACCAGAGTACGTTCCGCACCAGAGTGGTACGGTAATTCTGTTCTGGAAGTCATGTTACTAGACCATGACGAACCTACGAACTATGAGGAAGCGATGATGAGCCCAGATTCCGCGAAATGGCTTGAGGCCATGAAATCTGAGATGGGATCCATGTATGAGAACAAAGTGTGGACTTTGGTTGACTTGCCCGATGATCGGCAAGCCATAGAGAATAAATGGATCTTCAAGAAGAAGACTGACGCTGACGGTAATGTTACTGTCTACAAAGCTCGACTTGTTGCGAAAGGTTTTCGACAAGTTCAAGGAGTTGACTACGATGAGACCTTCTCACCCGTAGCGATGCTTAAGTCTGTCCGAATCATGTTAGCAATTGCCGCATTTTATGATTATGAAATTTGGCAAATGGATGTCAAAACTGCATTCCTTAATGAATTTCTTAAAGAAGAGTTGTATATGATGCAACCAGAAGGTTTTGTCGATCCTAAAGGTACTAACAAAGTGTGCAAGCTCCAACGATCCATTTATGGACTAGTGCAAGCATCTCGGAGTTGGAATATACGCTTTGATGAGTTGATCAAAGCATATGGTTTATACAGACTTTTGGAGAAGCCTGTATTTACAAGAAAGTGAGTGGGAGCTCTGTAGCATTTCTGATATTATATGTGTATGACATATTGTTGATTGGAAATGATACGGAATTTCTGAATAGCATAAAAGGATACTTGAATAAGAATTTTTCAAAGAAAGACCTAAGCTACTTAAGTATTGAGCATCAAGATCTATAGGGATAGATCGAGACGCTTAATAGGACTTTCACAAAGCACATACCTTGACAAGATTTTGAAGAAGTTCAAAATGGATCAGTCAAAGAAAGGGTTCTTACCTGTGTTGCAAGGTGTGAAATTGAGTAAGACTCAAAGCCCGACCACGGCAGAAGATAGAGAGAGAATGAAAGTCATTCCTTATGCCTTAGTCATAGGTTCTATAAAGTATGCCATGCTGTGTACCAAACCTATTGTGTACCTTGCCATAAGTCTGGCAGGGAGGTACCAATAGTGATCCAGGAGTAGATCACTAGATAGCAGTCAAAATTATCCTTAGAGGACTAAGGAAATGTTTCTCGGTAATGGAGGTGATAAAGAGTTCGTCGTAAAGGGTTACGTCGATGCAAGTTTTGACACTGATCTAGATGACTCTAAGTCTCAATCTAGATACGTATTGAACATGGGAGCAATTAGCTAGAGTAGCTCCATGCAGAGCATTGTAGACATAGAAATTTGCAAAATACATTCGGATCTGAATATGGCAGACCCGTTGACTAAACTTCTCTCACAAGCAAAACATGATCACACCTTAGTACTCTTTGGGTGTTAATCACATAGCGATGTGAACTAGATTTTTGACTCTAGTAAACCCTTTGGGTGTTGGTCATATGGCGATGTGAACTATGGGTGTTAATCACATAAAGATGTGAACTATTGGTGTTAAATCACATGGCGATGTGAACTAGATTATTGACTCTAGTGCAAGACTGAAGGAAATATGCCCTAGAGGCAATAATAAAGTTGTTATTTTATATTTCCTTATATCATGATAAATATTTATTATTCATGCTAGAATTGTATTAACCGGAAACTTGATACATGTGTGAATACATAGACAAAACACCGAGTCACTAGTAAGCCTCTACTAGACTAGCTCGTTAATCAAAGATGGTTAAGTTTCCTAACCATAGACATGTGTTGTCATTTGATAAACGGGATCACATCATTAGGAGAATGATGTGATGGACGAGACCCATCCGTTAGCTTAGCATAATGATCGTTAAGTTTTATTGCTATAGCTTTCTTTATGACTTATACATATTCCTCTGACTATGAGATTATGCAACTCCCGAATACCGGAGGAACACCTTGTGTGCTATCAAACGTCACAACGTAACTAGGTGATTATAAAGATGCTCTACAGGTGTCTCCGAAGGTGTTTGTTGGGTTGGCATAGATCGAGATTATGATTTGTCACTCCGAGTATCGGAGAGGTATCTCTGGGCCCTCTCGGTAATGCACATCATATGAAGCCTTGCAAGCAATGTGACTAATAAGTTAGTTACGGGATGATGCACTACGGAACGAGTAAAGAGACTTGCCGGTAACGAGATTGAACTAGGTATGATGATACCGACGATCGAATCTCGGGCAAGTAACATACCGATGACAAAGGGAATAACGTATGTTGTTATGCGGTTTGACCGATAAAGATCTTTGTAGAATATGTAGGAGCCAATGTGAGCATCCAGGTTCCGCTATTGGTTATTGACCGGAGATGTGTCTCGGTCATGTCTACATAGTTCTCGAACCCGTAGGGTCCGCACGCTTAACGTTCGATGACGATTTGTATTATGAGTTATGTGATTTGATGACCGAAGTTTGTTCGGAGTCCCGGATGAGATCACGAACATGACGAGGAGTCTCGAAATGGTCGAGAGGTAAAGATTCATATATTGGAAGGTTGCATTGGACATCGGAATGGTTCCGAGTGATTCGGACATTTTTCCGGAGTACCGGGAGGTTACCGGAACCCCCCGGGAGAAGTAATGGGCCTATTGGGCCTTATTGGAGGAGAGGAGAGAGGCCACGTGAGAGGGGCGCCCCCCTTTTCCCAAACCGAATTGAACTAGGGGAGGGGGCCGGCCCCCCTCTTTCCTTCTCCCTCTCTCTCCCTTCCCTTTCCCCGTCTCCAGAAAAAGGAGAGGGGAATCCTACTAGGAATGGGAGTCCTAGTAGGACTCCCCCCTTGGCGTGCCCCCCTCCAGGCCGGCCGCCTCCTCCCCCCCTCTTTTATATACGGGGGAGGGGGGCACCCCAAAGGCACACCAAAATTTGTCTTAGCCGTGTGCGGTGCCCCCCTCCACAGTTACACACCTCGGTCATATCGTCGTAGTGCTTAGGCGAAGCCCTGCGCCGGTAACTTTATCATCACCGTCACCATGCCGTCGTGCTGATGGAACTCTCCCTCGTCCTCAACTGGATCAAGAGCTCGAGGGACGTCATCGAACTGAACGTGTGCTGAACGCGGAGGTGCCGTACGTTCGGTACTTGGATTGGTTGGATCGCGAAGACGTTCGACTACATCAACCGCGTTAATAAACGCTTCCGCTTTCGGTCTACGAGGGTACGTGGACATACTCTCCCCTCTCGTTGCTATGCATCTCCTAGATAGATCTTGCATGAACGTAGGATTTTTTTTTGAAATTGCACGTTCCGCAACAAAAAGACCACCCCGTTTCCCTGCTCCTACCTCCATCTCCTTTGTTAGGGCAACTCTAACGCGCTGTCGCAAATGGACGCGCGTTTTGTTTGTTTTCCGTTCGTTTTGGACCCTTGAAGACGCGCCGTTGTCTACCCGCATTTGACCGGTGCGTCCAACCGGCTGACGTATTTTTCGTCCGCGCCCGATCTTTTGCAAGCAAATTTAATCTAAAGAAAACGCCAGCGGCCGGCTTACATGTCAGTCAAAAAAAAACATAGTTGCACACATGAGGGCGGGAGGGCAGAAGGTTTTTGAGAGAGAAGGGGAATATGAGGTGGATGTGTCACTGCATGACGGACTATGAGAGGACAAGGGTGGGCGTTGATTAATGCCGGAAATGAGTCGCGGACGTAAAAAATGAACGCTCATCCGTTTAAGTCAACGCGGTGGGCAGCGGTTTGTGTGCGTTTCAACCCAAACTGACGCACATAATGCGTCGGCGCGGTCGAGTTGCCCTCGCTAACCCCTCTCCACCAGCCGTCGACATGCCGCCCACGCGGCACGCGCCCTTCACCGGGTTCGATCTCCTGACTCTGGAAGGTCCTCGGTCTGTACACATAGCGGCCCGTTGATGTATACCTGGCCAAATGGGTCGGTTTTTTCACGCCGGCACGTTAGCCCGCGTGCCTGGCCCGTCACGGGCCGGCCCGGCACGAGGTATAGTGGGCCGTGCCTGGCACGTGGCCCGGCTTGGGCCGTGCCTGGGCTGCCTTGCCCGGCACGCGTGCCAGCCCGGCACGGCACGACTAGCAATCGATCGATCAGCGAGTCCAGCGACAGCGAGCGAGCATTTAAAAAATAAAAAAAAAGGAGCGAGGGGAGCGTCCAGCGATGGAACCGTTGAAATAATAAACGTAGCTAAACTTACTGCTACCGTGCTAGTGCTACTGCACAGTGCTATGTACCAGGGACAGCAAACAAAACGTGCATCAGTGCATGCATGCAGCCCTGCATGGCTGCATCGATGTGCCTCCTGGGCGCAATGCGGCAGTGCGGCTGCGGCGCTGCGCGCCTGTGCACGGTCAAGGGGTCAAACCTGGCCAGCGGGCAGGGGCAGTGCCTTTTTTTTTAGCAAATCGGGCGGGCGTGCCTCGATGGTCCAGTCGTGCCGGCGTGCCAACCGGGCCAGCGTGCCGGCCCATATAGCCGAGGGGCCGTGCCTGGGCCATGGTGGTCAGCACGCGTGCCGGCCCGGCACGGCCCGTGTACTAAGCGTGCCTGGCCGGGCCGGGCCGTGCCTGGCCCGTTTACCCCAGGCCGGGCCGTGCCGTGCCGGGCCGGCCCATTTGACCAGGTATACGTTGATGTCCTCCTATTAATGACAGGGCAGGCAAAGCGTGCGTGAGTCCTGGTGGGGCCCAGCTGTAAGTCTACCAGTACTCTTAGCACTAGCAGCATCTGTAACCTTGACATCGAATTAATTGTTCGTGGTCAACTGTCACCTTTCCCCTTGTTCTTCCTGCGATCTTTCTAGCTCCGGCTCCGGCGTAGGCTCGCGACATCATCGCATTTGGCAGCACAGAGCAGGAAGGCGCTCGATCTGGTTCATCGCTCATCACTGAGGTAAACATCTCGATCGAGAGGTTCAATCTTACCACCACTCGTGCTCCTGCCGTGCATCTGTCCGCTCCGCCGCGCGCGCTCGTGCTTGACTTTCCCAAGGTCGGTCGGTGCCCGCGAGGTGTTCGCCGCAATGCCCCCAAGGAGCAGCGCAGAGGAGCCGTAGACGAGCCGAGATTCTCGGCAAGATTGCTTCTTTCTTCGTTTTCTTCTTCCCCACACGCCGGTTTCCGTTCGCGCCGTCCTTGGCATCCGATTCCTTCCCGTTTCCCGCCCGCGCCGCCATTTCCCGCAGAGGAAGCAAGCGGGCTCCGCAAGCAAGCTGCAGGCGGCGGACTCCTTACACGGCGGGACACGCGCCGGCCGGTGGCGCTGTCGTCCGGTCCTTATATGCTACCCTTTCGCTTCCTGCCCAAGCTGTCGTCTGGTGGTGGTTAGGTAGGGTCCTTCCTTCCGTATCGTTTCTTTGCTTCGCTCCCCGGCCTTTTGCCAGCACAGCGCACCCACCGACGCCGTAGGAGCCGTAGCCCCGCCGCCGTCGCCGAGCTGTCTGGGCGTCCGGATGACATGATGCGGCGCTGCGGGTGGCTTTCGCTTCTCTGCCGCCCCCGCCGGGGTGGCCGCGCCGCCGTCTTGCCGCCGCCGAACCCAGATCCGCCGCCTCCTCCTGAGCCCAAGGTATCAATAGGGGTAACAGATTCTGCCTTCGTTTCTTGCTATGGACGCTGGGAAGTATCCGACTTAGCTTTGTTTGGCACTCTTCTCCTTGGTCCATCAGTCGTTTATTTGATTGCCCACTAAACAAAGGTTCAGTATGCATTTGGTGGCATCGGTGTAGGAATTGGGGAGGACGGCACTAGTTTTACGAATCTCGCCTCTGCTTGTCTTTGCGCTTGATGTGCCAGAGACCTTATCAAGCCAATCGCTACATTCCACATGCTCCTTGCTGTTTCTGAATTTCCTGCCACGTCCGATCGCTCTTTAGGAATATGTTTCAAGGAAAATTGTTCTCGAACGGAGGGGGACCAAAGTGCGCGACAAATTATAATCTGAAGAATGTGATGAACACTGGCTAAATTCACAAAATAGTTGATAACATATACCTTTGTCCAAAGCAGACAAAGGAAAAAATTGCTTGTTGGGACGAGAGGTTCTTCCTTTCTTCTCTTGTGCAATCTTTTCCAGATTTTTAGATCAAATTTGGTTCATCTAGTTTGACAAGTCACAGTTTTCTTTTAATAAGTATTGACTGTTGTACATGCATGTTATAGTCTTAGCCAAGGCTCCTCTGTTATAGCTCATGACACTGAATTTTGACACATTCAAAATTAATTACTACGCAATGTTGAGCAGGGAGAGGAGAATCACAGCGCTTCTGACAAAGTTATCATGGAGAACATTCTACCCAACGGTGATTTTTCTGAAGATCTATGTTTGTGGCATTCTAACGGTTGCCATGCGTTTGTTGCCATTGAAGGGTCTGGTTACCATAATGGTATAAAGCCACATTCAGGGTCTAAATATGCTGTAGTTACTCATCGCACACAGAGTTGGCAAGGGCTTGAGCAGGTCCTAGAAAACATTAGTGCCGGTACCAAATATATTGTTACTGCCTATGTTAGAGTTCATGGGGAATCTCATGAGCCTGTTGGAGTCCAAGCCACGCTAAAACTTGAGAGCGATGGATCTCCTACCAACTACCATTCTGTCGCAAGGTACTTCAACTGGAAGGTGCTGTTTGTTGCCTTATATGATGCTATATCAGTATCATTTGTTTATCAAGGGAAATTGTTTGACCAGGATTTTGGCCTCACAAGAATGCTGGGAAAAGTTGGAAGGTTCGTTTGAGCTTACAACTATACCAAACCGTTTGGTGTTTTATCTTGAAGGCCCCCCTGCTGGTGTAGACTTGCTCATAGATTCAGTTAGCATTTCCTGCAAGGTATGTTTTCAACTTTTGTGTGTGAAGTGTGAACCAATCTTGTAATTCTAACGAATAATGGCAATCATGCCTTAAATTCTGATTTAGCAACATGTTAATCAGTTGGGACGACATTTCTCAGTGCCCATAGAAAAGGAAGTAACATCGTCTGCTATGACTAATTTATGAGACCCTACAACTGCAATATATTTTGCTTAACCGTTCAGCACATGTACTACAAGTATTGCCACCATAGTTTGTACACTCCGTATGCTAATATTTTGTTCTTAACACCAGCTAGTTCTGTATTACTAATCGATTAGATTATGTGTGCTTTATTTTCCTAACTAGTTCAAATTTCTGCAGAAAGCAGAGAGCAAGACTTCTTCATTGACTGGTGGAACAGCAAACATCATTTTAAATTGTGATTTTTCCGAAGGCCTTCATTCATGGCATCCTATCTGCTGCCATGCGTATGTCGCATCACAATGGTCCGGTTTCCTTGATGGTATTAGAGGGGACTCAGGAGAGAATTATGCTGTTGTTTCAAAGAGAACTGAACCCTGGCAAGGTCTTGAGCAAGATATTACAGATAGAGTATCTGCTGGTACAGTTTATGCAGTTTCGGCGCGTGTTAGAGTTGATGGGAATATCCATGGCAAAGCTGAAGTCAAAGCAACCCTGAGGTTGCAAAATCCAGATGGATCAACACACTACAATCCTATTGGAAGGTACTGTTTTGAAGTTCTTTAACAGCAATATTCTAACCATACCAGTTACCACCACCCCTAATTTGTGGTAGAACCTGATGTGGCAGAGTATTAGCCTCAAAAGAAAAGTGGGAGAAGTTGGAAGGTTCTTTTTCTTTGACAAATATGCCAAAATGCGTGGTTTTTTACCTTGAAGGGCCTCCTGCTGGGGCGGATCTTATTATTGATTCTGTTACTATTGCTAGGTCTGAACATAAGCAGCCAAAGGTGAGTGCTTTTCTATGTCCATTTGTTTTACCCATTCCTGAACAACACATCGTACGATTCAATTGATAACCTGCTATCTCAGGAGTTAAAGTTTAACTAGAATTTACTGCATGTTATGCTTGAGGCATTGAGGAGTTCTGATAGTCTTTACATTCTAATATTTTTGGTGCAAAAGATCGATTTTACCAAGTCTTCTTCTATTAAATTTTGCAAATTTCAGCATGAATATGCAATCATACTCATTCTCATCTATCCGTATATTCATGTTCTTGTATGTGTGGTATGGAATCATGTTCTTTTCTTGCGATGCTTTTGACCTGTTACTCTTTCATTTGAAGGAAGTAAAGTCAGTAAGTGGAATCAAGACTATTATCAAGAATCCTCAGTTTGAAGAAGGGTTAAGCAATTGGTCTGGACGAGGATGTAATATCGGCAGGCATGAGTTCACTGCATATGGGAATGTAAAGCCCGTAAATGGCAGCTACTTTGCTTCAGCAACTGGACGGGTTCACAGTTGGAATGGCATACAGCAAGATATCACAGGCAGAGTGCAGAGAAAAGTTTCTTACGAGATTAGTTCTCCTGTTCGCATATTTGGCAGTGCTAATGAGACTGAAGTTCGGGCTACTTTGTGGGTACAAGAATATGGCCGTGAGCAATATCTATGCATTTCAAAGTAAGTATGTTGATTTTATTATTTACACGCTTTCTTGACAATGTTATCTTACATTCCGTTACAAAATTTTATCTTCTAGGGTCATAGATATCACTGGTTTACTAAATGGCACTCCCAAACGTCTTTCATTTGTTTACAGAGGGAGTATCTTACAGGGGTCACATATATCACTGGTTCACTAAATGTTATCTTATAGGGGTCACAGATATTACCGGTTACTGATTTTTTTTCTGTTATTAACATAGAAACCAGGCCTCTGATAAGCGCTGGACACATTTGAAAGGAAAGTTTATCCTTCATGCTCCCTTCTCCAAAGTTGTCCTCTTTATAGAGGGGCCACCAGCAGGAATTGACATCCTTGTAGATGGCCTTGTCCTATCTCCTGCAAGAAAAGTTCATGCTGCTCCACGCCCAAAAATTGAGGTTTGTAAGCTAATTACTAAATTAAATTATGTCCCCCAGGAGCGTGTCTTCAGATGTCTCAACTCGTGTGCATACAGTAGTTGTTTTGGTAGACATTTCTCAATGGATCATTATTGTTTGGATAGAAAGTTTTGGCCATTTCTTTCGAACTCAATTATTCTTTTTTCTAATGGAATGATTTGCTTGTATTTCAGAATGTTCTGTATGGAGCTAATATCATGCAGAATAGCGCTTGCTCTCGCGGGCTTGCTGGGTGGAGTCCTATGGGTTCATGTCGATTGAGTATCCATACCGAATCACCCCATATGCTATCTTCCATCCTGAAGGACCCCTCTAATCAGAAACATATAAGTGGTCGCTATATCCTTGCTACAAACCGCACTGATGTGTGGATGGGCCCTTCTCAGGTGATAACAGACAAGCTAAAGCTACACACTACTTACAGAGTCTCTGCCTGGGTACGAGCTGGCTCTGGAGGACATGGCCGTCACCATGTCAATGTTTGTCTTGGTGTAGATGACCAATGGGTTAATGGTGGGCAAATAGAAGCTGATGGGGATCAATGGTATGAAATCAAAGGAGCATTCAAGCTTGAAAAGAAGCCATCTAAAGTTATTGCATATGTTCAGGGTCCCACTCCGGGTGTTGATATCCGAGTCATGGGTCTCCAAATTTATCCGGTTGATAGAAAAGCACGTTTTGAGTATCTTAAGGACAAATCAGATAAGGTTAAACTCCCCCCCACTCCCTTCAACGTTTTTCATGTTAGGATGAGAGTTTGATGTGCCTGCACAAGCATATTAAGATATCTTTTTCCCCCCAATATCATTATTAAACTGAAAACTTTCGCCTGCACATCATCCATTGGTTGCTTAGAACCGCGATGCTCTTGAGGATTATTAAATTCATTTATCTGATTTCTTTTGTTAGGTAAGGAAGCGTGATATTGTTCTGAAGTTCCAAGGATTAGATGCTGCGAATGTTTTTGGTTCAGCTCTCAGGATACAACAGACTGAGAACAGTTTTGCATTTGGGTCATGCATAAACCGAAGTAACATTGAGAATGAGGATCTTGCTGATTTCTTCGTGAAGAATTTTAATTGGGCTGTATTTGAGAATGAACTGAAGTGGTACTGGACAGAGGCTGAAAAAGGGAAGATAAATTATAAAGACTCTGATGAGTTGCTTAAATTCTGTCAGAAACATAACAAACAAGTTCGTGGTCACTGCTTATTCTGGGAAGTGGAAGATTCAGTGCAGCCATGGCTTCGATCACTGCATGGACACCACTTGATGGCTGCTGTACAAGGTCGTTTACAGAGCCTGTTGTCAAGGTACAAAGGCCAGTTTAAACATCATGATGTTAACAACGAGATGCTTCATGGATCTTTTTATCAAGATAGGCTTGGAAGAGACATCAGAGCTCACATGTTCAGGGAAGCCCATAAGCTTGATCCTTCAGCAGTCCTCTTTGTCAATGACTACAACGTCGAAGACGGGTGCGACTCGAAATCTACCCCAGAAAAGTTTGTGGAGCAGATTGTCGATCTCCAAGAGCGGGGCGCCCCAGTTGGTGGGATCGGCGTGCAAGGTCATATCAGCCATCCAGTGGGGGATATCATCTGCGATTCTCTAGATAAGCTTGCTATACTGGGTCTCCCTATTTGGATTACTGAACTGGATGTCTCGGCGGAGAACGAACACATCCGAGCGGATGATCTCGAGGTGTGCCTCCGTGAATGCTTCGCCCATGCTGCTGTGGAGGGGGTGGTCCTCTGGGGGTTCTGGGAGACGTTCATGTTTCGGAATCATGCTCACCTGGTCGATGCTGATGGAACAATCAACGAGACCGGCAAAAGGTACCTTGCTCTGAAGCAGGAGTGGTTGACCCAAACTGATGGTGACATCGATCGCCATGGGGAGTTCAAATTCAGAGGCTACCATGGGTCATACACCGTAGAAGTAGCGACGCCCTCGGGGAAGGTGACCCGATCATTTGTTGTTGACAAGGAGAACCCTGTGCAGGTGGTTACCTTGAACATTTAGCTTGTATCATATGAAGTACTTTCTACACTCCAGCAGTGCGCACTGTACTGAGATTTTAAGGTTTGATGCCATATGTTCATAGTTTACCTTATATATGTTGCAACGTGAGAAAAAAAGTTCTTTCTATGTCTCTAGCCTATTGACCTGTGTGTCGCAACATCATAAGAGATAAAAAAAGGCTTAATTTTATAATTTCACATGTTCTTTCTCTAGTTGTATACAGTATATCATAAGGGATATGTACAAAAATAGGGCTACACTAATCAATCAGTTTTAAGTGGTGCTGCATGAGATTCATTGGATTTGATTACGCAAGTCAAAGACAATACTGGTCCAGAAATAATCCATATGTCAACAGGAGCTAAATTCCAACATCTCCTTATACAATTACTAAGCTTTCTTGGATCTAAAAAAAAACTAAGCTTTCTTGGAATAGAGGCCTAGGAAAGCTTCGGGTTTCCCCACAAAGGGGATTTTGGTTGGATATAATGGATCCCACACAACAGTATCAGAACCGGCATGGTCGCGGTCCATGTATATTCTGGTAGAATTTTCTATTAAAATGCTTTCCATTCTTTTAAGAAAAAAATAGGATTGCAAGCAAATGCGTGTGTTCGTGGCCCATGCGTATTGCATTGGCGATTTTTCCGGGTTTGTTTTTTCAGCCAAATTTTCTAACTTCATCTGTTTTTTTATTGAAAGATTTTGATTTTTTCAAAAATGTTCAGGAATTACATTTTTTAATTTTTTAAAAGTCCACAAATTTATGAATTTTACATGAATTTAAATAATATTTTTAAATTTGAAAAAAAACATGAATATGAAAATTAGAAGAATTCTAAAAATGCCAGAGATTTTTTTTGGAATGGCCAATATTTTTAAATATTATTCGGTAATTATTTTTTGTAAATTTTAAAATTGTTCATGAATATGATTTTTTTTATGAATTTTAAAATGTTCAAAAATTTAAAAATATTTTCAGGAATTTAAAGTATGTCCTTCAATGTAGGACATGACTAGCAGCGCTGTAGATAGACAGATGACTCGCCGGCGCTGCCCAGTTGTGAGGCTGCAGCCTGCAGTGTAACTTGCATATCTCGGTGACGATGGTCTGGATGGCATACCATCCATATGATAACGACCTCACATTGCGATCATGGATGATGTGCATGTCGTAGGGCGCAATGTGCTTTCGTGCGTGAAACGATTTATGCACTTGCTGTCAGAAGGTCCCCCTATGCTACTGTCTACGAAATCCATGGATACGGCCAACCACGCAGCGCACAACAACTCATCCTCCATGGTTGACTACCCCGACATCATTCTTACTCTGAAAAAACGACATGACGTTCAAAAATAAGATCAATGGCATTTGACCGAACACCTGCCGGCGTGGTGGCCGCCATGAAGGTCGTCAACAGGGTGGCAGAGTGTACCTAGGAACAAACGACTTTAGGGTGGATAGCGCCATCGTAAAAGGCAAGCGGGCGCGTCGGTGCTGGTTGCAAACGTCCCGACAATGCCTGTGTGACAGCCGGAGAGGTACAATGGCTGCGACGAAGGTGAAGGGTGCGGATGCAAAGTAAGGGAAGAAATAGGGAAGTGGAAAAAAAGAGACCGGCAGGACGGATTTAGTGGGTCTTGGGGTGTTGAAGTCCAACGTGGCTATTGTCCAGACTCGCATAAACCACTCTGACTTTGTCTTCACTTTGAGGAAGAAAGTGCGTGTGGATCGTAGGACGGACCGATACAGAACCGTATTGAATGGTTTTCGTTGTCCGGACAATACAGATCAGACGTATGCGAGCCGGTAGACGTATGCGAGGTGTTTACGGGTTGGCATTAGAGATGCCTTTGGCAGAGCAGTAGCACACACGTGACGTGTCCCAGGACATGCATGTACCGCCGGTGCTATTCCATCCACGGAAACGAACCCTGGTTCGCGTCGCGGCGTGCTTGCCTGCCTTGGCGCATCCATTGTCGGAGCAAGCGTAGGCCGGACAACGCGACCCGAAAGAGCTCCACGGCTACGGCCGGAGGACGAGGCGGAGCACGGCAGCGTTTTTTTTATTGTAACATGACTCGTTCATATTATAAAGATCAAAATACAAGTTGCGTAAAGATCGATATGATAAAACTAAAAAGACAACAGAAAGTCTCTAAGCTTGACACCAACGTCTGGCACATGCGTCTGGCACCACCGCAGCAGCTATTAAAGAAAAAAAATGACGTATCACCTTTTCATCCGAGCTCAACGCGGCCCCATCACTGATATGCAGCTTTGTGGACCTTCAAGGTGGCTCACCAAAGGTGAAACTGTTGCCGTTGAACGAATTAGACCGAGACAACACTCCTAACACGCCATCAAACTCCATATCTGGCCCCCTCACCACGACTAAGACGCCCAAGGAGAAAAACATACATGTCATCCATCAACCACGAACCCAACACACGTTCTGTCTTCCAGATATCATCGATGCAGACCACAATCTGCACCCGCTCCTGGACTACCTCCTAAGCTCCGCGCCGACGCTGGAGCAGACACCGTCGCAATGGCAGAGCCCGAGGACACAAGTTCACACACAAGGATGCCGCTGCCGCCGCCACGACATCCGCTTGAATAGATTGGTTTCCAAATCCATCACCGAACATAGAGACGATCGCCTCGCCGGAGAAGAATTCGGAGCTTCTTTATTCAGCATCGTCGTCGCCGCCGCCGAAGCCAAGACATCGAACGATCAAAAAATCTAAGCTACTAGGGCCCTACAACCTAAAGTAAAAACGATTCGCACGCTCGGGATCCGGCGACCCTCCTCACCACCGATGACCAAGAGGTTGCCGGCGAAGGGGAGCCGCCGAAAGACAGCGCCAGAAGAGTTGGTTCTCTTGGTGGCGGCGGCTAGGGTTCCATCGCTAGCCGAGCACGGCAGTGCCTGAACGGGAGGAGATGCAGGTAGTCCATCGACTTGCTACTTTCAGAGACAGAGGAGGAAGATATGTTTAGTATGACATGTGGGACCGTCAACATTGACTAGTTAACAAGCTGCCACAATACACAGAACCACTTTCCAATCTTCCTAGGGGTAAGTTAACCGGTATTGATAGTTGGAGCCTTGGAGGTGTAGTTTAACCGGTTTCATAGTTTAGGGTTAAGTATGCACTTCTCTCCGGTAGTTTAATCCATCTAGCTAGGGAAAATGCATTCTTGATATTTTATTTTCTTTGGTACGAATCATATTACCGAAAAAGGCTTTCGTCCCGCTTTATATATAAAGTAATGACCAACAACAAACCGGTACAAACGCACGCCACCACAACACACGTATACACCCAAGGCAAGATACATAGACGCTGAGCGCAGCAACACCACCCAAGCACTACAAGAGAAGCCGGGTCCTCGACCGTGAACACGCCACCGCGAAGAGATGAAGCCGCATACGACGAACCGTGGGCTCCAAGGCAGCGCCTTCAGGAAGGAAACGACACCGGAGCGCCGTCACTGCCCGACCCAAGGGTCAGAGTTTCCCCTGGAGCAACACGACGGGCAATGATGGCCGCGACGACGCCTTCAAGAAGGGAACGAGCTTCGCCGCCGCCGGTCCGTCCGAAGATAGAACAGGTTTTCACCTCGGCCAATATTCACCATCACCGGACGCCACACCCCGGCGACCATGCCGCCCACACGACCATGGTCACCGGGCAGCACCAAGCCACGGGATCTGCCCATGAGCACCGCGACACCACCATCAGGGCCGCCGCCCCGGCATCCAAGACCTCGACGCCACATCACCCGCCACCCATCGCTACCCCAACCAAAGAGACGAGTGGAAAGGCCCCGCCTTTAGCACTCCTGAGCTGCCCCCAGCGCCGAGACCCACTAGGTCGGCCAAAACTGGCCTCCATCAGCTCGTCCTGCCACCGGGCGCGAGACGAGTCCGGTCCTGCTGCCGGGCGCGAGACGAGCGATGGACCGCAACTGGGAGAGGGCCAACCCTTTGATGAAGGTAGTGCCCGAATGACAAGGAGAGGAATCGAAGGTCGACGGGGGCGCTCACCGACAGGCCGACGCCGAAGAAGCCCGGCCGCCGCCGTGAAACGACCCCGACCACCGCCGTGAACCACCACCACGCCGTGGCAGCCCACATCCACGCCGGGACCCCGAGGAACTGCTCCGAGCCCCCCGCCGACGGCCATGGGCCAGATCCGAGGAGCAGGCCGGCAACCGCCGCCGCCCCCTCCAGAAGCCGCAACAATGGCGAGCCCCGACCCCCGCCCTGCGCCACCAGCTGGGTCCCCGGTGACAGATCCGGCCGGATCTGGCCGGAAACCGGCTCGCCCGCAACCTCCTGCACCGCCGCCGTGTCAGATCCGCCGCCGCCATGAGAGCGCCCACCACCGCGAGGCCCTCCACGCCACCACCACGAACCAGCAGCCCCGCCGCCGGACCATGTAGCCACGCCGCCGCGCCCCCCATAGAGCAGCGTCGCCGCCCGAGCAAGGCGCCCCGCGCCGCCGGCGCCCGAGCAGGGAGAGACGAGACCCCTCCGCCGCCAACACAAAACGGGCTTCGCCCGCCGGTGCGAACTGGCGGCGGCGAGGGAGGAGGACGAAGGGAGGGGGCCCGGCTGGCGGCACCCTAGGGTTTCCCCCCGGTCGCCCGCGGGGACGACACGGGAGGAGGAGCCTGGGGAGCTTTTTGATCATTTAGTCGTACGAATCATATTAGACAGGGCCCAACTCTATAGAATCTAGATAATTCTATTGCCTTTTTATTGGAGAATTAGATTCTTGGCATGGGAAAAAGATACTTTATCCAACGGATGATATTGTTCGGATTAGTTGTCTCTCAACCGTTGGATAGAGCATATCCAACGGCTGATATTCAAAGTTATTGTGACACTATAGATAGAGGTATAGATGATCATTTCAGTTCAGTTCCGTCATATTAATGTCAGACTACAGCTGCATCCTGATCATTTGTGGGCGATGGGCAGGCACATCGTGTGGAGATCGGGCCATTTCGGAGATCCTATCTGTTTAATCATCTTCAGGTGTCATTTTGTTCAATCCTAGCCTATCCGGGTGCGTCCCCACTTTTGTTTGCCAATCTGTTGTGCATGCATGCATGGCGTAACAGTAGCAATATATTCTCTTCGTTTCAAAATAAGCGTCATGGTTTTACACTAGTAGAAAACAGGGCTTTGATCCAAGTTTGATCTACACATTAGTCCCGGTTGCATTACGAATCAGAACTAATATGAGCATTAGTCCCGGTTCGAGCGGCTAGGGCGCCGGACAGGCATTAGTCTCGGTTTCCAACCGGGACTAAAGGGTGGTGGCGGTTGCTGGCTCCAACCGGGACTAAAGGGGTTCTGAAATTTGTTTTTTTTTCATTTATTTTTTGTTTTTAGTTTCTGTTTTAAATTGTTTATATCTTTTAGAATATTTGATGTTTTTGAGTGATTCTTTTTGCATTAAATTCAAAATTTTGTCTAGTTTCTGTTTGTGCCATTAGTTTTCAAATTTGAATGATTTAAATTTGAATTTGTTTAAAATTGCTTTAAACCCTAGATTGTGAATAATTTGAGTTTAAAAATAGTTTTAAATTTAATTCTTTTTGCTCCTAGTCACATGTTAGATTGTTGTCACAGTAATATTTATTTGGTTATTTTTAGAATAATTTAAATTAGTATTTTAATTAAAACAGTACTGTTTTGCTTATATAGTTGTTTTAGTCCTTTAATTGTTGTTTTCAATTATTTTTAGTTAGTTCTTTCTGTAGATTTTAACATGTTGTAGTATGCTTCTGTTAGACAACAGTAGATAAATTTTTATAATTAATTAATATTAATTTTGCTACTGTTTTGTATTAATAGTTGTTTAGCCTTTAATAATAGTTGATAGAATTAGTTTTGCTATATTAAAAAGTAATTCTTTTTGCCACTTTAATAGAACGTGACTCTGCCTTGGTTAATCTTAGTCGTCACTCTGGCTGGGACGATGGTAGCAAATATAGTTGACGGTAGGATTGGATAGACACCATCCCGGACTAAAGGAGTTATGCAATTTTCAAACTCTACCCCCCCTATCGCCATTTCAGTTTTGAAAAAAAAACAAAAGAAAATGATAAAAACTTCAAAAATTAAAATCCTTCGAGATGTAGTTATGTTACTACATCTACTAGTTAGGAAAATTAAAAAACATAAATTTTGACATGTTTTGCAAGAAAATGTTATGAAAAAGTAAAACGGCTATAACTTTTGCATACGATGTTGAAAAAAAACGTATAATATATCAAAATGTTCAGCACGAAAAGCCGGTTTCGATTTCGACGGCCGTAGGCCGTTTTGATTTTTTTTAGAATTCTCAAATTCTGAAAGGAAAAAAAGTTATCCTCAAATTTAAGTTTTTTTGAATTTTTGGTCAAACTACTTATTCAAGAAATATTAGTGTTACTAAATAAATGTTGTTTCTTAGAATAATAGTTTCAAACTCAAACGGTGAAACGTGTGACTTCATGCTCAAGTTTAACTCCTAAGGGTTAGTATGATTGACAGCTTACTATTGTCAGGAAAACAACAAGTGCAGACTTAAAAACTAAGGGGAATAGAAGTCGGAAGTTAAGCGTGTTTAGGCTGGAGTAGTGAGAGGATGGGTGACCGGCCGGGAAGTTAGACGATTTGGAATGAGTGCTCCACACTTGAGCAGTGATGAGGGATGGTGATTACAGATTAAATTGTCAAATAATTCAGAAATTTAAAAATCAGAAAAAATTCAAAAAAAAAATTTCAAAAAAATTTACTTTAGTTACCAACCGGGACTAAAGATGGAGCTCCAGACAGCGGCCACGTGGAGCGCCTTTAGTCCCGGTTCGTAAGCCAACCGGGACTAAAGATTTTGGGCATTAGTCCCATTTGTTTTGTCCCGGTTCCAGAACCAGGACTAAAGACCCTCTGGAACCGAGACTAGTACCCTGTTTTCTACTAGTTTTAGTTCAAATTTGAACTACTAAAACCATGACACTTATTTTGAACGGAGGGAGTATATCACAAAAGAGCTTCTTGAGGTGATCACAGGCGAGATATTCACTCCTGTCCAGGACGTACGTGAGATCTCAACTGGCAAGGCAATTCATGTGTAGTACAAAGGGATGAGTGACGATACTTAGAAAGCTAGCATCTAAGAATTGAGTCATGCTCAAACAAAATCCTGAAATCCATCTATCACGTTCTCTGGGTCAGCACTCTAGGTTTGCTATATGCCATTGTCGGCGGTCATTTTGCGCAGGAAATGAAATGCTCATTCTGGCTACAGCATGCTCATGGCACTGGGCTGCTAATCTCACTTCTCGAATCGGCTACAGACCTGGTGACTTGACACTTGCTGGAGAATGGAGCGACTGTCGAATTGTTTGTCCAACCCTAGCAACCTCTGCGACCCTTGATATGGACGAACCACAGCTACTTCCGACAGAAGTTCGCTCGTGGAAGAACTTCGATGACATCGAAGAGAGCTTCTCTTCTGCAGAAACGAAACCAAGAGCCATTAAATCTGGATACTTATTTGCAACAATGCTGATACAGAGCCAAGTAATAAAACTACTACAGGTTTAGATGGTTTCAGCGTCTTGCATTAGGGTGACAGCTACTATTGCATCTACAGAACATGATGAACGTCATGGCGCCGCTAACACTCACCATGAAGCCTTCCGCAGTTCACAAGCTCACCAAGATAGTCATGCAAGGTTTTAAGAATACGCTTCTCTTGCTCTCTGTAAGTGTCTGGCAATCTCTGTTTGGTGGCCGAGGGAATTACAGCTGCAACGCTTGGTGTCAGGAAAAGCCGATCTTGCTCGTTACACATCAGTTCCTGGGTTTCAGGGGACACCGGTCTTCTGTCATACTTCCATGCATCAGAAGGGTCGGATCTTGGCGCTCCTGCCCTTACTTCAGAAACAGGAACTGCGGTTAAACTGTTTTCTGTTGAGCAAACTTGTTCATCGCGCTGTTTCTCAACTGCTTCCGTGCCATGGTTTATGGAAGAAAGGCCACTATCAGCTCGATCTAATTTTCTTCTGTTAGTGTTCTCCTTAACACCTGAATATGAAACAGTGATGAGATTCAGAGAAAATATACCTCAAAACACACCTGATAGTGAGTTCTACTTTTAAGGTATGTGCAATTTTTCTTTAGGTGGAGTTACAAAGCAATCCCTCTGAACTGAATGTGACAAGGTCACTGTGTTCTAGTTCTACACTGTACTTCCTATTGAGTTGCATGCACCAACCAGTTCAACTCAAAAGCTTAAGCTGATGAGGAAAGGTGGACAATTCACTTATACTCCAACACTCCCCCTCACGTGCAGGCTCCCTCAGGCCGCATACGTGGATATTAGAGTGGGCTGTAATTATTTTAATTAACGCGCCCGCCAGGACTCGAACTCGAGATCTCTGGCTCTGATACCATATTGAGTTGCATGCACCAACCAGTTCAACTCAAAAGCTTAAGCTGATGAGGAAAGGTGGACAATTCACTTATACTCCAACACTTCCCAATAGTTGATGGAAAATCAGCAATAGAAAATCTACGCATGGCCATAGAAGAATGTGAGCAAGCAAACATAAAACAATTCAGCATAATGAATCACATATTAGGATCACATCTACGATTGTTCTTCTGGAGAGAACAATACCTACAGATGCTCCAGCAGCTTGCCTTGATACTAGAAGCAGTACTTTACAGAGCTCATTGACATTCTCTGTCTGGATAACATCAGCTAAAAGTGGCCTTAAGAAGATAAGAAACATATATTAGACAACACAATCAAATGAATTCAAATGAGAAGTTGTTTATAACCATGGACAGAATGTCACCTGTAAGTAACTCCATGCGGTTCTACTTTGACGGCACTTTTAGTGCCTTCTATAGGAACAGGAGCGAGCAAAGACGAAGTCACCTGAAACGGGGTAAAAACCAAAAGTATATGTTAATAACCAGAATTTCAACTTTTTTACCTTTTTATTTTATCATTATTTTTGCAAAAGAAACCTTTTATTTTATCCAAATGATATGTTCTAGCACTTGAGCTACTAATCATAAATATTCAGTCTGTCATTTATAAGACACCACATGTTCTTGGCTGCTACAGTATATACCTTAAATTGTTTTCTAAGTCAACATAACGAAAGCCGAAGTCATGAATATTATGGAAGGCATGCCGTAAAGGAATTACTTGTGAAGAATCATTGTTGCTGATGAGCTGATCTCTGCCTGAAGAAGCCACTGAGAGATTGGAGAGCTTTTCTGCTGCAGGAGAAGGAGCCGCATATGGTCCAGTAATACCCATTATAGCAGGATTCTGCATATGATGTGCATAGACAAGGTGCTGCTGGTGCCAGGTGATACGGCGTATTGCTTTCCTATCTTCATTGCTCTCATAGTTCTTGCAATCCATACATTTGCAGTTCTCTGAACAGAGAATATTAGATCGAAAGCACTCACAGTATTTCTTCAGGCACTCGGATCTCTTGCAGTGGCACCCCTTCATGTGCTTACCCACAAGAGGACCTTCTGCTACTTTAAACTGGGATGTAAAGGGAATGGATTTCATACATGACATGGTATGGCAAACATATTGGAATACAACTCGGAATTTGGCTTGTTTCTCATATAGCAATTGACTCATGGTATGGGCTCAGAGTCAATGATTATTAGGTGCTAGCAAAACGCCAAAGGTCAAATTTGTCAATTTTAAGCAATGTGCCCAAAAGGAAGTCAAGTAATGGAAATCCATGATTAATTTCTGACATTGGAAAGACAACTTCTAGATGACGAAAGGGGGATTTGAGTTTTCTGTCATTGTTGCTGCACCGATCTTGCTTAACATAGCATGAAAGACAAAATCCGGCAACTATTGCACATATAATAAATAAAGATGTGACACTTAGTCAAATGATATTATGTGCGCCGTTTAGGCCACTTCATGTGTTTCTTCATCGTGGTTAAATTTTCCATACAGACAATAAAACAAGCAAGCAAGCAAATACGGTTTTAAGATGACATAGATAGCCAAGCCCTTCAGCAACTAGAGAACTGGAGGAAAACACAAGTCATTCTTGGAAAATATACATTCTGCTCTACCTCGCGGTTCTGGGCTGCATGTGGAGGGATGTTCCCAATTTTGGGCATAAAGGCCATAGGATTCCTTTCCATTGCAGCATCGATAGCATCCTGTCTTGCAGCCTCATGACCAACATTATTATAACAGTTTTTGCAGTTGCAATCATTGCAGTATCTACCTGATGCAAAACACTCACAATACCTGGAAATGCATTCAATCAAAAGACCAATCAGTAGAATTCTATGATCTAAAAACAATCCAAG
The DNA here is from genome assembly GCA_011799875.1 of Thinopyrum elongatum. Lineage (NCBI taxonomy): Eukaryota > Viridiplantae > Streptophyta > Magnoliopsida > Poales > Poaceae > Thinopyrum > Thinopyrum elongatum. The sequence goes on from CM022298.1 coordinate 120,676,575, forward strand.
TCATTGCCTAGCTATTAAAAAAGTAAGGGCTATCAACTGACTTGAAAGAACAAAAGGAGTTCATCAGTAATGCAAAGTGTTCAGAAAGAAGGCAAATCTCATTAATGTTGTAGAGTTACAACATTTTTATAGACTTGGTCAAAGATAAAGTTTGACTTAGGACAAAACTAGAACCTCAATCAATTTGGAGTGGAGGAGGACTTGTTTTTCTTATAACTTTGGCACTATTTCAGATTATATTTAAATTCAGTTATTAATTATCCTGATAGTGCAAGACGCAAATGAATGACCACAAAAATCAACAATTATTTGTTCTATTTACTTTCATATTTGCTATTCTAATAAGTACTCTAAAGATGGAGCCTGGCAAAGAAACTGTTTAACCACAAAGCATAGAACACGAACAATAGCATCAAATTATGAAAGAAAATACTACAAAGAAAGAACAACTGTATCAGCCTATCAGGTTTCATTTGGAGGTTTAATATACAATCGTTTGCTTGTTTGCATTGTGCCCCTTTGGCAACTTATCGGCAGTACATGCCAGAAAGCAATACAGGCATACACACACGTTATGCACGTACAATATACAGTAAATAAGCACTAATCTTAAAGGGTTGTGAAATGACTTGAGGGATAAAATATTAACCTAAAAGAAAATTCAGTAGTAAAAAACCCATATGCTGCATATTGTTTGAATAAATTACAAGGGAAATTACTTCTTCAGACATTTCGAGTTCTTGCACTTGCATTGTTTCCTCCTTGATGTCCTGTCAGTGGATTCGCATGATGTTTCACTCCACGGATATCGAGCATTCCATCTCCTGGAGATAGGAAAATTTGCAACAATCAACAAAAATAGTTTCCAGCCAACTCTTCCCTGCTCTCAGAGGATAAAAAGGGAAGGGGGGGGGGGGGGGGGGTGGGGAACCTGGACACAATTTCTCAATTAACTTTGAAAAACAGAATACCAGCTGTAATTATTCTATATAGAAGGAGAAACAAATCCAATGTCCTAGTAGGTAGTTACCAATTTCAATTCCTTCAACCAAACATCCCATCACATTATATGCCATAGACTCTAAACAAACATTACTATTCCCAAATTACATAGCAGGGAGAGAGAGCTCACACGCCTACAGAGGTTGCAGGCATTGGCAGCACTACTGGCACCTCCGTCTTGGGCAACAATTGTTTCACAACTGGGGGTGCCTGTTGCAATGGGAGCAGTTGTACCCTTGGTGGTGGCAGCTCTGCAACTTGCAATGCCTCCAGCAATGGTAAATCTTGCGACAGCACAGGTGAACGCCGCCGCACCTGCAGCTTCTTAGCTGCGGGTGGAGTAGGAAACGGCATGTGGTGCTTTCTAACCATTAGTGTAGGCCATGGCACCGGAGGCCACAGTGGCAGCGATGACCGTACTTTCAGCGGAATGACCTGACCGCGCGGAGGAGTTCTCGGCGGCCCAAGCGCCGCCTGGGAGAGCGATGCCGCTGTTGCAGCACTTCCTGGCTTGCCAGCGCAGAAGGCCGAGCCGAAGTTTGGCTGCACCGAACCCGAAGGAAGGTTCAGTGGGTTGTTCATTTTGTACCAGTTTTCAGATCCACCTGGGGACCTTGCTGGGGTTTTGCACTGTCATCTCCGAGTCCGACATCACCTGGCATCACAGAGAAAATTCAGTTGAGCATGATCAGTACTTCTTAGTTGAAGTGTTATCCAGGACGAAGACCTCCAGACTTTTACTTACAGATTGATCACTTGCGAAGCGGCTAAGCCGCTCCCAAATCAAACCGGAAGGAAAATAAACTAGTTAACGCAAACCCATAAAATCCCTGAACCCACAAAATCCGTCCGGTTCCATGAAACATTCGTAAGTAAATCTAACTGATCTGCACACAGGACACAGTGGCACCCAACGTATCCTTCCTCTTGATCAGACCGATTTTACCCCTCACCTCCCACAAATTAATCAGCAGAGCATCAGCACAAATCCGAAACCAACTGGATTCAGCTTCAGCGGTCGCCGCTCGTCAGTTCTGAAGAGTTCTGACACCTCGTAGCGCCGCAAAGCCAGAGCCCGACATTTCATTCGCCCCGGAACCACCCAGTTCCCCCACGAAACGAACCACGCCCCTCTCCCCCGGCCGAAAATGCCTCGAGCCCTCACACGATCTACAGCAAAACCATACGAGAAACGAAGAAACATCTAAGAAAGGGTTCCCATGAACCTGTCGCGGATAATCCCCACAGCAAAAACAGCGGCGAAAAGTTGGGGAAGAACCTCATCTCGGACGCGCGCGAGGTCGATCCGCGCCGCCGAGAAGATCCGGCGAGGGGGACCCGCCGGTGTGATGGGCGGCGAGGCGAGGCGGGGTGGGGTGGGGGGCAGCAGGTGGGCGAGGGTGCTCTGCTTTCGATTTCGGGAGGTTTCGCTCCGTTTTCTAGGGGCCGGAGAAGAGACGGAGATGGGAGAAGTATTTATAGCTGCCGACGCCTGACGGCCGAGAAAAAGTATACTTTAAAGCTTTGAGGTTTGAATGAACTGGTAGAGCCCCGTGGAAATTGAACCCTGAATTTCAAATCCCTGAAGTTAGCTCCTTCACCTTACTGAAACCGGCCAATCCAGCATTTCAAATTTCACCAGGTTTGGAGTAGCAGATTGAGAGATACATCGATTTTTCATTTTCAACAAATTTGGCCAAAATTTAAACCGAAAAAAGGTGTTCAGAAACAAATTGAAAACAATCTAAAAAATGAACACTAATATGCTGATCATTCTGGGAAATTTTCAATATTTTTTGCCAAACCGATTAAAAATGACAAGAAAAATACCGATTCGGTTGGTTGTTTTTTGAATCTTGTGGTAAGTTGAGGATGCATTTTCATTTTTTTGACCGGTTTCGGAGTTGAGGGTTGTAAATCGAACCGAGTGGTTAGTTGGAGGTTGAAATGTGGACCTTTCTCTTGGTGGATTATCTTTTTCTCTCTTTTCCTACTTTGTGACGTTTAGGAATTTTTCAATGTTTTTTTTCCAACTCTACACGAGGATGAGTTGGCCCGCGAGCCGCGCCCTGTTTCATGGGCCTCCATGGCCGACGAGGATGCTGACGAGGACAACGAAGAGGAGCTGCCTCCCCAGAATCTGCTAGCTGCCACCAAAGCCATTAACTCCAGCAGGTTGTACATGCAACACGAGGGGGGGGAGGGGGGGGGGGTGACAGAAGGTGCTGCCATGGCGTGGCTCGCGTCGTGTCGTCCGACGTCGCCAATCCTGGCTTTTGCTTCCCGTGCCATCCCTACTTGGCTCCACGGCAAATGCTGCAAATGCCTCCTCCCTGGGCACTATGCGGCGGATTGTGGAGAATCGTTCAGGTGCTCCCGTTGGGCATGTGAGTGTCGCAATGCCTGGCATCTGCTCAACTTACTAGCAAAACCTGCCACACCGCCATCGTCCCGTCTCATCAATGAGCATCGTCAAGCTCCATCTCTGCGTCAAGCCAGTTCCAAGGCAATTCAGTGTGATTCTTGGGCATTGGTTGTGTTTGCTCCCATAGGCCCAGCAACCCCGAGTAGTGTGACTATGCAGTATGGTTTTGCTGCGCAAGCTGGGCTGATGTGCTCTGAACTGCAAGGTTTGGCTTCGTTTCAGTTGAAGGAGGCAGTCCAACCTCTGCATGATGTCGCTGAATGTATGCAAGGTTGGATGCCTCGGTTTGGGAGCTTTTTGGAGCATGCGGAGGTTGTTCTGAATAAGCTCTCTCTTGCAATGGGTGTGAAGCAAACCTCCCCTACTATGGTGGATCCTGATTTTGACTTTGCTCAGGGGAGGGTTGTGGAGCACTAGCTATGGCCGCTTCTCCCCTCGTGCTAGGGCCAGTTCACCAACATTGTCAACCTTGCCCTTTACGCGTGTTGCCTCAATGAGCGAGGCCACTGCCGTGGTCGTGGCTTCAGTAATGCAGATCATGCCCGAACTTCAACGGATGTGTGAGGAACCGGTTTCACCACTTTTAAGGGGGCGACTAAAGGGGGGCTCGCTTGTGCCCTCAATTGTGACTTTGGCTCCCGGTCCAACCACCCCGGAGCCTACCCAAGCATATGCATATGAAGGGAGGGCCGAGTTTGTCTTGATGCTAGTGCTATGCACTTGCAGAAGCCCATCGGCCCATTGGTTCTTGTGGGTGAGGATATTGTTGTGGCTGGTGTGGTTGTGCCTAATCTTGTGGTGTGGTTATGGCCTCTTCGCCGCCAAGATTTGTGATTTCCTCACCGAATTGGATGCTGCAAAATTTGAAAAGACGATTGGTTGCCTCTTGAAGGAAAAAAGCTCGACCCGACACCCTCAAGGAGAAATCTAGGAGGAGCGAAAGCAATAAGGGTGGTGCAGAAGGGAAAGCATGGGTGGTTCCATGATTGATGGTTCTCAGATTTCTTGGTTGGAAGCAGGGACTTGGTTGTGTCTGTTAACTTTGTCGATGTATCTCTTTCAAGTTTCCTTTGCGATGTTGGGACCCATGTGTTGGGGAGAGGTATTAATATCGTGTGGGGTGTGTTTGCCGGCCTGCCTCTGTGGTCGTGTGTCTCCATGTCTTGAAAATCATGCAAGATTTGAGAGAATAGTTTTAGGGATTGGAAGAACCATGGAGAGGATATGGGGAAATTTCTGGACCATTCTTCTCGGTCCCTCTCTCTGTATACATCTATAGTATGTGTACATTTTACATTTTAGTCCCTAAGGAACAAGGTAAATATAGTCATACACCAACACTCCCCCTCAAGATGGGGCGAATACATCATACAAACCCATCTTGCTACAAAACATGGAGAATGTTTTTTCGGGGAGTCCTTTTGTAAGGACATCTGCTACCTGACTAGCTGAGGTTACATACGGTAGGCAAACTATCCCTCTATCAAGCTTCTCCTTAATAAAATGACGGTCAATTTCTATGTGCTTGGTTCGATCATGCTGAACAGGGTTATTTGCAATGTCAATGGCAGCTTTGTTGTCACAGTACAACATCAGAGGCTTGCACCTGTACAGCCGCAACTCTGCTAGGAGGATATGTATCCATAGTAACTCACATATGCCGTGAGCCATAGGTCTAAACTCGGCCTCTGCAGTAGATCGAGCCACTACACCTTGCTTTTTACTTCGCCAAGAAACTAGGTTTCCTCCTACAAATGCACAATAACCAGATGTTGAGCGTCGGTCATCTAGGGAACCAGCCCAATCAACGTCAGTATAGCACTCAACTTGTAAATTTCCTTGTCTGGTATATAAAAGGCCTCTTCCTGGGCACCGTTTAAGATACCTTAGGATCCTGTTTACAGATTCCATATGAGCTGATTTTGGGTCATGCATATACTGGCTAACTACACTCACAGCAAAAGAAATATCTGGACGGGTATGAGATAAATATATTAACCTTCCAACAAGTCTCTGATAGCGCTCTCGATCCACGGGTGTACCTGCTTCACTACTTAAACGATGATTTTGCTCAATAGGTGTAGCTGCAGGTCGACAACCAAGCATACCTGTTTCCTTGAGCAAATCCAAGATATATTTCCGCTGTGAGAGAAAAATGCCCTTTGACCCCCGTGAGACCTCTATACCAAGAAAATATCTCAGTTTTCCCAAGTCCTTCACTTCAAACTCCTATGCAAGATGATGCTTCAGATTTGCAACTTCAGTGGAATCATCTCCGGTAATCACAATGTCATCGACATACACTATCAGTATTGCAACCTTGCTATTACTATGCTTGTAGAATAGTGTATGGTCAGCATTGCTTTGAACATAGCCCCTTTTCAGCATGGATTGTCTGAACCGGTCAAACCAAGCTCGTGGTGACTGCTTTAAGCCGTATAGAGAACGATGTAGGCGCAACACCTTTCCACCGGTTTGACTTGACTCAAACCCAGGAGGTATATGCATGTATACTTCTTCTTGGAGATCACCATGAAGGAAAGCATTCTTCACATCCATCTGGTAAATATCCCAATCAAGGTTTACAGCACATGACATAAGTGTCCTTACCGAATTCATCTTTGCCACCGGTGCAAAGGTCTCTTCATAGTCGATTCCATATGTTTGTGTGTAGCCCTTCGCCACAAGACGGGCTTTATACCTCTCCACCTTTCCCTCGGGGGTGTGCTTAATAGTGAAAACCCACTTACAACCTACAGGTTGCTTACCTGGTGGTAGATCCACGAGCTCCCAAGTCTCATTCTTCTCCAAGGCTTTCATCTCATCAAGCATTGCTTCCTTCCATTTTGGATCCTCTATAGCTATTTTCCAATTAGATGGTATGGACACAGAGTCTAAAGAGGCAATAAAGCTTTTGAAGGGTGGATTACAATATTCATAGGAAATGAAATTGGCAATATCATGTTTATAATCTTTGAGGTGTCCTGGAATGTTTCGATTTCTAGTAGGTTTTTGCAAAGCAATCGGTAGATTATTTTCAGGAGCAAGGGTAGATAATTGATTCTCACTCTGCCCCGCGGTGCTAATAGGAATGGTGGAACTACATGGGTTAGTGTTAGTACCTGGGTCCTCATGCATGTGAAGCTCACCGTCTTGTGAAGGAAATGAAGAATTTTCTATTGCATTTTGTGTGTCTCCATGTCCAGAACCATTATTGCACCCATCATTATTTGTCTCCTCCCCCTGATTTTGAGCATTATCTAGAATGGGTAAACCACCCGAAGTGGAAACAAGAATGGGGCTTAATGGAGAGTCTCCATTACTACTCTCTCCTTCTTGTTGCACTTCACGTGGGGATAAGGCAATGCCGGTGTCACCTGTTGAGCCATAATATGATTCATGCTCACGAAACGTCACATCCATGCTCACAAAAAACCGGCGCTTCAAAGGGCACCAACATCTATAACCCTTTTGAGAGGGGGAATAACCCATGAAAACACATTTGAGAGCATGGGGATCTAATTTTCCAACAGAGTTCCTATAATCATGCACAAAGCACACACACCCAAAGACCTTTGGAGGAACTACAAAGTCATTAGAATTCAAGAGACACTCAGCGGGAGTCTTGTGACCAAGAACCCGAAGAGGCATACGGTTTATCAAATATGCTGCAGTTTTTATTGCTTCCCCCCAAAGAAATTTAGGCACATTCATTGTAAACATAAGTGAGCGTGCAACCTCAAGCAAATGTCTATTTTTACGCTCTGCAACACCATTTTGTTCCAGAGTGTCAACACAGGTAGTTTGATGTTCAATGCCATTTGAGGCAAGGAACTGTCCAAACTCATTGTTGATATATTCGGTACCATTGTCTGAACGCAAGGTTTTAATAGTTGCCCCATGTTGATTTTTAATGAGAGCACCTAAATCCTTAAAAACCAAGAACACATCACTCTTATGCTTCAAGAGATAAAGCCAAGTGTAACGACTAAAGCAATCAATAAAAGTCACAAACCATCGGTGCCCAGAAATGGAACGAACCTCACAGGGTCCCCAAATATCCGAGTGAATCATTTCAAATGGTTTGGCACTTCTTAAACCTATACTAGGATAGGAACCCCTTGTATGTTTAGCTAACTCACAAGCATCACATACAAGGAGCTCCTTGGGACACAACTTGAAAAGAGAGGGGTAAATACGTAATAATGCAGCAAAAGAGAGATGGCCAAGCCTGCGATGATGGAGTAGCAGTTCTTGGCTAGGAGACAAGCATGATGCAAAAGCAACTTCATCACTTCCTTCATCAAGATAGTAGAGTCCATCATGCACGGTCCCAGTCCCCAACAGTCTTCCTGTCGCTAGCTCCTGAAAAGCACAACAGGTAGGATCAAACCAACCTCTACAGTTAAGGGATTTAGTAATAGAGCTAACAGATAAGAGGTTGATTGGAAATTTAGGAACATGTAGGACCGGAGATAAGGACAATGTCTTAGTGCACCTAACGGATCCATGTCCTACAATAGGTGCCATGGATCCATCAGCTACACGTACCTTGTCCTTACCTGAACAAGGTGTGTAAGAAGTGAACAAATTTGAGGCTCCTGTCATGTGGTTAGTAGCTCCTGTATCAATAACCCAAGGGTTTGATTGTGTTGTAGAAGTGTGGGTCTGGTGAGGTTTCATACCTTGGTGTGAATTGATATAAAAACTAGATTCAGCTTTAGAGGAATCCTGGGAAGTAGACGAGCCTTCAGAGAGTCTAAGCTTGGAAGTAAAATCCTCAAGAGCTCGCACATCGACCACTGGTAGCTCCCCTTTGGATGTAGTGAGGTTAGCTTGTTTTTTGTTTGCTCCATGAACTCCCCCTGGCCGAGACTTTCCTTTTTCCCACCAAGTTGGAAAGCCATGCAGCTCAAAGCATGCATCCTTTATGTGTCCAGTCCTTTTACAATGGTTGCAAAAAAGTTTGTTTTTATCTGATTTGCCAACAAACTTTGGGGCACGTCGAGCTTGCATGGATAAGGCTGCACGAGCATCTGTATACTTTAGGCCATTCTCAGGCTGAGCCAACCGAGTCTCCTCCTCTATCACACTTGAGATAACATCATCAAGACTAAGCCACTCAGTTTTTGAGAATATAAGTTGGCGTCGAAGGTCAAATTCCTCATTTAAGCCATCAAGAAAGAGCTTGCTCACAAATGGCTCAAACCAGGTATGATGAATAGCCAAGTCTTGTTTGTCAACGGACTCAAAGGGATGATAATAATGTAGTTCTCTGTACGGTCTTTTGGTCTCACCAGCATACTTTGTCACAGACTTTGCGCCTTGCTTCAGGTTAGTCAATTCATGCATAATACGAGTACCTTGCATTTTATTGGATTTCCCTGCAAACTGCTTCTCCAACGCTGCCCATACTTCAGATACAGTAGTCATAGTCTCAACTTGTTCTCGAATTGGTGGTTCCATGCATCCTAATAACCAGACCAACACTCTGTCATTAACCTGTTTTGCGCTAGTGCCGCTTAGCTGTTTTCCTTCATCGGCACTAAGCAAGTCATCATAACCATGAGAACTCAGGATTAACTGGGCATGTCGTGCCCAGCTGATGTAATTGCCCGGTCCAGCCAGCTTTACTGGATTAGGCTCAAGTCCATATTTGACTCCTTCAGGAACCACTCTGAGTTGTTGCTGCTGCTCAAACATTTTGCTGAAAATTTCATATAGCTTATCCACACTAGAATCCACTGCTTTATCCTTGCTTGGATCTGCCATAGTTCACCACGACAAAACAAACACCCAGTCACACAGGACTTGTTTTTGAGCACTCCACTAGCAACACACTCGTACACAATGGCAAGTAGATGTATTAGTATGAGTTGCTCTCAGATGCACACATGCAGCACAAGCAGAATATTTTAATCCGGCCACCAAGCAAAGATAAGATTGACTTGACGAGCTTATAGGCAGTCAGTACTAATCGCAATAATCCAAAGGGAATCACAGGTGCTATTATCACCTTCTCATACAGATGGTCAGATGCAGAGGAGGCAGTGGCCGTATATTGGCGGATGACAGCAAGAAGCTCGCCTGCAGATTAACAAATCTGTATACCGACGGCAGTGCGGCTAGATGCGGCAAGACATCACTAGCTTCTCCTTTCCTTATCAACTAACACAGGGGCGACCTGATGATTCAAAGCTTACGGCCTAGCCACCGTAGCCAAGCTAGTGAATCTGGACGGCAACACAGCACCGCCAACCTCAAATCACAGGAGAAACACAGTGGATTTCAACCTGCTCTGATGCCATCTTGAAAATCATGCAAGATTTGAAAGAATAGTTTTAGGGATTGGAAGAACCATGGAGAGGATATGTGAAAATTTCTGGACCATTCTCTTCGGTCCCTCTCTCTGTATACATCTATAGTATGTGTACATTTTACATTTTAGTTCCTAAGAAACAAGGTAAATATAGTCATACACCAACACCATGATTCGAGAGTGGTTGGCATGCTTGTAGGTATGTGCTTGTTCAGCTGTCTTGAGCAAGTTTGTAACGGTTTTCATTCGGTTTTTCGTAATTAATCGGATAAATCTTTTCTTCTTAATTAATGGATGAGACAATAATTTTGCATCTGTTTCAAAATATAGTAATTTATATTTCCCCTCATTGACCCGGCAAAGCTTACGACTGTAGATGCTCACGCGCCAATGCCGGAGCGATCTGCAACCACGCCATGCCAAAGGCCGTGGAGTTGACTTCAGAAGCAGCATTAGGTGAAAACGGGACAGGGACGGTAGAGCAGGAGACGATGGTAACATTCGCCTATTAAAACCTGCAAGTCTTTTTAACAAAAGATACAAGAGCTGCAATTAGTCATTCGTGGCTGCTCTGTTCCCTTCCGGTGAAATTATCGGCGAGCTCAAGAAATGCTCAGAGCCGTGCAGTTCGTGCTCAGGTACGCAAGAACATGAGCCTCCGCTTCCGCAAATCAATAAGTAGTAAAACTCGATAACCAAGGGGTTTCAAATGATTTATTTCCGCGCTTGTGTTGTGCAGATACAAGAGCAGATTTGCCTCGTCAGGTTTCATCAATGGCTTCTCCACAGCTTCAAACCCGCAGAGGTATATATACAGCTTCTTGAATTTGTTGTACTCTACTGCACATCGATCAGGCATCATCGGCTGGTGTATTGAGATGAAGAGTTGGATGGTGCAGGTTAGCTGGTAAAGTGGCGGTCATCACCGGCGCCGCGAGCGGCATCGGCAGGGCGACGGCCGCGGAGTTCGTCAGGAACGGCGCCAAGGTCATCATCACCGACGTGCAGGACGACCTGGGCCGTTCCGTCGCCGCGGAGCTCGGCCCGGACGCCGCCTACACCCGCTGCGACGTCTCGGACGAGGCGCACATCGCCGCGGCCGTCGACCTCGCCGTGGAGCGGCACGGCCACCTCGACATCCTCTACAGCAACGCGGGCGTGTCCGGGTCCGCGTCCCAGGCCTCCGTGGGCGCCCTCGACCTTGCCGACTTCGACCGCGTCATGGCGGTCAACGCCCGGTCGGCCGTCGCGTGCATCAAGCACGGCGCGCGCGCCATGGCGCCGGGCCGCCGCCGCGGCTGCATCCTGTGCACGGCCAGCGTCATCGGCGTGCTCAGCTTCGGCTCCCCGGTCCTCGCGTACGCCGTCTCCAAGGCCACCGTCATCGCCGCGGTGCGCGCGGCCGCGGGCCCGCTGGGGCGCGACCGGGTGCGCGTGAACGCCATCTCGCCGCACGCCATCGCGACGCCGCTGACGGTGCGGTCCATGGCGGAGATATTTCCCGGGGCCGGCGAGGACGCGTTGAGGCGGGTGGTGGAGGAGGACTGGAGCGAGCTGGACGGCACCGTGCTGGAGGTGGAGGACGTGGCCAGGGCGGCGCTGTACCTGGCGTCGGACGAGGCCAGGTACGTGACCGGGCACAACCTCGTCCTCGACGGTGGGTTCACCGCGTACAAGGGTGTCAGCATGCCGTCCCTAGAGGTGCCGAGGAAGGATCAGTGAACTCCAAACGTACGTGCTTTCGCACTTTAAGAGTGTTCTGTTAGATCATATGGATGATCTCAGGATCATCTAGCCCAAAAACTGAACAACATCAGAGATGGGAATTAGAACAAACACACCTTATGTTAATGATAGCATTAATATAGTGATCTTGTTAGTTGCTGAAGATGCAGCTGGAGCTTCATCAGAGTGAAGCCCTTCTTTCTTCTCCTAGTTGATTCCTGCAGCTTATGGAAGGCGCTGGAGAGCCCTTCCCATGGCTGCAGCTAGGGGCGTGTGTTGCATATGCACCAAGGTGCCTTATCCCATTTGGACTTCTCCCCTATATATATCTTAGTTATATGCACAGTGCCACAGGGGGACCCACCAGTCAGATATAAGTGTGTGTGTGTGTGCCCCCAATCAGGGCAACCGTCATACTGTTGCATCACTGTTTGCAACACTGTTGATGCACTGTAGCAGCCTTAATAATTGTCTTTAATTTATCTAGGTTTAGCCTAGATCAAAATATCCAACATTCTCCCCCCTTGATCGTAAGGCTAAACTTATAAGTCCACTTCTTGACGAAATGGCATACGAGATAACAGGACTGCAACGGCCAGTTATTACAGTAGAACCCAGTTATTACAATATACCACCTTGTCTTGAAATGGAACTTCTTTAACTTAGGAGCTCCACAATCTTAATTCTTATTTGTAAAACTTATGAGCTCATCCCTTTGTTGGAACTTATACAGAGCCAATAAAATGCAATGGTCAATTAAGTATCATTGATTTAATTCGCCACAATACATCATTCCATCGAAGGAACAAACCCTCCTTAAGCTTGTGGGGAGATGGTGTTGCAATGGTCCCAAGAGTGCAGTTTCTCTTCATATATTTTTGAGCATATCCTTATGCGCGCGCTTTTGAAAGGAAGAGAAATATGCTTTGTTTCCAGAATCATAAGTTGTCCCTTAATAATAGCCTGCCATTTATTCTTTATGCCGGCATCATTAGAAGGCAAGCCTCTTTAAATATGATACTTAGCTTCAATATCTTTAGCATAACACTTGAGCATCAAGACATTAACCTTATGTAATGCTCAACACTTATGCCTTAGATTTAATACTTATTTGTTGAGCCTTAAAACTTAATTCATCAAGGCCTTGAATATGTTTGATTCTGGAATTAATCTTTCACAATGTCATAGGTCTGACAGATACCTTTTGACATGTTACTTGAATAATCTGCACTCTTACATAATAAGTTCTGGGATAAATAATCTTAAGAAAACTCCTCATTCTTTAATTTCATATGGATCAGGGACATAAATCCATATCTTAGAAAACTTAGGGATTAAAGCATGCCACAACTTTAATTCGCATCCTTGATGATGCCTTAAGAAAATTGGGTAAAGCCATTCCACAATATGGCTCCCCCGCAAGGTTGAAACTTTTGTGGATAATTTTTTTTCCGTAAGTTCACCCCTTGCCAAAACTTTAGCGGTCCACAACTTGGTGGTTACCGTTTATATTTAGACATGAGCATGCAATCCCTTAGTATGATATATAACACATCATTGCTTTAGCGCTTATGCCAGCAAGGCAAAGCTTTTCTTAATAATTTTCCAGGGGTCCAGTCCTGGACTTATGTCTGCCAGTTATCCCGGTCTCAAAACTTAAAGGGCGCATAATAACTTAAGCATTAGTGATAACATAAGAAAACTTATCGCCCTTGAGGGAGTAAACATAAACCTTTAGAATGAACTTTAATACTCCCCTTTATGGACCAATCTTAGTGAGTCTTTAAAATGCAAAGTACATCACTAAGATTAATTTAGTACCCCGAGGAAAAAACCTCAGGTCTTATGTAATATCCCTATTGCTAATTGTCAACATAAATAATAAATTCCTTATTAAACTTATTTCTTATTGAGCTTTGTACCACTATCGAATACTCATTGCCTCAAAAAATAGTTAATCATCATGATTGACTCCTTATTATGCAAAAGGAAAACCAACTTTATGAAATTTCCATCTTTAAAATGGTGATTACTTGTCACCTTTTCATAATTTATTCCCTCAAACTCCCATTCACATTAATTCTTTTCCAACAAGTCTTGTAAGAAGACGTGTTGTTAAAACTTGGGAGAACCTTTGCCAAGAATTACCTTGGTTATCTGGGAGTTAGGAATAGCTCCTCTTAAAATGTCATCAATGGAGCTCATAATTACCATAATGCCCTTAGGATTTAACCGCTCTCCCTTTAGTTTTTCAACATCATACTCTGTTTTAGAGTATCATAATATTCATTATCCTCCTTTGATGCTTTAGGAGAAACATTATGGAGAGCATAATTAAATCCTTTATCTCGCTTAGGAGAAAACTTATGCAATATTTACCATTTAATATGACATAAGCATTAGAAGAAACATAATAATCAATCATATGGCATTAACATTAAAAGGGCAATTTAATTGTTCCTTATCTCCATAATCATCATACACTGAGGTGATAATAATAATACCCTTAAGAGACGGAGACTTAAGAAATTTGAATAAAAAGTGGTACTTAACAAAAGCTCAACTTTCATTCATAATTCTTAGCCATAATTCCATAATTCTTAGCATTACTTAAAAGACAGAAAGTAAGAAGTGGAATTTAAATTTAAACATACCAACATACCTCGGAAGACGGAAGTTCAATTGCTCCCCTCGAAATGTGGACGGAGCTATTGCTCAACATTTCGACGAACTTCCATAATAAGTATTCCACTTTTAGAGGAGAAGTCAATAAAGCTAATAACATAAATCACATTATAGGAATGGAGGATAAAGAACTTTATATTTTGTGTCAGTGGAAAATTTCCAGAGCGTTTAACATTAACCTCCAGTCCAACTTAAAAGACTTCTTCACCTCAAGCCTTTTCGTCCATGAGGCCATAATAACATCATACTTATGGTATCCAGTTTTCTTATGGATACAAATTTCTTTGAGCCTAATTCCAGTCCACTTTATGCACTTTATCGTAAATAACATAATAAAGTGAACTGAAAAGCTCCATAAACTCATCATGTCTCAAACTTTAAATCTTAAATATCCTTATGATCAATATGATCATCATAAAGTTTTAAGAAGCCTTTAAGCTGCCTTATTAATGCCAGAAATAAGTTCATTATAATGAACTAGGGAATTACTCCCCCAGATCCTTACTGGCATACTCCCCCAGACCTTTACTGGGTTTTGCTCCCAACTGATAGTAATAGACAAGAAATTTATTGAATTCTTGTCAATGCCTTAGTAGTCAAAATTTCTTTACTGGGAGCTCATTAAATTTTCATTATACATGACCGCATGAAACAATGATAGATTGAATCATAAACTTAAATCACTACTCATAAAAAACATTAAATCAGCCAAAGAGCTTATGGCTGAATTGAAAACCATTAGCAATAGGGATAAAATGTATGATCACAAATTCTATAGTGATCATGTAAAACATTAATCCTTAGGGAATGGCACATGTATTCAATCAACTTTGGTCAGAATGAATTCACGTGCCACAACTTTATCCCAAAATAACATCAAGTCTCCAATTAAAATTTCTCTTTGATTCTTAATTGGAGATAGCTTAATGATCATGATAATGATCACAGAAGCTTAAAACTTCAAGGATTAATTGATCTGGGAATTAATCAAATGATTTATGGCTATAACTAAAGCTTAATGAATTTATATGTATATATAGCCATGAATCATATCATTAATCAGAGGCACTTGATTGCGGAAGCATATAATTTAATTATAAGCATAATTTTACAATAACTTAATAATCAATCAATTGGTTTATATCCTTTATACAATTCCCCAAAAAGTACCTTAATATTTGTGGCCTATTTCAAAATTTTGTCCAAAAGCCTTATGCATGAGAATTCTTTTCCCAGATCATAAACTTCTTTTGTTGATATGATCCACATCAGCTTTGGCCAGAAGTGTATCATAACAACAAAATTTTGTGATCAAGTATTCATTAATCAGCTTTGGCCAGAATAACAAATACCAGTCACACTTTATGGCCTCTTCAACTTTCTTTTACTGATCCAACTCACATCAGCTTTGGCCAGAAGTGAGCTAGAGCAGTAAAATGTTTTGCAGTTTGATATTCGTCAACCAGCTTTGGCCAGGATGACAAACATCAACCACACTTAATTAAAATCATGTCTCTTTATTCCTCTTTTATTGAACTAGTCCACATCAACTTTGGTCAGAAGTGGACAAGAACAATAAAATTTTGCAGTCATGTACCTACCAATCAGCTTTGGCCAGAATGGTAAATACAGACCACCCTTAATTAATCAGAGACATTTAATAGAACAACATCTTTAAATATTCATAGCTTTAAGGACAAAATTCTTTAGTGGATAATTGATTATGACAATCCATGGTTTAGTTAAAATATAGCCATGAAAAGTCAACATTAGGTTTTCCTTATGCCCAAAACATAATTATAGCTTAAATCAAAGGCCACTTAATTCCTTCAGATAAATCAACCATTAATTGAATTTTGGGGAACAACTTATCATAAAGGCCTCTTTCAAAATGACACATTATATTTTGAGCAACAATCTTTAGTTAATTTAGGGCTATAATCATAATTAACACAATTGCTCACAAAGAGCATAAAAGCCCCAACTTAATTTGATTGCTCAAAGCGTTATTTAATTGAGGCCATATTAAGATCAAAACCTTCAAAGCTTTCTAATAGGAAAGTTGATTAAAGAAGAACATCATGAACTCAAACGAAATATCGTTATTTTGAGATCAAGACATGATAAAATGCCTTGAAATAATTGATCATGATATAATGACTGTAGAAAACATTAAAATAACATCATACCACAATAATCATTAAATATGGCATAAGGATATAGTAATAATTATCATGATCATAAAATACCATAAAGGGAAATTAACTAAACATAATAACATAATGACATAAATGATTTTAGTATGGCATAACATGACATGTGGATAAATACAACAGGAATTAAAATGCCTAAAGAATTAAATTGCCAAAATAACATAATAATTCCTACATCAAATTTAGCCCTTAAAAGGTTCACTTTATCACATAAAATTTAGTCATTAGCAGGAAAAATATTCAGCATTTTCCCTGAATTATTTATGCCCATAACAGAGAATTAGTCCAGAGCATAATTTTTTTTCTAGCTAAATTATTTGCTGCGAGCTGGGCCAGAGAGAAATCCAACCCAGCCCCAGCTAGCTCCCCTGACTCCTCCTGTTCGCAGTTGGCCTGGGCCGAGATAGCCTGTTGGCCCAGCCAAAACCGGCCGGCCACAGCGGTCAAAACCGTGTCGCAGCCCAGCCTCCCCCTGAAAACCCTAATCATTCGTCCCCTTCGCCCCCCGATCCCCTTTCTCCTCTCAACCCAACGGCAACGACCGCGAGAGAGGGAGGACGAGGAACGGCGGCAAAACCGGCCACGGCGGAGGAAGGAGACGGCGTCGGTAAGTGTGACGACCCCGGCTTAATCGTGCACTAACCATACACGCAATTGCACACGATCAAGCCTAAGGACTCACTTGAAGATATCACAACACAACTCTAAAACATAAATAAAGTCATACAAGCTTAACATTACAAGCCAGGGCCTTGAGGGCTCGAATACATAGCTTGATGGCATACAAGTGTCAGCGGAAGCATCAGATATCTGAGTACAGATATATTACAGAGAGAGGGAGAGATAAGCCTTCACAGAGGCGGGGTAAAATAAAATACTACGATCGAAAGGCGTAGGCCTCCTGCCCTGGACCCTCCGATCCTACTCCTGGTCGTCAGTCGGCTCCTCGTAGTAGTAGTACTCGCCAGGCGGGTAGTAGTACTGGTCGTTGGCTGGGGCTTCTGGCTCAGGGGCTCCGTCGTCTGGTGGCATCAAATGGAATATGGGGGAAAAAGAAAATAAAGCAAACGTGAGTACTCATCCGAAGTACTCAGCAAGCAAGGATCTACACTACATATGCAACATTTTCAAAGGGGGCTGTATATGTGGACTGGGCTGCAGAAATGCCAGAATAAAGGGGGAAGCCTAGTCCTATCGAAGACTAGCATCTTCAACAATCTTCGACAGTCTTGCAGCATCAGGAGAGAGCAGATGAACATAATGTAAAGTAGTAGTAGTAGTAGTAGTATCATCAACCTCGACCTGAGATCCTTTCCCGACTCCCTGCGAGAAAGCAATCCCAGAGCCGTACTATCCAGTTCTCATCACATGTTCTAGTTGTACCGATCGGGATACAACTCCGAGTGTCTGTTACCGTAGGACAGGCTATCGATAGAAGTTTCTTCCCTGCAGGGGTGCACCAACTTACCCACCACGCTCGCTTAACTCCGGCCGGACATACTTTACTGGGTCATGCCCGGCCTCGGCCAAACAACACGCCGCAACCCGACCTAGGCTCTAAAGAGAGGTCAGCACGCCGGACTAACCTATGCCCCCGGGGGTCTTGGGCCTTCGCCCCGGGAACCCTGCATGTTGCGAGGACGTTTCGAAAGCAGACCTAGTAACCCCTTAATACAAGCGCAGTTGTGTTCCCAGTCCAATCCAAAACGGGCCGCTCCTCGCTGACGTCAATAGAGCTTTGGCTGATGTATACGACGCAGAACGCCCATACTATGCCCACGTGATGGTTAGTGCTATCGGGCCAGAGGCCCCTTGGATCAAATATCCAAACCGTAGTGGATTAGGAGCGCGCGGAAACGAGCAGAGACTCACGATCGATGTGACCCCGTCGCCCCGTCTCGAGGACTTGCGGCAAGGGCTAAGAATGCCCGGCCACGCCTCGTAGTTATCTCGCGGGCACCATCCAGGTCAACCCGACTCCACATCACTTCGCAATAAGCTCGCGCGGGTACCCCTCAGGGCCGACCCGTCTTTAGTAACATGGTTTAGTGCAAGTCATAATATCCAAGGTAACTGTGTGTCTGACACCGAAGGGAACCCTGAGGAATCACCCTCGACGGAAATTCCCGCTCGGTGTTATCATCAAGGTGAACGAAGGAGGAATCACCCTCGAGGTCCACACTTGAGAGGTTGCACGACGATGTCGTTATCGGGGGTGGTGTAGGAGGAATCACCCTCGCTTACCACGACCGAGTAACTAACCTACAAGGTTAACATCAGAAGTGTTGACGAGGTATCACCCTTGGCACTCGACGGTAACCCAGCAGTGTCGGCAACTAAGGGGAAGTGATGTGCGGTGCTAGGGTCTAGTCTTCAATCCCGATGATCGGGTCTTCTGATATCCAGCAGGGCAGTCGGGATCAAGTGGGGGTCTCTGTCGTGTCTCTACCCAGCCTATACTAAGCAGTCTAGGTTAACCAGTAAGGTAGCAAGACAGGTTACAATAAACAGGCTATGCAACAGATATAGGAAACAATAGCAGTAGCAGTTCTAATGCAAGCATAAGAGAGAAGAGAATAGACGATATAGGCATGCTCAAAATGGGGGTGCTTGCCTGTTTGCTCGGGGGCAAGGGCAAGGTCTTCAGTGGTATCGTCGGGAACGTAGTCGTACTCCTGAGCTGCGTCTGCCTCGGGAGCTACGTCAACGTCGGGGTCTACCGAGAGAGAAGAGGGGGAAGAAACAGGTAAACATAATGCAAACAAATGCAATACGGTGCGCGTGATGCTATGATGCAGTGCAGGGTTGCCTAATTATGCATCTAAGTCATTTTAGTTATTTTTAGAATTAATCTGGGATTTAATATCCGACGTGTGTGCACTATTCATCTGCCGGATTCGGGTCTGGAGTTACGAGTTCTTCTACGTAGGGGGTTCCGATGAAGAAACAGACGGCACGATCAGACTCGGCTCGTCGTTCTGAGCAACTTTCATGTTTTAACTTTTTCGATCCGAGCTACGGTTTAAAAGTTATGATTTTTCGAAGTTTATTTGAATTTCTGGAATTACTTTAATTACAGAAAATGATCTATGATGTCAGCATGACGTCATTGTGACATCAGCGGTCAACAGGCGCTGACCAGAGTCAAATATGACATGTGGGACCCACATGTCAGTCTCTGTTTATCTTAACAGTGAATTAACTTAATCCACAGGGTTAATTAGGGTGCGGGCCCCACTTGTCAGTGAGACATTAGGCTAATCTAATTAATTTTATTTAATTAACTGTTTAATTAGTCTAATTAGCCGCCGGGGCCCACACGTCAGTGGCACTGTGCTGCCACATCAGCGCGTTGACTGGTCAAACCAGTCAACGGGGGCCCCCGGGCCCACGGCCAGTGTCGCTGACCGGTGGGGCCGGCCAGACACGTCGGCGCCGGCGCCAGAGTTGCGCCGACGGGCTCTCCCGCGGCGGAAGTTCGCCGGAGCTCGTCGGAAAACGGCTACGGGGCTCGGTTTCGGGCGCGCTTGGGTGCTTTCGAACGGGCAGTGCAGTGCGCACCCAACGGCGGTGGTCTCCGGGCCGGAGGTGGCCGGAATCTCGCCGGCTCCGAGCCGCGGCGGACGGCCGGAGTCGGGCATCGACGAAACCTATGCTACGGGTGGCGTTCGAGCTAACAGACGGCGCTGGCGAGCTCTACGGGCCTCCAGGAACTTGATGGAGGCCATGGCTAGGCTTGCCGAGGCCGAGCGCGACGGCTACGAGCTCGCCGGCGGAGCAGGGCTCAGGCGATGATGGCGACGGTGATTAGAGCTCGGGAACAATCTCAGGAAGGAGAGAGAGGAGGGAGAAGCTTACGTAGGAGCTCACGGTGGCTCGGCGAGGGGTTTAGTAGCAGCAGAGGACTCGAGGTCGCCGGGGGGCACCGGAGACAGAGAAGAAAAGGGGCAGCGGTGTTCGGTGGATGCAGTGCCTCCCCGCTCCGACTGCGGGCACCAGACGAAGGAGTCGACCCCGGCGAATCCTCTGGACACCTCGGAGAGTGGAGCAGGCGTCGGTGGCCGCGGCAATCGGCGAGGCACGGCGGCGAGCACGCTCGGGCTCCGATGGGGAGAGGAGGAGAAAGCGAGGGGAGAAGGGAGGAGTGGTCAAGGAGGACCAGGGGGGATGGCTCGGGCGTCGCCCTTATCCCCTCCAGCCTCCTGCCTCGTCGCGGTGGCGAGCCGCGAGCGGTGCGGCGAGCGTGGCCATGGAGGCGGTGACACGCAGGAGGGGAGCAGGTGAGGGAGGTGGGCTGGGCCAGCGCGGCCCAGTCGCCAGGTAAGTGGCCTCTGGCCCCTTTTTTTTCCTTTAGTTCCTTTTCTATTTTCTTTTATTTGATTAACAGAGAGGAGTAACAGAATATTTGGGCACACTATTCACCTTGGGAAAATATGGAAAGTATCCCATTAATTCACTGGTGGGTTTAGACAGTGCCACAAATATTTTTGGAGGCAATTGGAATAGTTTTAATATTTTTAGAAATTGAATGAGGTGAGTTAAATGCTGCTGGACTACTGTTGTAAATGTCCAGGGGCATTTTTTGGAGTTTATATGAAGTTGGTTTCAATTTTATAAAGGCCTTGGGAATATTTGAAGCATTATGAACAATTTAATTCTGCCATTTGAAGAAATATTAATTTGACTTGCATTTGGAATTGGAATTTGAAGTTGAATTATTTCCTAATGCCATTTTATGAAGATGATCATGATGACATGGCAGGTTAAGTAGCTTAACCAGAGTGGGGGTAACCTAGGGATGTTACAGTAAGCCTCACTCGCCTGGGCCCCGTGCGGCTTTGGCCTGCGCGAGGCTCTATCGAGCGGGGCTTTGCCGGCGTCCAATGCGACGCAGCTGCACGTGCGGTCGTCCCCGCAGTGGCAACGGCGAGCGGCGCCATCAATTCCGGCGAGGCAGCGCCCCTCCCTCAACAGCAAGCGCGAGAAGAGCAGCAACAGTCACCGCTGGCGCAGTGGGTAGCCAGCCGGCTCAGGCTCGAGCCCAGGCAATCCTGCCAGCGCTTTGGGTAAGCTATGGCGATGCTGCATGGCGGCAAGGAACGCCTCAGCCTCCAGGTAAGCTCCCACTGCCATTATCCTCATCATTAGGATAGGGTTTGCCCCGATTTGGGGATTTTGGAAATTAGGGTTTCGGCAATTTGGGGATTCCTTTAGGATTTCACTTAGTTTGGTCAATCCCCACTTTAATTAAGCTTTAGCCGAAACCTCTTCATCAGTTCAGGAGGGAATCAAGTAATTTATCAGCTAGGGTTTCAAATTGGGGAAATTCTTGATCTGTATAGGCTCAATTTAGTTCTTCCCCTTTAATTTAGAGCATGATTTGAAACCACAAGCCACATCACAGAGAGGAAATTGGGGAATTTCAATTTTAGGGTTCCAGAAATTTGGGGATTCTCTTTTAGGCTTGCATCAGATGCTTGATCCCCTTTAATTAACATCAATATGGAACCCCATAATTATTGCACAATCTGTCAGGGCCATTACTTAAAGAATTTTAGGGCCAAATAAAAAATTCAAGCTTTGATTAAACATAAGAACATCTTGAATTTTTAGCTTAATTGAAACAGATCAAGATTGATCTATCATTTATAGGGCTCAAAAAGATTCAAGTTGTATTTAAACATTAAGGACAGCTTGATCCTTATCATAAACAGGAAGAGCCCTTTAGTTCTTTAGCTTGATCAAACAGATCAAGCAAGAACTTGAGCTAATCATGGCTCAATCAAATGAACAACTTAAACATGAGCATGAATTGCTTGCATAAGAGCATCTGGGGCATATGTCTTAACAACAGCATGTAGGCATAAAATTGAGCTTAAGATGGGCTCAATCTTGAGCAAGAAGGCTCTGATGCCATTGTTAGATCATATGGATGATCTCAGGATCATCTAGCCCAAAAACTGAACCACATCAGAGATGGGAATTAGAACAAACACACCTTATGTTGATGATAACATCAATATAGTGATCTTGTTAGTTGCTGAAGATGCAGCTGGAGCTTCATCAGAGTGAAGCCCTTCTTTCTTCTCCTAGTTGATTCCTGCAGCTTATGGAAGGCGCTGGAGAGCCCTTCCCATGGCTCCTGTGTAGCTGCTGGATTGGGCAGCTAGGGGCGTGTGTTGCATATGCACCAAGGTGCCTTATCCCATTTGGACTTCTCCCCTATATATATCTTAGTTATATGCACAGTGCCACAGGGGGACCCACCAGTCAGATATAAGTGTGTGTGTGTGCCCCCAATCAGGGCAACCGTCATACTGTTGCATCACTGTTTGCAACACTGTTGATGCACTGTAGCAGCCTTAATAATTGTCTTTAATTTATCTTGGTTTAGCCTAGATTAAAATATCCAACATGTTCGACACATGGATTGATTTCCATCTACCAAAGAAGGATCGCCCTACCAATTTCATTGTGCAATTAAACCTGAGTCCTTACAGGCAACAGAACCATCTCAAAAGAACAATAAGCTAAAAATTCGACATCAGATTTTTAGAGGTTCAAGACGAACGCCTCAGCAGCCGTCTGATGACGAGCACGGATCCTAAAGCAGCGCTGATCACCACGTCAGCTCTTTGGAACTGTCCGGGCGCTATGCAAACAGGGCGAACGGATTTTTTTAGCCCACCGCCCCCACCCGCGCACCCATTCCCCCTCCCACTCACACAGTCCTCTCCATCCACCTTGCAGAGTGAGAGAGAGATGGAATCCATGGGGAGCGGCTGCAACAGCGCGATGGTTTTTGCAAGGGGTGATGGCGATGAGGGAGCTCGCCGAAGAACCGGTCGTAGAGGAGGAAGGGCCCATCGCGAGCATGGTAATGGATCCCGTGCCTCCTTTGGTCTGCTCGTTCATCCCCGTGGGGCGCGCGAGCAGGGTGGCGCAGATCGAGCACCACGGCAGGGCATGGCGGCGGCCGGGTGACGGAGACAACACAGCGGATATTGGGTTTGAATATTTGTGTGTTATAAATAATATACTCTAAAAAATATTCATGTATTATTTGAAAATAAATTCATATAACTAAATAATACTTATGAATTATAAAAATGACAATATAATTGAAAAAAGTGTTCACATATTTAATAAAAAATATTAACAAAAATTGAAAAATCTTAATATATTTAAATAAATGTTCATGTGATTTACAAAATATTCATGTATTACTTTGAGGATGTGCAGTCTAAGCACACTAGGCTTGTATATATAGACTAAAAAAACTAGGCCCTATTTATTTTTCCGTGCCTCTTTTTATATTTATTTTTGCTTAAAAATATGTAAATATCTTTTGGCCAAACACACACAGTTTATTAAGACATGTGCACACTTTTTAAAACAACGTAAACTGCATTAACATGTTTGACACTTTTACTTATCGAAAGGACTATGATTGATCCCCTATAATTATGGGTCATCAATTGTTGAAATCAAGGCTCTTATGTCAGCAAAGGAGTTTATTGCCCAAAATCTGAAACATGAGCAAAATAGGGTAGCAATCGTTTGGCATGGTACATTCATGCTAAATTATGTACTGATGTAATAGTAGTCATCCGTGTATTAACGAACTTGTCCCTATAATCATGGAATAAAACTCCAATTCGCCCCCAAAAAGAAGTCATAATGATGCAGGGGTCGGGGTTATTCCCTTTTTGAAAAAGATATGTTCAAAATGTAGCGATCCACCTTTGGCACGTCTATAGATGGCACACTAACAGTCTGGCACCACCGTGCATGATGATCCTTCCTAAAACAAATAGTGTCACTCATTAGTTACGTCTAGCTTGCTCCGGGCCTTCTCCATCTTCAGCGTTCGCACACTACCGAGGCGATGACGGTGCCTTTGAGATCATGTACGCGAGAATCAAGGAGTCGAAGCTAAGCAAATGTGTACTCGGTGTTTTTGAGACGAAGGCAAACGCTTTGCCTTATCTCATTAATTAAGAAGAGTTTAAGTTACATAGATGACCGTTAGAAGCAGTTCCCTTACAAATGGCCTACTCTCGCGACATTAGAGAACTCGACCGCTTGCCCCTCCAATCCCCAAAGCCCGGCCTCAACCTTAGTTCTAGACGTGATTACGTTAGGCATGGACGCTACATTCCTAAACACTCTCACATTCCGCTCGTTTCAAATCTCCCAAGAAGTCATGGCGAAGGATGCGAGGGGAATTTTTAGTGGTTTATGGTCATACGAGTAAAATTTCAACGACATATATGGAGCTTACAAGGGTCGTTCAAAATTTTATGTATGGCCCTCGCCACTCGCAAGAGGAATTTCGTACGACCCTTGATCATTTTTTATTACAACCCCTGTGTTTCGTTTCTCCATTCCTGGTTGAACCCTAGCGAGTGGAAAGCTCAACAACGTGGGTGCGTCACAAACAGTGAAGCAGGTGACTGTCGATGTGCAGCAAGCCGAGGTAGCCATGGACATCCGGTAGTGTATGGTAGGCTAAGCTAGAGGTGCCCCGTGGTGTGCGGCGAGGGAGGCGGGGATGCTGGAGTGCCCGAAGTGAGGCAGTGCAAACCATAAAGAGGTCATTTTGTGGGTGGCCGCGGGGGCTAAGCACTTGGGGATCATCATGCTGGGAGAGTAGGCTTTTGTATTTTCTTTTGTCGCCTTCGGGTGATCAGTCTGGCAGATCTTTTGCCGCCTTACAAAAAATAAATCTGCTCTCAAGGTTTATGAAAATTCCAACGTATAAAGTTTGTTGGCTTTTTGTATGCGAACTTCAGACTAAACTGTGAATTTTAATGTGCTTCCAAGACAAAATTGATATGTGCTAGCCGCTGTATATTTATGAAAAAAGAAGAAGTCAAATGGACCAACCTAGCTCAAAATCCCACGGCCGCGTCTGAAACACATACACCGATCGTGCAAGTGCAACACAACACACGGGGAATGGAATGCTACGGTCGATAGAAAGCAGTACTTACTTCACATCTGCCTTTGTGTTCGTCTATGCAGCATGTGCTGCGCAGCACAGCAGGCGCCGTCAAAATCGAGTTTCCAAATCGATGAAAGCATCGAGGGCTGGCGCGGCAAAGGTGTTGCACACATTTGTAGAAACGCCCCTGCTTCAAAGATTCAAAGAGAGGGGTACTGGGGCAGTGGTCAAAGTCGCCACATCCCGCTGACAACGCACATAGGGAAATGTAACCATCTCGCTCCGGTTTAAACCACGCAAAAAAAGAGAGAATATCTAGCTGCAATAACCAAAATTGCCTAGGTAAGGGCATCTCCAAAGGAGAACCTCAAAGCTTTGGTATTTGTTACTCCCTCCGTTTATTTTTATAAGTCATTTCAGACAACTGAAAATAAGCTACTTTTCACCTTGTCTGAAATGTCTTAAAGGCCTTAGAATTGTTGTGTGCAGAGCACTTTTGAAAACTCTGTCATCCAATAGGGACCGCCTAACGATACGCGGAGCGGTCTGGATGCTGTTTTCTCACAAACCGAAAGCAGCTTGAGGAGGCCGAAATCACTGTTTTGACCATTTTCGTTCACTTAAGCACAATCTGATCCCACTTAGTAACATAAATGGAGTATTTAACCAAAAACTACCACAATTGACGGAAACGTGACGAAAAACTACCACTTTACGATTTTGTGCGGAAAACTACCACTTTTGTCCTAATCCGTGGAAAAAAACTACCAACTCGCGAAACCGCTCGCTTCGCCCGCGCTAAGCCCGAATCTGACCGGTTGGGCCCATGAACCAGGTGCCACCGTGGCCAACCGACGCCCGCCGCGCGTTAACGGCCGTTAACGGCGCGTTTGCGGTCGGGTGCGGGTCAAGATCTGATCCGTTCCCCTCTCGCTTCACTCTCTCCCTCCTCTCCCTCTCTCTGACCTAGGTGGCGGCCGCCATGTCGTCGGTGATTCCGGAGGGGGGCGGCGGCGATATGGGTGGTGGCGACGGCGGCGGCGACGCCGGCAGCGGTGGCACAAGTTTGGACGATGTGGGCTCAGTCGATAACTGGTTGGGGAGCACCAGTTTCTCGACGCAGGCAGGCTCGCAGCAGCCGGAGGCACCGCTCGCCCAGTCATCGCCGGCGCCTGGATGTTCTATGGGTTGCAGGTATGGAAATACCTCTTGCTTAAATGAACATGTTTTCTTCAATCTGGCAAATTAGTAAGATGTGTTTGTTTCTGTTTGTTGAACATGCGTAGTAAACTGTATTGCACTTGTAGTTCTGTCAATTTCAATTCAATTCATGAGTACTTATTTGTGCAGTTTGGCTGACCAAAAGTGGGACATATGGTTTCATTTCGAAGGAAGAAACCCTGTGAAAAGGGGTATATATGAGACAGATATTTCTTTTCTTACTCTACAATCACTCATTGCTAGTGAAGGGTATGGGGAGAGTGATTACATGTATTATGTGAAGGAGGAGGAAATTGGATCTGAAAGAGTAAAGTATTTAGGTAATGAAGCTAGTGTTCATGAAATGTTGGAGTTTTATCATCATGTCAAGGTTGTGAACATAAGGGTTGTGAGAGATGTTGAACCTGCAAGTAGTACACAGGCTAATGAGAATTACATGAACACTCAAGAGAGCTGCTGTGTGAAAAAGATAGTGGAGCAATCTGAGCTTCAGAATCAGATAAATGATAGAAAGGCTCAGCTTGAGAGGAGCAGGATTCAAAGAGAGGCAGATTTGAACCACTTTGAAGGAGACACTGAAGTGTCTGAATTTTGTTCTGATGATTCAGTTCATTCAGATGGGAGTGCTGAAGCTGTTCAAATGGAAATAGAGTGTGCCTCTGAAGAGGATAGAGCATTGAAAACTACTGCTATTGTGAAACACGTGAAGAATCCTGGTCCAACTAGCAGATGTCACAATGAGGTAGAGAAAAAACGCTTTGAAGATTGGTTTCCTGAAGCAGATGATTTTTGTTTTGCTGGTGATGTAGGCATAAGTGATGAGGAAGAAGAAGATGAAGTTGAACTACCATACCTCCTGAAGAAGCCAAAGAGTAATAAGAAAAAGATGAAGGATAGGGTATATTTTGACCCCTCAATTCCCAATTCACATTTACTGTTGTGCAAGAGCTTGTGTTTTGACAGTGTTTACCAGTTTAGAGAAGCATTAAGGGATTTTCATATAAGGACTTTGAGGTCTTTTCACTACCACAGGAACTCCCCAACAAGAATTATTGTTTGGTGTTCACAGAGAGAGCATGGATGTGAATTTTACATGTGTGCCTCCAGGATAGCTCATGAAAGAACTTTTTGCATTAAGAAGTGTAACATGGAGCACACTTGTCCAGCATCAGCAGAGAACACAAAGGTTACTACTAAGTGGCTTTCCAAAGCAGTTGAGCCTTCTCTTAGAGTAGATCCTAGAGCTCCTGTGGATGCACTTATTAAAAACAGCAAAGTCAATTTTTCTGTTGATGTATCAAAGAGTGTGGCCTATAGGGCAAGGAGGAAGGCTCTTAAGGTTGTGCAAGGTGACCAGAAGGAGCAGTACTATAGACTGAGGGACTACCTACAAGCAGTTATTGATACAAACCCTGGTAGCAGGTGTATAGTTACAACATTTGAGGACCCAGAAAACCCTGCACCAACTCCTAGATTTAAGTACATGTTCTACTGCTTGCATGCATCAAAGGAAGGATTTCTTAATGGTTGCAGGCCCTTTATAGGTAAATGTACAACTGCATTTTCTTCAAAATATCTTGTTGAGAAAATTATGGTAGCTAATTTGGGTATGGATGCAGGGCTTGATGGTTGCTTCATCAAGCTAATCACTGGACAGCAAATTCTTGTAGCCACAGGAAGAGATGGCAACAACAACATCTACCCCATAGCCTTTGGTGTGGTTGATAAGGAAGATTCTGATAGTTGGACATGGTTCCTAACCTAGCTAAGATGTTGCATTGGAAGTGGAAGCAAATTTGGAACCTACACCATTATTTCTGACAGGCAAAAGGTATGCACCCTATCTTTGCCAGTACTTCAGAAATATTGATATTACTGGCTTAATTTCTTTTTGTTCATGACCATAGTTATTAATTTATAAACAGGGTCTTCTTAAGGCTATAAATGAGGTGTTCCTTGATTCCCCTCAGAGATACTGCCTCAGGCACATATATGCAAATTTTCAGTCAGCTGGTTTCAGAGGAGCAGAACTAAAGAAGCTAGTAGATCAGGCTAGCTACTCATTCACCAAACATGGCCATGAATTAGCAATGATAGAGCTGAAAGCAGAGTGTGAGGATGCCTGGAAGTGGCTTAAGAAAATTCCAAAGGAGACTTGGTGTAGGTCTGCAATGGATTATAATTGCAAAACTGATCTTGTTGTGAACAACCTTAGTGAGGTTTTCAACAAAATGATCCTTGATGTTAGGGCCAAACCAATTAGGACAATGTTTGAAGGAATTAGGACTAAGCAGATGATCAAAAGGCAGAAGACTAGGGAAAAGACAGAGACCAGCAGGTGGATTATCACACCCAACTATTCAGAGAAACTGGAGGAGAATAAGAAGTATGCCAATTTTTGTGAGGCACATAGGGCTGGTCCTGACATTTGGCAAGTGTCAAGTGGTGAAAATCAGTACTTTGTGAACATAGCTACTAAATCATGTGACTGCAGGAGGTGGGACATGACAGGTGTGACATGCAGTCATGCAATAGCAGCAATGAGCAAGCTTCACATGCACCCAGAGGACTATGTGCATGAATTTTTCAAAAAACCACTATATATTGAAGCATACAAAGACATTGTGTACCCTGTCCCTGGTCCTGAATTCTGGCCTGACACACATACTCAGGATATTGAGCCACCAGTGTTCAAAGAAAAACCAGGCAAGAAACAGACAGCTAGGAGGAAGGGCCAGTTTGAGGTGCCTGCACCAAAGGACACAAGCAGGATGGGAACAATTACATGCAGCAATTGTGGTCTACAAGGCCATAGATATACAAACTGTGGGAAAGCTCTGAAACCAAGTCTTGAGATGAGAAAGAACTTACATCAGGTCATTTGAAAATCCATAGATATCTCTACAAGGCCATAGATATTTCATCTAGAATTACTAACTATTTTAATTTTGTCATGCAGGAGAATAGAGAAATTTTCAGGGGTTCATCTAGTGCTACACATGTACCTCCACAACCACCACATCAACACCAAAGTTCACACATCCCAGCCTCATCTGCTCTACCTCCTAAAGCAACGAGGAACAAAAAAACAGCAGCAGCTAAGAGAGGTTCAGCATCAACAGTTTCAGCAGGACCAGCCAAGTCTTCACCAGCACCTCCAAGAGGATCAGGATCAACAAGAGCTCCAAGAGGATTCAATGCACCCAGAACATCCACTGGAGAACCTGGGATATTAACAGGCAAGAGGAAGAGGAAACCTCCTGGCAAGTTTGCAGCCTATTTCAGTGCAAGTGGAAATCATTGAAACTCTGTTCTGCTACTTCAATGTTGAGTGTATGCTACTAAGTTTCTGTTGTGCTACTTGAATGTTGATTGTATGCTACTAATTTTGTGTTCTGGTACTTGAATGGTTAAATTCAGACTTGTGAACTTGAATGTTGAATATATGGTACTGAATTTGTGATAGTGGCAAGTGCATGTTTATATTTGTTTTAATTTGTTTTTGCTACTTGGCATTTCTACAGTTCAGAAATGTTCATATGAATCAGAAGTCACAGAAAATTCATTTTATAACACCAGAACAAAATAATAAAAAAATTGTTTGGCCTGGGGCTCGAACCCAGGAGCAGGGGGGTGTAACCATGCGTTCAATGCCAGTGGGCTAGTGCTTGTGATTTGTTTGACTAGCATCGGCCATCCTAATTATCTTGGTTGGTGGGAACCTACTTTGTTGAGCGTGCGTTGCGCCGGCTGCATCGTGAGCGTGCGTTTCGTATAGCTTGCCATTTCCAATTCTCAGGCTTTAATACGTGTCCAGTAGCCGCTCTCTCTGCCCACTCGCCCACTCGCCGCTTGCACCGCCCACTACACTCCCCCCTCTCTCCTGTTGAAATCCACGCCGACAACCACCATCCCACCGCCGTCGCCATGGACGGGAGCCTAGGCTGGCAAAAGGCCGTCGAGGAGCTCGCCGGCAATAACCAGGAGCTGTGCGCGCAGTACAGGGAGATCGCGCGCTGGTTCCCCAGCGTGGAGATGATGAGGAACCACGCCCGCGGCCTGGTGAAGGTCATGACGGCTGCTGAAAAGCAGCGTACCTTCCCTCGCGGCTTCACCGTCCCGCCGGTGACCATTCTTCTGTGGGCGATGCGCGAGGTGCAGCGCTCCCCCGACCCCAGGCAGCGCGCCCGTTGGTGGATGTACCGCTCATCCACCACGCCGCCGGTAGGCGATGATCCTGCGCGCGTTGCGTCCAGGGCGGAGCACGTCACCGACGCCGTCCTAGCTCTCCCAGCCCCCATCAACAATGCCTACTGGGAGAGGCGCAATCCGTTGGTCCTCGGGCCAGAAGACGACTCCGAGGTGGACTCATCTGACGACTCTGACGATGAGTCCTCTGACGACGAGGTGGAGGAGCTCGTCGTACTCTCCGACGATGAGCCGGATGTGCAGCTGCGGGCGCCCGTCCTCGACGCCGTGGAGGGGGACAAGAACCTCCCAATTGACGTGGATAAGCTGCCGGAGGTCACAGATCTCCTAGAGGTCGTCGTCGTGAAGGAAGAGGTTGAGGAGGAAGATGTGGTCGCCCCGGCGCCGGGCAAGAAGAGGGCGGCGGTGAAGAAGACTGCGGTGCGGCGCTCCCAACGCCTGAAGATGCTGAAGAAGGAGGACTGAGATGCTGTCTTCAGTTTCGTCAGTCCAAGAAATGTTCAGTTTCGTCAGTCTTATCTTAGTTCAGTAAGTTAAAATGTTCAGTTTGGTCAGCACTATGTGACTCCTAGGGCTGTTCTATGTCAGTTCAGTTAGTTTGGTAATCTACTTGCTATCTATGTATGCCAGCACTATGTCAGACTATCTATGCCACTACTATCTATGTATGCCAGCACTATGTTCAGTTCTATGCCAGACTATCTACTTGCTATCTATGTATGCCACTACTATGTTCTCAGTTCACTATCTATGTCAGACTATCTAAGTTGGATATGGGCAACACTGACTATCTATGTTATCATTTCCAAGTATGTCACTACTGTCAGCTAGCTAGATATATATGCAGATATTGGCTACACATAATATATGCAGAGTAAAACAACCTCATCATAGATAAAACATTCTTACTTACTTAACTTAGCATGAGTACTCACTTAGCATAGTAGGTCTTAACATAAAAGTCATTACATCATAGATAAAACCATCTAGTTCTTAAACCATAACAGTAGCTGGCTCATACCATCTTGATTCAGGTTCTGAAACCACATGAAACTTTCCCAAAATATACACCTAACATGCATGACATTCCAAGGCCAGCTATATATATAGGCCATTACTTAACCAACACAGCAAGCACTTCACTCATTCATTATTGCCTTGATCCTCTCCAGCTTATCTTTGCTGGCATGCCCAGCATTGAGCAGATCAGCAATCAGATACTCCAGCTTCTTCTTCTCTTGCTTAAGTAGGTCCATGTCCCCCTCCACTTCCTTCTTGGCCTTCCTCATGTTCTGAATGATATCTGCTTGGCTTTGAAGAATGCACCTTTGCTCCTTGGCAAGCTTCAGTTTTTCCATACTTATCTCAATCTTTGCCTGATCCTCAAGTTGTTTCTTCTTCTCATTTAGTTCATTGATTGCCTGACTGGTATAGTCCATGTCATGAGACATCTTGCCATCTTGATAGTCAAAAAGCTTGGACACATCTTCCACCAACTGGCTGTAGTTGTTTGACAGGAACTTAATTTCCTTCTTTAGCTTGCCCACCTCTTACTCATGAGCTTGTTTGTCCTTCACCCTACCCAAGTTCTGCTCATGGTACATGTCCCAAATCCTTGCTAGGCACCTTTGTAGAATCTCTGGCCAAGGACCATCCACCCACTCCACCACCCCACAGTTGACACCTTCATCCTACAGAAGCAATTCTTTAAAATTAAGCACAAAGCACCTTACTAACAAACTTAGTACAGATAACTCAAGTCATTTAAGTGAAACCCTATGTTTACTTAAATGCTCTCTGAATTCAGCTAACATAATTCTTTCAAACTAAGCACACAACACCTTATTTAGCAGCAGAGATAAATTCAGTTAACTCTGTTCTTTTCAGTTAACAGATATATTCAGTTAACAGCTAACAGAATTTCAGTTAACAGTTCACATTTAACAGGTGTTCTCAGGTTCACAGTTAATAGGTGTTCTCAGCAGAGATAAATTCAGTTAACTCTGCACTTTTCAGTTTTAGTTCTAAACACAGCACACATCTATGCACAACTTAATACCTGCTGCACCACACATCTCCAGCAGCAAAACACATCACACACCACACATCTCCACCAGCAAAGCAAGTAAGTGTTCAAGATTTAATACCTGATGCACAGGACAACCAAGGAATCGCCTCCCTATCAAAGCACCTTCAAAAGCTACCATCTTCTTCGGCCTCTGATGATGCATCATGCACGTCGGCAAAGATTCAGTGAAAGAACCACAGAAAGATGGATCCACCACACTGTCAGGTGTTTCCTGTAAAAGAAACTTGGAATCAGACCAAAAGCAACTAGGAATCTCCAATTTGGATGAACTGACCCTAACCCTAACTCTGTTCCACCATTATGCACTTACAAAGAGCTGAGAATCCATTGAAACCATGCAGATGTCCTCGTCCGAGCTCTCCTCGTCATTCCAGGATGGCATCCTCAAGTTCTACCGGCAGCAATGGCGGCGGCGGCGACGGCGATAAGCTCAGAGCACCAGGGAGAGGGAGAGGATGAGGAGGAGTGACTGAGCGAGCAAGGAGGAAGAGGATGAGTGAGTGAGCACCAGGGAGAGGGAGAGGATGAGTGAGTGGGGCCACTTATTGGACCACCGACAGCCGCAAACGCGCCGTTAACGGCCGTTAACGCGCGGCGGGCATCAGTTGGCCACCGTGGCACCTGGTTCGTGGGCCCAACCGGTCAGATTCGGGCTTAGCGCGGGCGAAGAGAGCGGTTTCGCGAGTTGGTAGTTTTTTGCCACGGATTAGGACAAAAGTGGTAGTTTTCCGCACAAAATCGTAAAGTGGTAGTTTTTCGTCACGTTTCCGTCAATTGTGGTAGTTTGTGGTTAAATACTCACATAAATGATTTGAGTCAAGGGGATCATATATTAATAGTTATGTACAACGACCCCGCAAAAAAAAGTTCTGTACAACGAAACTAATTAAGGTTCGTTTCGTGCCTAGATTTTCATTTTCTGCTTCAGGAAATTAACATGGCCAAGATGAACCCATGCGTTGGTAGTGGCGTGGTAAGAGCCCTCCCTCCCTCCCCAACCAAACAAGCAAATCGTTTAGCGCTTGCACTTTCTGCAGTAATGGTTTTCCGCTGACAACTTGGATGCACATCGATAGCAGAAACTGTTTCCACACCTACAAGTGGAGGAAATCAGATTTACGGAGCATCAAACAACCTTGGGAGGAGCTCAGATAATTTCACGTTCATCAATGGATCCAATTCGTTGTTGTTGGTACCTGCATTTCATGTAATTGCAGCCTTCCGATTTCTCCACCCTTTCTGCCGACGACAGTTAAATTGTGATCCAAATTCTAGTATCATGTTAGACTAGACGTAGTACATACGGTGTGGGCCTTTGCGTTAGTACCGACGCGTACGAGTACAACTCGTTTACTTGTCCTACAAGGACTCCTATGTGTTGCCCCTCATATATACTCCATGTAGTCGCACCTAAGACGGTCTGTCGTCTCGTGCTTGTAATACTCCTCCTCATAGTGCATTGCGTCTTCGTGCGTCCGTGGTTTTCTCCCGCAAGGGTTTTCACATAAAAATCCATATGCTCTTGTGTCTCGTTTTTATCTAACAGATGGTATCAGAGCCAAGTTACATATACAAGATTTTTTAGACGAGAGGAATTAGGGCTGCGGTCTGGTCCGCCGCCGCTGTCCCGCAATTCGTCAAATCGCAGGTTTCGCCGAGATCGATCGCCGCTGGCTTTTTTTTAATCACCGCTGGATCCGCCGAGTTGTGGCTGCTGCTCCACGTATTGCTCAAGTCCCGAGGCAGCCGTTAGCATTTTTCTTTGCGTGAAGTGGATCGCGTTGCTGCGGCTACTCCTCACGAGATTCTGATTGATCGCTACTGCTACTAAGTACTACTTCAACTAGTACTTGTTCCACGTGAAGCCATCTACTATCAGATTTTTGTTCTGCCTCCACTACCTCTACGTCCTAAGCTATCAGGTGCTATCTAATCTAGTTCCGTTTGATCCGCAAAATTAATTCTGTCAAGAATTTTCTACCGGTTTGTACTACTTTGTGAACACAGATTTAATCTACTCATGTCATCCATGAAGTACGATGTTCCGCTGCTGGATCGTGACACAAGGTTTATGTAACACCCCTGTGTAATAGCCACTGTGGTTACATGCTAATAATGCCAAGTCATCTCATTTGCAGTGCCTAGTCATAGTGGTTAATCAAAACAATTCAAATTCAATTCTAAAAATCAACTCAAATTCAAAAGTGCAGAATAAATTTGTTCAAACACCTTTATAAAAATGTTCACTAAATAGCAAATATTTCAGAAGCACTTATAAAAATATAATCAATGATACTTGGATTAGTTAAGTGACTCCAACAACATGAAACAGTACCAAAACAACATTATTTAATCCATTTAAAATCATATCAAATTCAAATAAAATCCTAATTTTGCCCAAACAAGTTTGTGATGAAAGCTAACATTGCACAGTAATATTTGGGTCAACTCTCATATTTTATAAAAGTGCAAAGTGGCCTAACTATTACAAAACAGAAAAGAAGTAAAAGAAAAAGGCAGAAACAGAAAATAGAAAATGGAAAAGGCCTACACTTCTACTGTGCACTAAAGCCTACGTGCTACAGTACATGGCCCAGCCCATCAACCACAGTCGTCGTCCTCCTCGTGCGCTGTCGCGCCCGAGTGCCGACACGGCGGAGCTCGTCTCGTTGTCGGCCATCCGTCGGCCCCTGGCGAGGATAAGGATGCTCGCGAGCTCCTCTCACTTCCCCGCAACCCTATCCTCTCCCAGATCTCGCTCTCTCGCTCGTCTTCTCCCTCCCGCACGAGACGCCCGACGCCAACGACATGGCCGAGCTTGCCGGCGTGGCCACAGGCCTCTCCGACGCCTAAGACCGGTCTCGTTCGCTCCGCCTGCCTCCTCTCCTTCCTCTCCGACTGCCGGTTCGAGCGCTGCGCCACCACAGCGCGGGGATCGAGCGCTTCCCCATCTACGGTGGCCGGCGAAACTCCGACGAATGCCGGCGAACTGCTGCTCCTAAGCTACCACCGGGCCTTCGTGCGCCTCCACGGTGAGCAGCAGCATCTTTCCCCTCTCCTCCCCGTCCGTTTGCGCCACCGTAGCGCCGTTGCCATCGCTGCCCGAAAGCGACGCCGCCGTGGAGCTCTTTGCCGATGAGATAGCCCTTGTCATGGCCATCTGAGCGCGGGAACGCGCTCAGTGCCTCTCCGCGGCTCCAACGCGCCTAGTCCCGTAGCTCGCCGTGCCCTACGGCGACGGATCCGAGCACGCCCGAATCATCTCGCCGCCGGCGAGGTCATAGCGTTCAATTCCGGCCGATTTAGCTCGCGCTAGCGCCACGGTTCGACGCGGCATGCTCTTCCCGTTCGAACGCGACCAGCCGCCGTCGTTTTGGTCGCCGGACGGCGTTTTCCGACGAACCCCGAGGCTGCGCCGCCGCGAATGGCTTCGCCGGCGCTGTTCCGGCGTCGCTCGCCGACGTGGGCGCGTGGGGCCCGCCCTGCGAGGCTGCCAGCAGGCCCCAGTGCCTCGTTTGACCACGTTGACCTGGTCAACGTGGTTACTATTCACCCGCTGAGTATGACATATGGGTCCCATCTGTTAATTAAGCTAATTAAATCTTAAAACTAATCTATTATTTAAACTAATCGCTGACATCAGGGGCCCACCCCACTAATCACTCTGCTAATTTAATTAATCCACTGTTAGACTAACAGAGGCTGACATGTGGGTCCCACTGGACCCACATGTCAGGTTTGACTCTGGTCAGCCGCTGTTGACTGCTGACGTCACAGTGACATCATGCTGACGTCATATATCATTTTCTGTAAATAAAAATATTTCCAGAAAATCAATTAAATATTTGAAAATTAATAACTTTTAAACCGTAGCTCAGATAGAAAAACTTAAAACCTGAAAGTTGCTCAGAACGACGAGATGAATCTGATCGTGTCGTCTGTTTCTATGTCGGAACCCCCTACGTAGGTGAAACCGCAACTTCGAGGCCGTATCCGGTAGATGAATAGTGCATAATCACCGGTTAATAAATCCCACGATAATCCTAAAAATAACTAAAGTGACCTAGATACATCTTTAGGCAACCCTGCATTGCATCATAGCATAGCATGTCTGATGTTGCATTTGTTTGCATTATGTTTACCTGTTTCTTCCCCCTCTTCTCTCTCGATAGACCCCGACGTTGACGTAACTCCCGAGGCAGACGCAGCTCCGGAGTACGACTACGTCCCCGACGACGCAGTTGACGATCTTGCCCTTGCCACCGAGCAAACAGGCAAGCACCCCCCTTTTGAGCATTCCGATATCGCCCATTCTCTTCTCTCTTATGCTTGCATTAGAATCTGCTGCTGTTACTGTATTCTATATCTGCTGCATAGCCTGTTTACTTGTAACCTGCTGTTGATACTTACCTATTATCCTAAACTGTTTAGAATAGGTTGGGTAGAGACCATCAGAGACCCCACTTATCCCGACTGCCCCGCTGGATGATCAGAAGACCCGTGCAACGGGATTGAAGACCAGGCCCCGACACCGCACGTCACTTCCCCCTTAGTTGCTCAGCACTACTGGGTTACTATCGAGTGCCGAGGGTGATACCTCGTCAGCACTTCTGATGATAACCTTGTAGGTTAGTTAATCGGTCGTGGTAAGCGAGGGTGATTCCTCCTACACCACCCTCGATAACGACGTCGTCGTGCAACACTTCAAGTGTGGACCTCGAGGGTGATTCCTTCTTCGTTCACCTTGACGATAACATCAAGTGGGATTCCATCGAGGGTGATTCCTCAGGGTTCCCCTTGGTGTCAGACACACGGATACTTTGGTGACTATGACTGAACACTGAACCATGATACTAAAGACGGGTCGGCCCTGAGGGGTACCCGCGCGAGCTTAATTGCGAGTGATGTGGAATCGGGAGGACCTGGATGGTGCCCGAGGGTTGAACACGAGGCGTGGCCGGGCATTCCTCGTCCTTGCCGCAAGTCCTCGAGACGGGGCGACGGGGTCACATCTTTCATGAGTCTCTGCTCGTTACCACAATACCAACACACTAACGGTTTGGATATTTGATCCGAGGGGCCTCTGGCCTGATAGCACTAACCATCACGTGGGCATAGTATGGGCGTTCTGCGTCGTATACATCAGCCGAAGCTTATTTGACGTCAGTAAGGAGCAGCGCACGCCGAGTTGGACTGGGAACACAACCGCGCTTGTATAAGGGGTTGCTAGGTCTGCTTTCGGTGGCCCCGTAACGTGCAGGAGTTCCCGGGGCGATGGCCCAAGACCCCTGGGGCATAGGTTTAGTCCGGTGTGCTGACCTCTCTTTTAAGCGTAGGTCGGATTGCGGCGTATCGTTTGGCCGAGGCCGGGCATGACCCAGTAAAGTGTGTCCGGCCGGAGTTAAGCGAGCATGGTGGGTAAGTTGGTGTACCCCTGCAGGGAAGAAAACATCAATCGATAGCCTGTCCTACGGTAACGGACACTCGGAGTTGTATCCCGATCGGTACAACTAGAACTTGAGGTAAATGGATAGTATGGCTCTGGGATTGCTTTCTCGCAGGGAGTCGAGGAAGAATCTCTGGGCGAGGTTGATAACACTACTACTACTTTACATTAAGATATTCTGCTCTCTTCTAATGCTGCAAGACCTCTGAAGATGATGAAGATGCTAGTCTTCTATAGGACTAGGCTTTCCCCCTCTATTCTGGCATTTCTGCAAGCCCAGTCCACATATACAGCCACCCTTTGAAAATATTGCATATGTAGTGTAGATTCTTGCTTGCTGAGTACTTCGGATGAGTACTCACGTTTGCTTTATTTTCTTTTTCTCCCCATATCCATTTGACGCCGCCAGATGACGGAGCCCCTGAGTTAGCAGCCCCCGTCGACGACTACGGCTACTACTACTACCCTCCCGGCGAGTACTACTACGAGGAGCCGACGGACGACCAGGAGTAGGATTCAGAGGGTCCTAGGCAGGAGGCCTACGCCTTTCGATCGTAGAGTTTTATTTTGCCCCGCCTTCAGAAAGGCTTATCTCTATTTCTGTAATATATCTGTACCCAGATATCTGATGCTTCCGCTGACAATTGTATGCCACCGAGCTATGTATTCGAGCCCTCGAGGCCCTGGCTTGTAATATAAAGCTTGTACGAATTTATTTATGTTTTAGAGTTGTGTTGTGATATCTTCAAGTGAGTCCTTAGGCTTCATCGTGTGCATTTGCGTGTATGCTTAGTGCATGATTAAGCCGGGGTCGTCACAGTTTACCCTATGGCAAGTCAAGATGCGGGCGTTGTTGGCACAGGCCGACTATGATGATGCACTGGATAGTTTTGGGAAGAATCGGATTCAGGACTGGACTGATGCGGAGAAAAGAATAGATCATAAGGCTTTGTCACAAATTCAACTCCATTTGCATAATAATATTTTGCAGGAAGTTTTGAGCGAGAAAACTGCCGCCGCTCTATGGTTAAAGCTGGAAGGGATTTGCATGACTAAAGATCTCACCAGCAAGATGCATCTGAAGCAAAAATTATTCCTACACAGGTTACCCGAGGGAGGTAATATTTTGAATCATATTTCAGAATTTAAAGAGATCATATTTGATCTAGCTGCAATGGATGTTAAGTATGAAGAGGAAGATACTGCTTTAATGTTACTTTGTTCACTGCCAAGTTCTTATACCAATTTTAGAGACACCATATTATACAGTCGTGATACTCTCACACTTAATGAAGTTTATGAAGCTTTGAACTCTAAGGAGAAGATGAAATTAATGGTGCCTCATGATGGTTCGAGTTCATCCCAAGCCGAGGGATTATCTGTTCATGGCAGGACAAAGGAGAAGAACTCCAATAATGGAAATAGAGGCAAAAGTAAGAACGGCCACAGGGGCCGGTCGCAATCCAGAGACAAGAAATATTGTAGATATTGCAAGCGAGACGGGCATGACATCTCTGAATGTTTCAAGTTGCAGAATAAAGAAAAGAGGAAAGGTAACAAACAAGGTGAAAATTCTGCTAACATTGCTCGTGATGATAGTTCCGATGATGCTCTTGTTGTTATTGCTGGATGTGCTGAGACCAATGATGAGTGGGTACTTGACACTGCATGCACTTTTCATATGTGCCCGCATAGAGATTGGTTTACTACTTTTGATTCTACTACTGCTGCTGGTTCCGTTTGGGTTTTGATAATTCACCATGCAAGATTGAAGGCATAGGTTCCGTTTGAATCAAGATGTTTGATGGCACAATCAGAACTTTGACCGATGTTCGGTATATTCCGAAGATGAAGAGAAATCTTATTTCTATGAGTGCCCTTGATGCAAAGGGGTACAAGTATTCAGGTGGAGACAGCGTTTTGAAAGTCACCAAAGGTTCCCTTATTGTGATGAAAGGTGATTTAAGTTCGACCAATGGTCTTTAGTACCTTCGAGGTTCTACCGTTTCAGGTAACGCTACTCCAGTTATTTCAAAGAATTATGATTGTGATGCTGCTAACCTTTGGCATATGCGTTTTGGACATATGAGTGAACTTGGTTTAGCAGAGTTAAATAAGAGAGGTCTTCTTGATGGATATGAACCTGGTAAATTGAAATTTTGTGAGCATTGTATCTTCGGCAAGCACAAGAGGGTGAAGTTTAACACTTCGACTCATACAACCGAAGGTATTCTTGATTATGTGCATTCTGATTATGGGGACCATATCGCAGAAAGTCACTAGGTGGTGCCAGTTACATGCTGACAATTATTAATGATTATTCGAGAAAAGTTTGGCCTTATTTCTTGAAGCATAAATATGAAGCATTCTCAACATTTAAGGAGTGGAAGATTATGATTGAGAGGCAAACTGAAAGGAAGGTAAAAATACTTTGCACTGATAATGGTATGGAATTCTGTTCTAAGCAATTTAAGAATTATTGCAAGTCTGAAGGCATTCTCAGACATGACACCGTTCCTTATA
This sequence comes from Thinopyrum elongatum, assembly GCA_011799875.1. Lineage (NCBI taxonomy): Eukaryota > Viridiplantae > Streptophyta > Magnoliopsida > Poales > Poaceae > Thinopyrum > Thinopyrum elongatum. The sequence goes on from CM022298.1 coordinate 120,717,379, forward strand.
CTCCTCAACAAAATGGTGTTGCTGAGCGTATGAACAGGACCATTATTTCCAGAGCCCGTTGCATGTTGTCCAATGCAGGTTTGCATAGGCATTTTTGGGCTGAGGCCGCTTCCACTGCTTGTTATCTCATTAACCGTTCACCATCTATTGCTCTTAATAAGAAAACTCCAATTGAGGTATGGTCTGGTTCACCTGCTGATTATTCACAATTGAGAGTTTTTGGTTGCACTGCTTATGCTCATGTTGATAATGGAAAGTTGTAGCCTAGAGCTGTTAAGTGCATCTTTATTGGTTATAAGTCTAGTGTTAAAGGTTTTAAATTGTGGAATCCTGAAACCCAGAAGGTGGTTATTAGCAGAAATGTTATCTTTAATGAATCTGCTATGTTACATGATGTTTCATCTAGTAATGTTCCCGTTGAGAGTGAACAGCAGCCTATTGTTTAGGAGCCTACTGTTCAGGTGGAGCATGTTATTGATTCAGGTGATACAACTAGTAATGAAATTGTTGATGCACATGATGAACCCGTCGTTAATGATGATCATGTCACTCCCACTCCAAATCAGCCTATTGTTCCGCCCAGTTGGAATCTTGCACGTGACAGAGTTAGACGGGGTATTAATAAACCTGACAGGTTAATTGAAGAGTGCAATATTGTTTCTTTTGTTTTATCTGTTGCAGAAGAAATTGAAGGTAATGCCGAGCCTTCTTCATATTCCAAGGCTATTATTTCTGGTGATAATAATAAGTGGATGACCGCTATGCATGATGAGATGGAATCACTTGAAAAGAATGGCACTTGGGATTTAGTAAAATTACCTAGAGAGAAGAAACCTATTTGTTGCAAGTGGGTTTTCAAAAGGAAAGAAGGTGTTTCTCCTAATGATGAGACAAGATATAAACAAGGTTAGTTGCTAAAGGTTACAGTCAGATTCTAGGTATTGACTATAACGAAGTCTTTTCTCCTGTTGTGAAGCATAGCTCTATTCGCACTTTACTTAGTATTGTTGCCATGAATGATTTTGAGCTTGAGCAATTGGATGTTAAAACTGCATTCTTACATGGAGAATTAGAAGAGGATATTTATATGGAACAACCTGAAGGTTTTGTTATTCCTGGAAAAGAAAAACTTGTCTGTAAGTTAAAGAAATCTCTGTATGGATTGAAGCAATCCCCTAGACAGTGGTACAAGAGATTTGACACCTTTATGCTCTCTCAAGGTTTCAAAAGGTCTAATTATGATAGTTGTGTTTATTTGAAAACTGTCAATGGTTCAACTATTTATTTGCTCCTTTATGTTGATGATATGCTAATTGCTGCAAAGAGTATGTCAGATATTGATGAACTAAAGAAGTAATTGAGTAATGAATTTGAGATGAAGGATTTGGGTGCAGCAAAGAAAATACTTGGCATGGAAATATCCAGAGATAGACCGTCTGGAAAAGTATATCTAAGTCAGAAGGGATATATTGATAAAGTTCTTCGTCGTTTTAATATGCATAATGCCAAGCCGGTGAGTACTCCGTTAGCTGCACACTTCAAATTATCATCAGCTTTATGTCCCAAGTCAGATGCAGATATTGAGTACATGTCTAGAGTTCCCTATTCAAGTGCAGTTGGTTCACTTATGTATGCCATGGTTTGTTCTTGTCCGGATTTATCATATGCATTGAGTGTTGTCAGTAGATACATGGCTAATCCTGGAAAAGAGCATTGGAAAGCAGTCCAGTGGATTTTCAGATACCTGCGATGTACTTCTAATGCTTATTTACAGTTTGGGAAAACTGGAGATGGACTTGTTGGTTTTGTTGATTCTGATTTTGCTGGTGATTTGGATAAGAGAAGATCACTCACAGGTTATGTTTTCACCATTGGTGGTTGTGTTGTGAGTTGGAGAGCAACTTTGTAGTTTATTGTGGCTTGTTCCACTACTGATGCCGAGTATATGGCTATTTCTGAGACATGCAAAGAAGCTATCTGGTTGAGAGGTTTGTACACTGAGCTTTGTGGAGATTCATCTTGTCCTACCATATTTTCTGACAGTCAAAGTGCCATATATCTTACAAAGAATCCAATGTATCATAAGAGGACAAAGCACATTGATGTCAGATTTCATTATATTCGAGATGTTGTTGCTGAAGGCAATTTGAAGGTATGCAAGATAAGTACTCATGATAATCCTGCTGATATGATGACAAAGCCAGTTCCTACCAATAAATTTGAGCTTTGCTCAGACTTAGTTGGTATTTCTCACTAGTCCTATGGACTTTGACGCACAAGGTGTTTATGCTGATTTGGATGGAGTTATTCACTTTCTTCGACTACTGGAGGGAATTTGGCTCAAGGTGGAGATTGTTAAATTGTGATCCAAATTCTAGTACCGTGTTGGACTAGACGTAGTACATACGGTGTGGGCCTTTGCGTTGGTACCGACGAGTACGAGTACAACTCGTTTACTTGTCCTACAAGGACTCCTATGTGTTGCCCCTCATATATACTCCATGTAGTCGCACCTAAGACGGTCTGTCGTCTCGTGCTTGTAATACTCCTCCTCATAGTGCATTGCGCCTTCGTGCGTCCATGGTTTGAAGGATTTCCACGTAAAAATCCGTGCTCTTGTGTCTCGTTTATTCTCGTTTTTGAGGCGTCGGAGCAGGAGGTCGTTCCGGCCGCGCTCGTCCTGCCCGAGCTTCTGAGAACTCCTTGCACCCCAGGCCGTCGTGCCATGGCGCGGCGCACCGGGCGCAGAAGAGCCGGTGGCAGTGCGGGCACTCCGCCTCCGCGATGGCCTTCGCGTCGGCGTCGGCGAGCAGGAGCGCCGAGCAGTCTCGGTACGGGCAGTACACCCTCTTGGCGCCGACCGCGAGGTCGCACAGCAGGAAACCCCACCTGTCGAGGAGGTCCGGGGGGTTGATGCCGCGGCAGCTCTCCGGCTCGACGGCGCCGGCCTCGCAGCCTGGGTGAGGGCATTCCACGCGAGCGACCTTGTCGTCCAGCTTCGCGGCCACGTACTGGGCGACGCAGCTCCGGCAGAAGGGGTGGCCGCACGGGCTGACGCTGAACTTGAGGGTGCCGGGCACGGTCTCCATGCAGATGGCGCAGTCGAAGGGCTCGCCGTGGCCGTCCGCCGCCAAATCTCCATCGCCCTCGGTGTGATCGGTGACCAACACGGGGACGCCGTTCTCGCAGTCGGGGCACTTGACGCGAGCAACGTCCTCGCGCTCGCGCTGCTTCACGGCGACGTACATGGTGACACAGCTGGAGCAGAAGGCGTGGCCGCACGGGCCGAAGCTGGATTTGAGGTTGATGGGCACCAGCTCCATGCACATAGGGCAGTAGAAGAGCTCGCCAGGGCCGTAAACCCGTGAATCCCAGCCGTGGGACACCTCCACCGATGCACCGGCCGTCGGTCTCCTCCACCGCCGGAGCTCCTCCACCCAGCCGCCGGCCGTCGTCCTCCTCCACCGCCGGAGCTCCTCCCCCGAGCCGCTCCACCGCCGCAGCTCCTCCGCCCAGCCGCCGGGCCGCCGTCCTCCTCAACCGCCGGAGCTCTGCCACCCAGCCGCCGACCCGTCCGCCCCCTCCACCGCCGGAGCTCCTCCGCGCCCCGCACCCGCGGGCCTCCTCCGCGTCCACATCTGGAGATCGTCGACCCCATCCCGCCTCGTCCGCGACGGCGACGACGACCAGCTGCGGCCTCCCGTGACCAGCTTTGTGATGTGGAGATGTGCTGCTCTGCTTTGTGACGTAGAATGAAAAGTGAAACCCATGTACAGTACATACTCCTCCCCACGGCGTCTCTCTTTTTGCAATTCCGTTTGCAAACTGGAGAACGTTGGGTGGGGTGTAGGGTCAGGCGCGAAGATGGGTCAAAGATGAGGTGTTTCGGTACAACGGGAATGTGTGTGCTGCTACCAATTTCATGGCAAAGCAAAGAAGAGGAAAGGGCACTCCTTCCTCAAAGCCAAGAGCATCTTCAACCGATCCCCTAAAAAGCTATAAAGAAGTAAAATATTGCTTTTACTCCACCGGCATTTAGCCGATCTTCTAAACCGTATAGTGGAGTAAAAAAATTACTCTCGCATCTAGCGGACGCCTATTTTTACTCGCCTACCACTCCCTGAGCAAACCCTCCCCCCTCCCCCCCTTCGGCCGCACCCACCGCTCATCTGCGTCGCATCTACTCGGGCACGCCTCCCTTCTCGCCACCGTCGACCCTCCGTAGGACCCGACGCGCTCCTCGCCCACTGGATTTGGGCCTCTCTTGCCGTCGCCGGCGCCTAAATCAGCAAATCTATGGCCCTCCATTTCAGCGCCAGATTCGACGCATTCGGCCACCGGCGTGTTTGGGATGGATTCGACGAGCACCGACTCACGCAGCCCCCGCAACGACTCTGCGCCGCATCTTGGCATGGCCTCCTCCCCTAGGCGATCTGATCTCGCTCGTCGCCTGACCACCAGCACAGCCACACATGACGGTCGTCGGCCAGGCTCGACACTAGCCCATCAGCTCGTCGGGTCCCCGTTGCCGGTCATCAAGTGTAACCACAGCCCGCTGTAGGTGGTGTGCCAAGTTTCGGCCACGGCGCAACATCCCGGATGGGTGTTATTCAAGTGCAAAAAAGACGGAGGTGAGTGCTTGTTCGTCCAGTTGTTCTTTGGATTCGTCGCAATTTATAGCTTATTGTTTGCTCAAAATAGTTTGTAGGACGGATGCAAATTTTGGTATTGGGAACAAGAGTACATCGATCTATTGATAACGAGAAATTTGCTAGATGTTCGTGCACTACTTACTAGAGTTGATACTAGAGACGACACTATGTCCAATTGTATGAAGACGGAGACAATGAAGTGTGCAAACTAAAGAAGCCGATAGAGAACCACAACAACGTGGGAACGAAAACATTGAGAAAGTATTAAAAGAACAAGTGGGAGCAGTTATGGCTTAAAGCGCCTAATTGTTCTAAATTTTTTCTTTGGATCGGTTCTCTTAGTGAAGAATAGGTAAAGTGTGTACTTAGGTGTATCAAAATGCCGTTCAATAAAAAAAAGAGTGAAGCTTATTTTGGTGGCCGAAAATGAAAGGAATTTTGCAAAAATAAAATTTTACTCTGCTAAGTTTAGGGAATCAGCCAGAACCGATTAAAATTTAGCGGAGTAAAAAATACGCCACTAAGCTTTACTCGACAGTTTAATTCTTTATTGTTTTAGGGGCATCGGCTAGAGATGCTATGCTAGCTTGAAGAGTGGCCAGCAAAAGAGGTGGACAGCTACACGACCTCTGTGGAGACGCGCAACCTAGACTACACATGATGCTTTCCATGCATCTATGGAGATGGAGGAGATAATACAAGTTGAGCCAGATTTAACGCATAAGTTCCGCAAAAAAAAAAGATTTAACGCATAAGAATGCTGAGTATATAGGCAATTTTTTGACTAATTTAATCCAAAAATAGATGACTAGCAAGGCATTGACAGAATTAACAACGTACTGATACTGATCTAAACAAGCACGTACTACGCAAACAGTAGACAGATCTACACATAATGCTAGTACTGCTAATACGGAAATAATCATGAGAGGGATAAACGCGTTATACCCTCCAGTAGGCCATGCAGAAGCCGCCGCGGCGGTGGCGGCAGCAGCGGCGTCCTCGGCGGCCTTCTTGTCGGCCTCGAGCTTCTCGGCGGCGAGACGGTCGGCGTCGGACTGAGACATGGTGATGATGAAGGCGATGCGGACGTACATGAAGTAGAGGATCGGAGGCGAGCAGTCGCGTGGTCGCTTCCCAAAAACCTATTCGTCCCTCTCCCGTACAGGATCCGAAGAGGCGGGGTTTCGGAGACCTGCTCTCCCGTCGACCGTGTACCGGCGGACGGGATGGGATCACCGGCAGTAGCAGCAATGGAATGTGCAAAGATGCAAGAGTGTGGCTCCCCATGCGCCTCCCCACTATATATAGGAGTGGAGGGGTCGTTGGCCAAGGGGGAGGAAGGAAATCCCTCCTTTCCTTTCGCCACCGATCGCTATCCCCCTTTTTTTAGGGATCTTGATCTTATCCCTTCGGGATATGATCCTATTTCATGTAAAGGGAAAAACTTGATCTCTTGTCCCTTCAGGATATGATCATATTCCTTGTAAGGAGGATCTAGTGCCATATAACCCACATGGGCGCTTAGAGATTTTTCGAAAATTGTTAGATGGATCCTAGGCCCATCCTAATATTTCAACAAAGAATGCCAGTATAGCTTCCAAGCAGTAGTATCGATCTAGGAGGAGTGTTTGCGAGTGCCTGTCGCTTTTATCACAACAATCCTTAATGATCGAGCTAGCTGAGAAGGAAAGGTAGAGAAGTAGAAATGCCTGCCAGCACCCCTCCCCATTGAAGCAGTGGCGTTTCTATAAATGTGTGCGCAGCACCATTGCCGCGCCAGCACTGGACGCTTTCATCGATTTGGAAACTGGAAATGCTCCCTCGCCTTTCTTTTCAGCTCCGGAGTAGACGAGCATGAAGTACAGTAGTAGTAGTAGTTCCTATCGACCGTAGCATTCCATTCCCCGTCTCTTCTGTATTGTGTTGCGCACTTTCACGGTCCCTGTGTGTATTCCAGTTTAGACGTGGCAAGCAGGGCTCCATTGGTGACCAAGAGTTGTTTTAGCCCAAGGGCGTGGGGGGCGAGTGGCTGCCCAGGATTTTGAGCCAGATTGGTCCATTTGACTTTCTTTTTTCATATAAATACAACGGCTAGCACGTACCAATTTGGTCCAGGAAGCGCAATATCCATGGGAATTTTTCTAACAAAAATATGAGGTAATTGCACCACTGTTACTGATACTTACTTGCCACATAAGGTTTAATTTGGTGCTTGTAGTTGTAAAATATAGACAACTGAAACAAAAACTTGGCGCGGGCATGTAAATATCATGCCAGCATGGCATGGGGCCCGCTGTCACTGATCGTGCCCATGCGGCCACTAATCTTTTTGCAAAAAAATAATCAGGTTCTATTATTTTGTATTTGCAAGACAGGTCGGCTGACCGTTGGGTTCCACCGTTTAGTATACAAAGGGAATGATTAAATCGAGAAAATGATCGCCGACGGGGCTCAAACCGGGAACGAGGCCCTAGCTGGGCCTTGCGATTCGACAAATAACGATTTGATGTCTGGAAAGGATAACCAGCCTTAGTGTCTTGTTACCGAACACTCTTGTGGGGATTAAATGGGTTGCAGTCAGTGCGGCCCATTTTTCATATGTTAGTTTTTTGAGAAATTTGTTAATAAAGTAACTTCCTTTCAAAATAAATAAAGATATAGCATTACTCCTTTCACAACTCCCCCAGTACCCCTCTCTTTGAATCTTTGAAGCGGTGGCGTTTCTACAAATGTGTGGATGACCTTTGCCGCGTCAGCCCTGATGTTCTCATCGATTTGGAAACTCGATTTTGGTGGCGCCTGCTGTGCTGCACAGCACATGCTGCATAGACGAACATGAAGCAGACGTGAAGTAGTTTCTGTCGACCTTAGCATTCCATTCCCCGTGAGTTGTGTTGCGCACTTGCACGGTTGGTGTATGGATTCCAGCTTAACGGCACAGGGCTCCAGTGGTGGCCAAGAGTTGTTTTAGCCCGCCATTAACATGATAGTATTGTGGCCCAAGTGTGGGATGGCTTTTTTTAGAGGAAAGTGTGGGATGGCTTTAACCTACACGGCTACACCTCACCTTTGGAAGGTGTGTGGATGAACCTACCATGAACAGGTGGATCCAGTAAACTAGCATTGTTAGGAAAATCGATAATGACCATCCTTTTTTTTAGAAAAGGAGGATATACTTCCGGCCTCTGCATATGGGCGATGCATGCAGTCATTTTATTAATTATTCACAAAGACCTTACAAAGTAATCCATCATGCCACCATCTTGACAACACATGTCGCTACTCCTATCCCGTTGATGAAGGGGTGCCGAATGTCCGAGCCGAATACAAAACAGACATCGCACCAAAGCCTAACATCTAAAACCGGATGCCCCAGCCAAGCCACAATGCCGGGACTGGGTCACACACTGGTCCGGCGCACTCTCAGAGGCCGCCGCCGCCATCTTCCACCGATACATCTCCAGAGCAGGTACTGACACACAAACCTTGCCAGGCCTGCCGTCGACGCCATCACGGCGCCAGACAACACCACCGTCTTGCGCGTATCCATCCACACACGCTCGTCGTTGAAACTCCGCAGCGCCATGCCGCCGGGATCCGCCGTCGGCCTTGCGGTAGATGTAACACTGCTCCTCCCACTACTAGGGAAAACCTTATACACATAAGTTTACCAGTAGCGCCGGTCAAAAAATGCGCTACTGCTATTTACCGGTAGCGCTTGGTCACAAAACGCGCTACAGCTAAGGTTATAGCAGTAGCGCGTCTGCAGGAAGAAGCGTTACTACTACAATTCCCACACTGTTCTCGGCAGGCTAGGAATAGTAGTAGCGAGCTTATGTAAAACGTGATGCTGCTAAGTTGGTTGTAGCAGCGCGTTTTAATGGAAAAACGCTACTGCTAATGAAAAAAAAAATGAAAAACATATAGAAAAGTAAATGAAAATGAAAGAAATAGAAAATTAGGAAAGGAAAAAAATTGTGAAGGAAAATAAAAGAAAAAGAAAAATAAAGGAGAAAGGAATAGCAGTAGCGAGCTTTCAGAACAAGCGCTATAGCTAATGTAGCAGTAGCGCGTTCCTTGTAGCCCCGCTATAGATAATTTCCTTAAATTAAGGAGAAAGGAAAAAAGAAAAGTAAATAAGAAAAGGAAAAGAAAAAAAAGAAAAGAAAAAGGAAAATAAATAGCTACTGCCTATAGCAGTAGCGCGTTTTGGCAGCCAGCGCTATAGCTAAGTTAGCTATAGCGCTTTTCTGGGCCAGCGCTACCGCTATTTTTGACTTAACCCCCCGCGCGGTTTTTCTTCCCCCCGGCCACTTCCCCCAAATCCCCCCTCTGTTGTCGCCGCCGTCGTCGCCCTACATCGCCGTCGGCCGCCGCGCGCCCTCCCGTCGCCCTCCGCATGTCGTCTGCTGCCCTCGGTGGCCGTCTGGTGCCCGCCCTCTGCCGCGCGCCCGAGCCCCGACCCCGACCTCGACGCCGCGTGCCCCTCCCTCGACCGCTCTGCCTCCTCCTGCTCCCGCACTCCGCCGGCGCTCGAGGTGAGCACGCCTACACCTCCTCCTCCCCTACCTCTGCCTAGCTAGGGTTCCTAGGGTTCATCAAATTTTAGGGTTCATCAAATTAGCTAGGGTTCATCTAATTAGTTAGGGTTCATAAAATTAGTTAGTACTTGTAGATGCCTAAGTAGTTATATAGTTGTTGTGCACCCAATGTAGTTAAGTAAATATAATTTTTAGGACAAATTTGTATATGCTTAAGTCGTTAACTAAATATTATTTTTAGGACAAATTTGTATGTGCTTAAGTAGTTAACTAAATATATTTTAGGGTTGTATAGTTGCTTAAGAACTTGTATAGTTGTTCTGCACCCAATGTATGCTTAAGTAGTTGTATAATTCCTAGGGTTCATCAATGGGTGCTTAAGTAGTTGTAGATGCTTAAGTAGCTAGCTAGGGTTCATCTAATTAGTTAGTACTTGTAGATGCTTAAGTACTAGGGTAGTAGGGTTAGGGCAGTAGGGTTTAACTAAATGTTAATTAGGGCAGTAGTGTTTAGTTTAGAGAAAAAATTCATTATAAAAATATAAATTTCTATTAGTGCTGCAAGTCCAGTAGGTTCTTAATTTGTACTGATTTTTTATTATGACAGAAATTTAGGACATAATTTGAATTGAGTTCTAGGGTTCATCATTTGAAATTTAGGACAGAAATTGAGTTCTAGGGTTCATAATTTATATTAGGACAGCAATTTAGGACAGAAATATGTAAAGGTCCTAGGTTTCTAGGGTTCATCCATCTATATTTGGTTTTTGAATTGAGTTTGAGAGAGCATGAGATTTGTGTAGATTTTCTTGAAGTGTCAAACACTAGGAGATGCAAATTTGAAGTGGTCATGTTATATGCAAATTCCTCAATAGTGTTTGCTTATGTATATCTACTGTTGTAGTTGCTCATGTACAGGTTCTTAAGTGGTCCTGTTATATGCAACATTGAATTGGTTCGATTGTGCCCAAGTGGTCTTTAGTTGTTTGCAGGGAATGAAGCCGAGTGGCCTATGTTTTGCCGGAATGTTGATTCATTTCCGTTCCGGCAAATTTCAGGCGCTCGATTTGTCCACTTTGTAGCAAAGGTCATGCCGAAATTTTCCGTGAATTTTGGCATGACTTGTGCTACAAACTAGGACATATCGAGTGCCCGGGATTTGCCGCAACGGGAATGAATCAACATTCCTGCAAAACATAGGCCTTTTTTATGTCATTATTCATTTTATTAGGTCTATAATTAATTGACTAGATTTAATCGTAGGAAACATGGCTAGCAACGATGAAGGACAGGGTTCTGGTGATTGTAACGTCTACGAGGCGGTAGATGCCTATTTGAACCTTCTCGAGGAGCAACAATTGTTGCAGGGCCCACCTGTCACATCCGAGACCGAGACCGACATCGAGACCGGCGCCGAGACCGGCGTTGAGACCGACACCGGCACCGAGACCGGCACCGAGACTGGCGAAGCCGGTATAGAATCGAAACCGAAGAGGATACGGTGCCCAAACCAGCTCAACACCACCAGACTGGTGGTCACAGAGGTGGACTCCGGCAATTTTGAGCCAAAAGAGCTTGCGGAAGCGCGCGCGTGCTACGACAATCAAATAGGCTGCATCCTACGGGCAACCGCCACCATCAACGATGATAAATTAAAGAAGATACCAAATATGGAGCACTCCCTCCTAAGGAAGCTGCACCAGGTATTCTTGTTCCCGGGCCGGGATGAAATCAAATATACTCGACCGTGGCAAGACCCGGCAATGAAGAAGATAAACAAACGCGCCATGGGCAAGTTTAGCAGCGCGTTGTCCGCCTAGAAAGTAAGGGTGAAACATCGGATCATCGTCAAAGAGGAACCCTACTCCGAGATTGTAAAGGATAATCCGACAATTACGGAAAATTAGTTTGAAATATTCAAGAAGGCTTGCGTTGCCGAAGCTGCCAAAGAAAAGTCAGAGTACATGAAGGGGCTTCAAGAGAGGAACATGGGGTGCCAGCACCTCGGAAACCATGGTTACACGGGGAAGAGTCCCATATGGGCCAAGGAGGACGCGGAACGCGAAAGTCTGGGGATCCCAGACCCCTTGGCGGAGTTCACCGTCCCGCAGGAGCGTGACGTCATCAGAGCCCAGTACCGTTGGGACCGAGTCAACAAGGTTTTCGATACAAACGCGGTCACGAAGGAGTTCATGAGACTGTTGGTAATTATTAATTTACCCCCTAATTTTAGCTTCTAATCAATTCGACTGCAAGTTTAGTCACATTTGTAAACGATCCTCGTTCCTTTTGCAGAAAGAGCAACACAGGATTGCGGCCGAAAGCGGCTCGCCATCTGAGGCGTTGGCGAGGCCCAAGTGGGACACCCCATTCAACCGGGCCTTAAACATATTAAAAGGACTCCCGGTGGACACTCGGCCGTCGTATGGACGCGTGCACGGTGTCGGAGATGGGGCCACGTGGAAGAAGTACTACCGTGAGACCACCGAGAAGAGAAAGGAAAGATGGAGGTTAAACGAAGAAAACATCGACAAGAAGGTTGAGATTGCGGTTGATAAGAAATCAACTGAGACAGTCAAAGCAGCGGTAGCTGCCGCAAGAGAGGAAATGGCAGCTTCGTATAGTGTCTTGATTCCGGCTATCGTCAGTTGGACCAAGCAAAATCCAGATAAAGAGGCAGCGGACTTTCCCCTTTCCAACTTCTTCGGGAGCAACTCGTTTAGCGTTGCACCAGCACCTGCTCCCACACCTACTTCCGCACCTGCTCCTTCACCTGCTCCTGCACCTGCTCCTGCACCTGCTCATAGCAGCCCGTCCTCCGTCTCTGGCGTGCTCGACGGGGCTTCGTCTTTGGCTGAGCTCGACACCCTCACGGTACCTGTCACACCGGCCCTCTTCAATATATGTACAATCTCCCGTTTCCGTTGCCTTTCGGATGTCTCACATCGTAGACATGTCTTTGTAGGCCGACGTAACCCCGTGCACCATACTGTACACCATCAGCGGCCAGAAGGTGGACGTGGGGAAGGCGACGATAGTGAAGCCGAAGGAAGAATTGTTCCACAGCCGGCCGATCCTCCCTGACGACTTCAAGGTTTCCGTGGCCAGTGTCAAACCGGGCCACGAGAATTTGGCTCCTTCGGTAACACTAGGGGGAGATGACAACGAGACCCCGAGGCGGCATGGCGATTGCAAGAGTTGGATCCTGTTGTGGCCGAAGAGTCTGCTTCGTCTGGAGGCGGCCGGGAGCACACCCACGACCACGCAGCCTCAGCAAGGTATGAACACCAACACCCCACCTACCCAATTAGCGTCGCCTGTCGTGCCGGGTGATAGCGGACGGCGTGAGGAAGAGGCTCCATTAGTGGCTGATGACGTCGCCGCCGTCGAAGAAGCAATGCATGATGCCATCGACGAGGATGGCGATGACCCTCTATAGTATCTCAATACCGGCGCCTATGACGACGGAGGATTGATGGCTCAGCAGTATGAGTACTCAGGGTTTGAGCGTGATGAGTTGGTGCCTGAATTTCTAGAGGATGAACATATTATAGGCTCACTTCCAGTAGCAAAGAATCATAGGAAGAGACCGAGGAAAGGCAAAGCTGCTTCTATGAGCCAGCCGCCTCCGCAGCCTCGGGTTGAAGACCGTATACCTATCATGGGTGCCGCAAAATACCATATCCCCGGTGATCCGATCCTACCTAAGGCAGCTGTAGAGGCCATATACGGCGATCTAAGGAGACTTCATGATGATGTGCTGCGGAGAGAGAAAAGCCTGATCGCCTCGAAAAATCCAGGATACCCGCTCTACGTGGTTAACGTGCCGCAGCAAAGATTGTACGTCGACACATTCCCCGCGGAAAAGTTTTTCCTTCGATTCGATTACATCTTCGACATGTTTCACTTGAAAAGGCTGGATTTTACGTTTGTCCGCCTTTTTGCCTTGTACATGAACTACATCATCAGGATTGAGCAGATACCTTATATCTGTGTCGCTGACCCGTACTTCATGCACGAGGGCTTCTTGGCACTCTGCCCAAAGCACCGTGAATACGCGAGTAACTACATCGCCGATTTCATGGTCGGCAATAAGGACAAGGAGACGATTCTCGTGCCTTATCATCCCATGTAAGTCATCCGCGGATATTCTTCCTTCGATTTCAATCATTCATTTGCACGCGTGGAGGCTAATTTGAGGTGTACTTATTTTGCGCAGCGACGGGCGCGCCGTCCTCATCATCCTTTACCCCCGATTCTCCCACGCTCTTTACTTGGACTCATCGAAGAACATGAAGAAAAAGGATTACACCCACATCAAGTCTGTTCTCGACAGTGCTATCTTTAGCTACGGCCTACGGGGTGGAGAGATCACGCTCAAGAAGACAAGGAACCACGTGCCCGCCTTCGGCCATAAGACCGACTTCTGCTGCATCCAGCAACCGAGTGGTACTCTCAGTGATGGATTCTATGTCCTCCACCACATGCTGGAGTACAGACGGGATCACCAGAACCTTCGCATGTCACCTAGATCCGGCGATGCCAATATTCTGCAATGGGCAAAGAAACTAGGAGATGTCCCGGATCATCGACTCTGAGCTGAGTTCTATCACATCCAGCGTGAACTTGCCCAAATCATTGTGAAGGAGGTCCTCGAAAAAACAGGGCTGTTCTACGAAGAAGGGGAAATGTCACGGGAAGACGTCCGAACACGCGTAGCCGCTCAGTGTCTCGTCCTGAAGCCTTTCACTGCGCTCGGGGACTATCTCCCTGATTTGGATGGATGGCACGACATGTTGGAGTGATTGACGATATATGACAATGTGTCCGTTTAGTCCATACTTTCTCTATGACGAAACTTTGAGTTTCGCATGACAAAACTTTGTGATGTAATTAAACCGTCCTCCTCAACTAGCATAGATCACTCTAGTTAGGGAATTTTGGGTATGATGAACTTTGTTATTTATGCTTATGATATGTTGCTTCTATTTTTGCCAACTCTGTCTCTTTCTGTTGCTCAACTATATATGTTGCATATTATCGACTCATGTGACGATGCAGGTACATAGATCATCGATGGCGAAGAAGTGCTACACCAGGAGTATACGACGAGTGGCCTGAGTGTCAGGCCCAGGTGTACCAGTTTCCGAGCGACAGCCAGAGAGGGTTAGATAGCAGAGCCGAAGCAGAAAATAGTTAGTTTAGGTTCACGCTAGTGCGAGAGAGGGATCCGAACCGGCGCCTCAAGAAGTAATTATGACGAGACATGTCAGTTAACTTGTATCGCTATACCGTGATTATGATGTGATGACATGATTTGTGTTGGATTATATGATGAGACTATTATGTGTATGATATGATGAGCATATTGCATGTTTATGATATGATTAGAATACTATATAAAACCTGTACAAAAACATCACAAATATGTAGCAAAAAAAAGATATGTGAAAATATAATAGTAGCGCTCTTTAGTGCAGGACAGGAAAACGCTACTGCTAAGCCACTTAGCAGTAGCGCTGGTATGGACAGCGCTACTGCTAAGTAGGTATAGCAGTAGCGCGGGTCAAAACGCGCTACTGCTAAAGGTTAGCTGTAGCGCCGTATCAGTAGCGCGGTGCCCCGCGCTACTGATAGCCCTTAGACCCGCGCTACTGCTAGGCTTTTCCCTAGTAGTGTCCTCTTGTCCCCTGCAGCCAACACTTGCTCCAAAATGATGCCCCCAGAAGGGAGAACGACACCGAAGGCGCCGTCATCGTCCGATCCGTAGACCCAGATCTAGGGTTTCCCCTGGAACATCCCGATCGAGTTGACGTGACCTACAACAACGATGCCTTGAGAAGGAAACGACACCAGAGATGCCGCCGTCGTCTGCCAAGACCGTAGTAAGGCGCAGTTTTCACCGGAAGACGCGTCGTCCCAATCTCACGGCTGGCTGGAACCGCGCGGAGCTTCACCATGAAGACGTATGCCACCACCGGTTCTCCGACGGAGATCCTCCATCCCCTCACCGGAGCCCTCATCGCGCCACCGGCCATCCACATGAAGAGTTGACGACGGATCTGGTTGGGATCCAGATCCGTGGCCGCCGCCATGCCCACCATTGTCGGAGACCTCGGATCCCGTGGGTCATGGAGGGTAGCGCAGCCGCCGCACGACCAGGGGTGCGGCCCTTGGCCTCTACCTGCAAGGCCGCAACTCCCTCCCAGCCATGCCCCAGCTGCACCAGGAGATCACTGCCGCGTCCAGATCCCAGTTCCTTCGGCGCCGGTCCCGCCGCCACCGCGGTGTACGCCGGCGGTAGCGGCGGATGGGGAAGCAGCAGCGCGAGTGTCTCTGGCGGCGCGAGCGTTCGCCCCTGGGGAGATGACGCGAGGGTCCATGTCGTGTGCTCCAAAATGTAAGATGCTTCTGCTCTTCAATGACCATCCTAGTTGGATGTTGGAACCTTCTGGAAATTACTCTATTAAATCTTTTAATAAGATGATCAACTTTGGAGGTGTGTCTTCTGATATTGGTGATGTATTTGGAAGATTAAAGTTCTTCCAAAAATACATGTTTTTCTGTGGCTTATTCTCAACAATAAAAGTTTGACTAGAGACAACTTATAAAAGAAGGCATGTAGAAAATGTTTCTTGTGTGTTTTGGAATGATGTAGAGACTATTCAACATCTGTTTTTTGAATGTATTGTTGCTAAGGAAATCTCGTCTGTTGTGGCTAATTGTTTCTGCATTTCTGCGTCCGACTCATTTGAATCTTTGAAACCACTATGGCAAAAAACAAGAAAAATGAAGCAATTAATTTGGTTACGTCTGCCACCTTATGAGGCTTATGGTTGCTTCGAAATGACTTTGCTTTCCAGGGTGAAAATGGCGAGGCATGTGTTGTATCCTGGACTTGGTGGGCTCTCTGGTAAAGCAATGGAAGATTCTATGCTCGGACGCGTGGGGTGCTCTTGTTCTCCAGTGTTTAAGGCTGCTTGATCATCGGCGAGGGGAGTTGCTTAGGATCGCCTGGATGTAACTGGTGATCTGCATTGGGAGTGCCTCTCGGTTTTGTGTGCCTGATTGTTCATCTGTAGTTTGAGCTTCTCCTTATGTTATGTGTCCGTATTGGTACGATAAACTTGTAAGTCTTTAGTCTGTTGCCGCTATTTTGGTTGCGCCGAGAACTATAAACTGTTGGACGCGTGGTTTCTGCCTTGGCTTAATAAAGTTGGGGTAGGGGGAAACCCCTTTCTTTTCAAAAAAAGTTGTTTTAGCCCAAGTCGTGGGATTTTGAGCTGGGTTGATCCATTTGAATTATTTTTTTCATAAATACAACGGCTAGCATGTATCAATTTTGTCTTGGAAGCACATTAAAATTCATAGTTTAGTCTGAAATTCGCATTAACTCCGTGCATTCGGTTTATATCACTAGTAGAAAACAGGGTACTAGTCCCGGTTCCAGAGGGCCTTTAGTCCCGGTTCTGGAACCAGGGGCAAATCAAACAGGACTAATGCCCAAAACCTTTAGTCCCGGTTTGCTTACGAACCGGGACCAAAGGAGGGCCACTTGGCCGCTCTGGGGCGCCCAGGGAGGAGGACCTTTAGTCCCGGTTGGTAACACCAACCGGGACTAAAGGGCAGCCACGCGTCAGCAGCTCCCAGGCTCTGGGGTTTTTGTTTTTTTTTAAAGGGGGGTTTATTAGGGGTTTTGGATGGTTTAATTAGGGGTTTCATATTGTGTTAGCTATAGCAACTACATATAGAGAGGTGACCTCTCTTTCTCCGTGCTTGGTCGACGCTAGCTACTACATATAGAGAGAACTCGACGCTACTAAGAAAATGAAGGAACCATTAATTACACAAGATCGTCATGAACATATACAGAGAGAAGTGACCTCTCTTTCTCTGAGATTGGTCGAACAACAAGTTTTCGTATTTCTATCCGACGGTACTACATATATACAATATAACATATCTTACGATCCCTGACATCATCTACCGAAAGTCAGCTTCAATTTCCACATGGTATTCTCCGTCTTTATGTATGACGTGGTCTAGAAAGAATCCCGCCAATTCCTCTTGAATTGCTCGTATGCGATCATTTGGTAGGAGTTCATTCCGCATCTGCCACATCTAATTTAAACAAGGGGATCAATACATATATGAATGAAACTCAACACAATTGATGGTAATAAAATAAAATTGTGAATATTATTGTTTACGTACTTCATATTGTTTGTCAGAGTAGCCCCGCTCAGAGGTCGAGCAGTGCATGAACTCGCAAACGTAGTATCCACATAAATGATTCCCGCCTTCCTGCCACAAGCACTTTACGAGAATAGAGTTCAATCAAACTGATAATCAAGCATGATAAATGGTATTGATGAAACTAGAATCAATGAGAGATGCGCGGAACTAGCTAGTACTACTTACTTTGGGGTGTGTAAATTGCAGCTCATTCGGCAGACCCGGAACCATTCCGGTGAACTTTTTCCAAACCCTGCCAGGCAAAGAAAATGATTACTTGATATCAGGAAATGAACGAAAGTTGGCGATATGGTGTGATAATGATTGAACTTACTTCTGGAGCATTGCAGTCATGTCCGCATATTCCTGGGGATCTTTACGTCTCGAGTCTAAGACAGTTACTACTCCCCCGTCAAGCTTAATCTCTAGTAGAATAAAGTGAAAGCTGCGCACGCATAACTCATCAATTACATTACTTAACCTCGAGTAAGCGAAACCAAATATGCACAAGACAGTAACACTCACTTGAAGTTGTAAGGAAAGAGTATTTTCCCTTTGTTTTGATGTCGAAGGAACGATTGTAGCAAGTTTTCCTCAGTTTCTTCGACTCTCTTTTTTACCGACCATTCATTTACGGTATTTGGGCTAATGAACCCAATGTCATAGATTTGTCTTTCCTTGCATTCGACGATCTTCAATCTGCATAATATAGTGAGGATAATTATATATACATGCAATGAACGAGCTGAGCTAGAGACTTAATTACAGAAGTAATACTTACAGACAGTAGCAAGTCATGAGTTGTTTGTCGAGGGCCTCTTGATTGAATAACTGAAATAACTCCACAAATTCAACAGGCAACACCTCAACTCCAATGAGGTCATGCTCCTCTTTAATTCTCAGCAACATACTGTCGGCCCCACTCTTCCTGCAGGTATCCATGTACCATTCATGCAATCTTTGCATCATCGTTGTTAGAGGAGGATGATCAGGTTTGACGAGAGGCTTCCCGTGCTCGTATCTGAAGATCTCTACCGTCTCTAACGTTTCAAACTGTACATCATCGCCCAGGTAATCACCAAGATTGGTACCGGGCAGTAGCCCCGGATGATTAGCGACGATATCGCTAGACACCTTGAGCGGGGGGCACGATTGCTTCGCCTGTTCGCCGAGCTGGGGAATTGTTTTCCCACTTCTTTGTTTTGCTCCTCTTGCAGCACTGCAAGTACTTCCCGACCGCTCCGCTTCCTTATATGTCCTTTCAATAATGCGCTCATAGTTGGATTGCGGCGGAGACGGTGGTGGTCGCTTAAGGGCACGCAGAGTGCGCTTCATTTTCACCTGATCTATTGTTTCCTTCGGAGGTGGAGGTTTCCGTGCAAAATGGGCCTCCACTTCGGCAGCACTGATTTCCGCATTTTCCTCGTCGGTCCTCTCATATGGTAACTTTTCCAGAGGCTTGAGGCTTGGACCGTATTTGAATTTCTTCCCGCCTCTTGTACTGCTAGCCGCCGGAGTGGCGCCGTCTCTCTTCCGCCGTTGCTGACGCCGCGGAGTCCGCTGACACGCCGGAGGAGGCGGAGTGCTCCGACGCGCCAGAGGAGGCGGAGGAGGAGGCGGAGTGCCCTCACACGCCAGAGAAGGCGGAGGAGGAGGCGAAGTTCCCTGATCACTCGCCGGAGGAGGAGGAGGAGGAGGAGGAGGCGGAGTGCCCTGACTCGCCGGAGGAGGAGGAGGAGGCGTCCAGTTTGGAAGCTTGATGTACTCCTTTCTCCATAGACAGCTACTCCTTAAAGCATTTACCAGATGAATCTCCCCTTCACCTGTAGGGTAGTCAAGCTCCAGCTCCTCAAATCCCTCCATTATTTCATCCACCGTCACAACAGCATAGCCATGTGGAATCAGACGGCAATGAAAAGTTCCCTCAGCTTGAGGAGGTACAACAGAGCCGACCGCCGCCTTCAAGGTCAGGTTCTGGCATTTCGTCATTAGCTCGCAATGTTCAACCTCCGTGATACTATCCACGGGGTAGCGAGGAGCCGTGAAATCAGGCTGAACGAGCTCCGTGGAAGCCACTCTGCTTCTCCGCTGAGATGGTGGGGTAGCTTCTGGGGCAGCGTCGAAGCAAGGATCTTTGTGCCGCTGAGATGGTTGGCCGGTAGCTCGCTGGCTCTCAAGTTCCTCTAGCTTTGCTATTCTTGCATTGAGCTTCTGCATTTCGCTGGCTTCCGCTTTCCTCTTTCTCTCTCGACTTCTGTAACCACCGCTGTCGGGAAACCCATGCACCCACGGAACAGAGCCTGGTGTGCCTCATGTTCATCCAGGGTGCTCAGGATTCCCGAGGGCCTCTGTCAGCTTGTCCTTCTCTCTATCGAGAATGAACGTCCCTTCCTGCGCTGCCCTGATTGCTGCCTGAAGCTTCTTGATGGGTATTGCAAGTTGCTCGTCCGTCCAATGACACTCCCCTGTTTCTGGGTCCAAAGTTCCCCCAACCCCGAAGAACCAAGTCCTTGAATGATCTGGCCAGTGCAATGTCGCTGGTTGGACCCCTTTAGCAAGCAGGTCTTGCTCAGCTTTGTCCCACAACGGCCGGGCTTTGTAGTAGCCACCTAACCCCGTGTGATGGTGATACAACTTCTTTGCAACATTTTTCTTGTTTGTCAGTGACCTTTTCTTACCCTTCTCCGATTTCTTTTAGGCCACAAATGCGGGCCAGTGATCTCTTATCTTCTCATATCGACCGATGAATTCTGGAGTCTTTCCTTTGTCGACAAACTTTGAGTTCAACTCTTTCTTCTAGTTCCTGAATAGTTTTGCCATCTTCTTAAGAGCATACGCCTTGACTTTTGGCTCTATAACTGGGTTATTCGGCTCCTCCTCTGGCGGGAGGCTGAAATTTGTCATCAGCGAGGTCCAAAGATCATCTTTCTGTCTATCCTGGACATAAGATACTTCAGGGTCATCCTTACTCTTATTCCATTGCACGATGCTGATCGGGACGCTATCCCTAACAACAACTCCGCACTGATGTACAAATGCGTCCTTGGTCCGCTTGGGAGCAATCGGTTGGCCATCTTTCGCCACTTCTGTGATCGTGAACCTTTCATCCTGGCGCAACCTTTTCTTCGGGCCTCATCTCCTTATGGAAGTTTGGCTCGATCCGGAGGGCTGAAAGAAGAAAGAAGCGTTAATATATGTACATACCAAAACAATTAATGCATCAATTTAGCACATGCTTAATTAATATATATACCTCGCCGGACTTTGCAATAGCTCCCTCCTCCGTTCAGTCAGCGGAGCCGTCATCATGATCTCCTTCCTCCGCCATTCGGTCATCGGAGCCGTCATGATCTCCTTCCTCCTCCATTGTTGGATTACCGGAGCCGTCATCCTCTCCTTCCTGACCATCGGTGTCGTTGAGAAACGACAAGGGATCAGCACCGGCGAGGATTATATCCCCCAACAACTGTTCTTGTTCTAAGTCTCTTTCCATAGTTTATGCAAATATTACAACATGGCAATATACAAACATGAGAGATGGATTAGTGGCAAACATAGACCTAGCTAATCACAACAAGGAATCATATGCATATATGAGCAATGGATTAGTTGCGGACCGCCTCTCTCATGCATGTCCGACGTCCCCCATCATGTCGAAGTTATCGGGCCGGGGTTATACTTTCAGGAGAGGACACTTTGCAAAAAATAATCGCTATGCAGGGAGGGGGTAGATCGACAATGCTCTTTCTTCTAGGGTTTGGGTGGCCTCGAGAGTTGGTCGGGCAAGCGGACCGGGAGTAAATTAGTAACTTTTAACTTGGTAAATTTGGGTGGCCTCGACAACGCTTCTAGGGTTTGGGGTGGCCTCGACAACACTATTTTAACTTGGTAAATTTGGGTGGCCTCGACTACTCTTCTAGGGTTTGGGGTGGCCTCGACAATGCTCATTTATCTCATTTAACTTGGTAAATTTGGGTGGCCTCGACAACGCTTCTAGGGTTTGGGGTGGCCTCGACAACGCTCTTTTAACTTGGTAAATTTGGGTGGCCTCGACAACTCTTCTAGGGTTTGGGGTGGCCTCGACAACGCTCTTTTAACTCATTTAACTTGGTAAATTTGGGTGGCCTCGACAACGCTTCTAGGGTTTGGGGTGGCCTCGACAACGATCTTTCAGTCCCGGTTTGGGTGGACTCGAGAGTTGGTCGGGCGAGAGGGGGTTGATCGACGTCCCCCCTCATATCACCATAATGAAAATCATCTATATATCATCAATCCATCCATCCATCCATATATACATACATCAATCCATCCATCTATATATATGAAAAAAAAATCTATGAGCATAAAAATTTCTATGAACATAAAAAAAAATCTATACACATCAATCCATCCATCCATCCATATATGAACAAAAAAGTTTCTTCTATGAACAAAAAACTTTCTTCTATGAACAAAAAACTTTCTATGAACATCATTGCTCATATATCAATGCATACATCCATGGATCATCATTGCTCATATATCCATGGATCATATATAAAAACTTTCTATGAACAAAAAAAAGTTCTATGAACAAAAAACATTCTATGAACATCATGGCTCATATATCAATGCATATATAAAAACTTTCTATGGATCATCATTGCTCATATATCAATGCATATATAAAAACTTTCTATGGATCATCTGTTACAAAAGGCATTTCATTTCTTGACATGTAACTGCAGTGATATTCTAGATCAAAGGCATCATCAGAATAGTTGTGCAGAGAAAGTCTTCACTTTTTTTTCGCGTGTGTCCCTTGCTTATTGCGTCGTAACCATGGTTAATCTTCATCGTTTAACAGGGTGCTTGGGTCAGCCTTGACTTTGAAGGGAGCAATTTCATGAAACTTTTCATAATCTTCAGACATGTCTGTCTTGCCCTCCACTCCCACGATGTCTCTGTTCCCTGAAAGAACTATGTGGCGCTTTGGCTCATCGTATGATGTATTCGCTTCCTTATCTTATCTTTTTCTCGGTTTGGTAGATATGTACTTCACATAGAAAACCTGCGCCACATCATTGGCTAGGACGAATGGTTCATCTGTGTACCCAAGATTGTTGAGATCCACTGTTGTCATTCCGTACCGCGGGTCTACCTGTACCCCGCCTCCTGACAGATTGACCCATTTGCACCGAAACAAAGGGACCTTAAAATCATGTCCATAGTCAAGTTCCCATATGTCCACTATGTAACCATAATATATGTCATTTCCCCTGTTGGTTGCTGCATCAAAGCGGACACCACTGTTTTGGTTGGTGCTCTTTTGATCTTGGGTGATCGTGTAAAATATATTCCCATTTATCTCGTACCCTTTGTAAGTCAATACAGTCGAAGATGGTCCCCTGGCCAACGAGTACAGCTCATCTGCAACAGTGTTGTCACCCATGAGATGTGTTTGCAACCAACTGCCGAAAGTCCTGATGTGTTCACATGTAATCAAGTCGTCACACTGCTCCGGGTTTTTGGAGCGCAGAATATTCTTGTGTTCATTGACATACGGGGTCACCAAGGTAGAATTATGTAGAACTGTGTAGTGTGCTTGAGACCAAGAATGCCCATCCCTACATATTATTGAGTCCGCTCCTAGCATGCCTTTTCCAATCAGTCTCCCCTCATACCGTGATTGAGGGAGACCAATCTTCTTAAGGTCAGGAATGAAGTCAACACAAAACCCAATGACCTCCTCTGTTTGATGGCCTGTGGAGATGCTTCCTTCTGGCCTAGCACGGTTACGAACATATTTCTTTAAGACTCCCATGAACCTCTCAAAGGGGAACATATTGTGTAGAAATACAGGGCCCAGAATGGCAATCTCGTCGACTAGATGAACTAGGACGTGCGTCATGATATTGAAGAAGGATGGTGGGAACACCAGCTCAAAACTGACAAGACATTGCACCAAATCACTCCTTAACCTTGGTAGGATTTCTGGATCGATTACCTTCTGAGAGATTGCATTGAGGAATGCACATAGCTTCACAATGGCCAATCGAACGTTTTCCGGTAGAAGCCCCCTCAATGCAACTGGAAGCAGTTGAGTCATAATCACGTGGCAGTCATGAGACTTTAGGTTCTGGAACTTTTTCTCTACCATATTTATTATTCCCTTTATATTCGACGAGAAGCCAGACGGGACCTTCATACTGAGCAGGCATTCATAGAAGATTTCCTTCTCTTCTTTGGTAAGAGCGTAGCTGGCAGTACCTTCATACTGCTTTGGAGGCATGCCGTCTTTTTTGTGCACACGTTGCTGGTCCTCCCGTGCCTCCAGTGTATCTTTTGTCTTCCCATACACGCCTAATAAGCCTAGCAGGTTCACGCAAAGATTCTTCGTCACGTGCATCACGTCGATTGCAGAGCGGACCTCTAGGTCTTTCCAATAGGGTAGGTCCCAAAATATAGATTTCTTCTTCCACATGGGTGCGCGTCCCTCAGCGTCATTCAGAACAGATAGTCTGTCGGGACCCTTTCCAAAGATTACTTGTAAATCATTGACCATAGCAAGTATGTGATCACCAGTACAGACGGCGGGCTTCTTCCGGTGATCTGCCTCGCCTTTGA
The DNA here is from genome assembly GCA_011799875.1 of Thinopyrum elongatum. Lineage (NCBI taxonomy): Eukaryota > Viridiplantae > Streptophyta > Magnoliopsida > Poales > Poaceae > Thinopyrum > Thinopyrum elongatum. The sequence goes on from CM022298.1 coordinate 120,741,415, forward strand.
AATGCTTGCCTTTCTTTCGACATTGATGGTTGTGAAGGAAATATGCCCTAGAGGCAATAATAAAGTTGTTATTTTATATTTCCTTATTCATGATAAATGTTTATTATTCATGCTAGAATTGTATTGATCGGAAACCTAAATACATGTGTGAATACATAGACAAACACTGTGTCCCTAGTGAGCCTCTACTAGACTAGCTCGTTAATCAAAGATGGTTAAGGTTTCCTGACCATGGACATGAGTTATCATTTGATAACGGGATCACATCATTAGGAGAATGATGTGATGGACAAGACCCATCCGTTAGCTTAGCATAATGATCGTTCAATTTTATTGCTACTGCTTTCTTCATGTCAAATACATATTCCTTCAACTATGAGATTATGCAACTCCCGGATACCGGAGGAATGCCTTGTGTGCTATCAAACATCACAACGTAACTGGGTGATCATAAAGATGCTCTACAGGTATCTCCGAAGGTGTCTGTTGGGTTGGCATAGATCGAGATTAGGATTTGTCACTCCGAGTATCGGAGAGGTATCTCTGGGCCCTCTCGGTAATGCACATCATAAGAAGCCTTGCAAGCAAAGTGACTAATGAGTTAGTTGTGGGATGATGCATTACATAACGAGTAAAGAGACTTGCCGGTAACGAGATTGAACTAGGTATGAAGATACCGACGATCGAATCTCGGGCAAGTAACATACCGATGGACAAAGGGAATAACGTATGTTGTCATAACGGTTCGACCGATAAAGATCTTCGTAGAATATGTAGGAGCCAATATGAGCATCCAGGTTCCGCTATTGGTTATTGACCAGAGAGGTGTCTTGGTCATGTCTACATAGTTCTCGAACCCGTAGGGTCCGCACGCTTAACGTTCGATGACGATATAGTATTATATGAGTTATGTGATTTGGTGACCGAATGTTGTTTGGAGTCCCGGATGAGATCACGGACATGACGAGGAGTCTCAAAATGGTCGAGAGGTAAAGATTGATATATAGGACGATGGTATTCGGACACCAGAAGTGTTCCGGAGGGTACCGGGTACATATCGGGTCACCGGAAGGGGTTCCGGACACCCCCGCCAAAAGATATGGGCCTTATGGGCCAAGAGGGGAAACACACCAGCCACAAGGGGCTGGTGCGCCCCCCATATGGGCCGGCCAAGAAGGAGAAGGAAAGAGGGGAAGGGAAAGGAAAGAGAGGGAATAGGATTCCCCCTTCCTTCCCTCTGCCCCTCTCTTTCCTTCCCCCTCCGGCAAATAAGGAAGGGAGGGACGCACCACTTGGGAAACCCCAAGTAGGATTCGGATCCTACTTGGGGCGCCCCTGGCTGCCTCTCCTCCCCTCCCACCTATATATATGTGGGGAGGGGGGCGCCTAGAACACACAACAACAATTGTTAGCCGTGTGCGGTGCCCCCCTCCACAGTTTACACCTCCGGTCATATCTTCGTAGTGCTTAGGCGAAGCCCTGCGCGGATCACTTCACCATCACTGTCACCACGCCGTCGTGCTGACGGAACTCATCTACTTCCTCGACACTTTGCTGGATCAAGAGTTCGAGGGACGTCATCGAGCTGAACGTGTGCAGAACTCGGAGGTGTCGTACGTTCGGTGCTTGATCGGTCGGAACGAGAAGAAGTTCGACTACATCAACCGCGTTGTCAAACGCTTCCGCTTTCGGTCTACAAGGGTACGTAGACACACTCTCCCCCTCTTATTGCTATCATCTCCTAGATAGATCTTGCGTGAAGCGTAGGATTTTTTTTTGAAATTGCATGCTACGTTTCCCAACAGGTTGGTCGGAAGAAATCGACGATATCCTAGGTACACATTCTTCCTGCATTTGTCCAAATATATACTTTCGGTGTCATCTAAACAGTGCGTGCATGCGTGGTATCCCTTATTTGTCTGTCCTGAAAGGTTACTGAGAGCAGGCCAATCATTGATGGTTACAAACAGCAACGCATGTAGGTCAAATTCCTCCTGGTCGTGCTTATCCCACACACGTACACCTTTTCCATTCCACAGTTGTAAAAGTTCTTCAACTAATGGCCTTAGGTACACATCAATGTCGTTGCCGGGTTGCTTAGGGCCTTGGATGAGCACTGACATCATAATGAACTTCCGCTTCATGCACAACCAAGGAGGAAGGTTATAGATACATAGAGTCACGGGCCAGGTGCTATGATTGCTGCTCTGCTCCCAAAAGGATTAATGCCATCCGCGCTTAAACCAAACCATACGTTCCTTGCGTCACCTGCAAAGTCCCCCCACGTTCTCTCGATTTTTCTCCACTGCGACCCGTCAGCGGGTGCTCTCAACTTCCCGTCTTTCTTACGGTCCTCTTTGTGCCATCGCATCAACTTGGCATGCTCTTTGTTTCTGAACAGACGTTTCAACCGTGGTATTATAGGAGCATACCACATCACCTTGGCAGGAACCCTCTTCCTGGGGCGCTCGCCCTCAACATCACCAGGATCATCTCGTCTGATCTTATACCGCAATGCACCGCATACCGGGCATGCGTTCAATTCCTCGTACTCACCGCGGTAGAGGATGCAGTCATTAGGGTATGCATGTATCTTCTGCACCTCTAATCCTAGGGGGCAGACAACCTTCTTTGCTTCGTACGTACTGTCGGGCAATTCGTTATCCTTTGGAAGCTTCTTCTTCAATATTTTCAGTAGCTTCCCAAATCCCTTGTCAGTTACACCATTCTCCGCCTTCCATTGCAGCAATTCTAGTGCCGTACTGAGCTTTGTGTTGCCATCTTCGCAATTTGGGTACAACCCTTTTTTGTGATCCTCTAACATGCGATCGAACTTCAACTTCTCCCTTTCACTTTTGTATTCTCTCTGTGCATCAACAATGACCCGGCGAAGGTCATCATCGGGCACATCGTCTGGTTCCTCTTGATCTTCAGCTTCCCCCATTGCAGCATCACCGTATTCAGGGGGCGGATAGTTGTCATCATCCTCTTCTTCTTCGTTGTCTTCCATCATAACCCCTCTTTCTCCGTGCTTGGTCCAAACATTATAGTGTGGCATAAAACCCTTCTCAAGCAGGTGGATGTGAAGGGTTTTCGAGTCAGAGTAAGCCTTCGTATTCCCACATATAGGGCATGGACAACTGATAAAACCATTCTGCTTGTTTGCCTCAGCCACTTCGAGAAAATTATGCAGGCCCTTAATGTACTCGGAGGTGCATCTGTCACCGTACATCCATTGCCGGTTCATCTGCGTGCATTATATATAATTAAGTGTGTCAAAAACCATTACAGAACATCATGAATAGAGAAGTGACCAAATTAATAGAAGTTCATCATCACATTAAAACCAAAGTACAGTAGTGATCAAATGTTATTACTGAAAAAATGAATACATAAAGTTCATACATAGTTCTCATTGAACTACATATAGCTCTCTAGAGCATCTAATTAAAACATACATTGAAACTATGTAAACCATTTCAATGCAACAACAAATGCGATCATAATCGAAACTAAGGTAACAATTGATCCAACGGCATAATGATACCAAGCCTCAGTATGAATGGCATATTTTTTAATCTTTCTAATCTTCTAGCGCATTTTATCCATCTTGATCTTGTGATCATCGATGACATCCGCAACATGCAACTCCAATTCCATCTTCTCCTCCTCAATTCTTTTCAATTTTTTCTTTAAGTAATCATTTTCTTTTTCAACTAAATTTAACCTCTCGACAAGAGGGTCATTTGGAATTTCTGGTTCACATACCTCCTAGATAAAAAACATCTATGTCACGTTGGTCGGCATAATTGTCATAAACACTAAATGAAACAAATAGTTGTAAAAGATAATATACCACATCCGAATCATAGACAGGACGAGGGCCGACGGAGGCGGATACCAAAACCATCTCACTATATAATAACAAACAATAATAAAATTAAGAAAATTATAAAAGTATCTATCTAAATCATACAAGTAAGAATTTTTTTCTTTTAGAAAGAAGATAAGAAGAAGAGGCTCACCACGGTGGTGCCGGCAACGAGATCGGCGCGGGCGATCAACGGCGGTGAGGACGGGGACGGGACAGGACGGACCGGCAAACCTAGACAAATCTTGAGAAAAATGGAGTTTGGACAAGGAGCTTCGAGAGGAGAAAGTTTAAGTGTGGCTCGGGCATTTCATCGAACACCTCATGTGCATAGGAGGTGAGCTAGAGCAACACACATCTCTCCCACGGTCGGCCAAAAAAACAGAGCAGTGGCTCTGTTCGCGGGCAGGGGCGGGGGTATATATAGGGATCTCTTTAGTCCCAGTTGGTGGCTAAAACCGGGACTAAAGGACAACATTTGGTCCCGTCAGCCACCAACCGGAACTAAAGGTGCTGGGCCAGGAGCGAGGCCCATTGGTCCCGGTTCGTGTCTGGAACCGGGACCAAAGGGGTCAGACGAACCGGGACCAATGGCCCCCGAGGCCCGGCCGGCGCCCTGGCCTCACGAACCGGGACTGATGCACCCTTTGCTCCCGGTTCGTGAGTGAACCGGGATTAATGCCCTTACCCAGGCCTCAACCAAAGCCCTGTTTTCTACTAGTGTATGCTATTAACACTTCGACAAATACAATATGAAATTAAGACATGGTTTGGTTTCAGTATATACCAACTTATCTCGGTATGATTTCGGTACATACCACAATAATTAAAGTCAATGAAAAAAAAAATTTTGCGGAAAAAAGTCAATGCAAATTTAAAAATGACATGATAATAATTTACAAATTTATGACTCAAACCACATACTCTTTTTATACAACATTATAAAACTATGTATAAGTATCTATGCATGCATGGATTCATTCCTTGATGGTTATGGACGTGAAAACAGTGACTATGTTACAAGAAAAGTGTACGTACTTAGCAGGGAATCTGGCTCCCATACAAAAAAGTGACTACCTGTATGGTTGTTCGCCTCAAGAAATATATATATATATATATATATATATATTTTACTTCGGTTAACCGTTTGGCTTTTTGGTATATACCATGAAACTGAAATTCAAAATGTCATGAAAAGTTCATACCATACTAAAACCAGAAGCCATAAAAACCTTAAAATTGGTTTGGTTCGGTTTGTTTTTGGTACGCCTTTTTGGTTCGGTTTTAAAATGCAAAGTGAGTTCGCATACAAGAAGCCAACAAATTTTATCCGTTAGAAGTTTAACAAACCTTGAAAGCAGATTTATTCTTTTGAAAGGTGGCAAAAGATCTGCCAAACTGATCACCCGAAGGCGACAAAAGAAAATACAAGCACGAGAGCCCTTGTTGTCGACTGGGTAGGTTTCGGTGTAGGACTCAGAGGTGAAGGAGTCACGTGACCTATGACTGACACACCAGCCAAACAACCAATTGGGTTCAAGATAGTCTCCACATGACCTATTGTAAGTGCAAACCTATGACTAACACATTTTTATTTAGTAGGTGACAAATGTTCAAGATAGTCTCCACATGACCTAAAAGTAAAGTGAAAAATAAATACCACAACTAGTCATAAAAATGATTACATGAGCCAATCACATAACCTATGACTGACACACCAGCCAAACGATTCTGAATCATAACTAAAGAGTGACAAGATTTGGCTTGATTTTGGCAAATCTTGTCAAACTTTAATCATCATCGTTAGTGTCACATTAAAAAGTGTTGACACCTGGACAGATGTCCATCTGCCAAAGAGGATCACCGTCATCCTATTATTATTTCTTAAAAGCTCTGCCGCCTTTGCATTAAGGAGAGAAATCAATCCTTACAAAAATCGATTGGCATGAGAGGTTTTTGCTATCCTTAAAAACAATAAAAAAAGTCATTACAAATTACAAATCATCCAACGGAAAAACAGAACAATCAAAGATATAGGAGTGCTCTAGGAAAAAGGGGGATTTTTTGCGAATAAACAAAAGGGGATTCACCACTGTGTTTTCGAGAGAGATTTTTTTTAGAAAGAGACCGAGAAATATTCGAAACAGCCAACGAGACCTGACCAAGATCTGAAATCGGACCCACACGGCCCGTACGGGCTACGGCCCTTATATATACTGACAGCCCAAATCCCCTGTCTTCAAACCACCCACGCCGACCCGAGGCCACCAAATTCCACAGCAATCGGGGACGAACAGCGCCGTACGCACGGAATCGCCGCCGCGTCCCATGGCCAACCACGGCGACCTCTCCCCGCCGGCCGACGGAGGCTCCCAGGAGGTTTGCGCCTCCCGCCGATCCCGCGTACTGTATGATCTCTGTCGATTTGTTAGGGTTCCACTTCCACTCCCAAGGGTTTCGCCACGGGAGAAAGAAAAATCCATATCTTTCTGCATCCGCTCGCTTAATAATTTGTCAGACTCTTAATATTATCATCTTATTTTAGCATACTAATATATTCTCCCTATCTAATTTGTATGGACCAGCTGATTCCAGTCATCTACCAGTCACCATACAGCATGACACCGCAGGTACATATGGCTTGTTTCCCTATTTATTTAGGTTATTTGTTTGTCCTATTTATTTAGGTTAACGGCTGTTTCACCCCGCAAAATTGTTAAATAATTAACGACATTCTGTGTGCAGGGTCCTCCATGCTCATGGCTTTTTTACTACAGGCCAGTTCCTCTCGGAGGTTTTCGGGTAATTAGTACTGACTCATTTGCTCTCTTTTTGTGTGTTCACGCTGGGCTATAAATTGTTAACTAAAATCAGTTTCTGACTCTGGCTGATTAAGCAGAGGCCCGTGTACGAAGATGGAACGACAAGGGTGCTATGCTTGAGCCAAATGTTTTCTCCAGACCAGCTAGATGACGACGAGTACTACCGAAAGTTTTGCCGGAGGATGACGGCAGAAGGACAGAGATACGGCGGTAAACTCAGGAGGACCGTCGTCCCACGGCCAGATCCCAGCGGCGCTCCGGTCGCCGGAGTTGGCAAGGTACTTGCGTACATGTGTCCTCCTGGTTTTTTTTGTCGGATGAGATGAGATATCACATAGAGGGGAATTAATCAACTTTTTTGTTGCATTGTAGGTGTTTCTGGCATACGCCGATATCGACAGCACAGCATATTCCAAGACGATGTTGCACTGGATGTGGTTTGAGGGGAGGCAGGTGTTTGCTGTGTTCTATTCTGAGGACAAGTTTGCTGCTGGAGATTATGATGGATAAAATGGAAATCTTACTTATCTTTATTGTAAGAATTATGTGTCTCAAAGCATACTTATGCATAATATGCTTAAAAATCTGATTGATTATTAGTGAAATACAATATAGTAATATGTATATGTTGGAAAGACAGTAATGCTACACGTACGAATAAGTTACTGGGTTTTACAAAGAGGATTAATTTATCAGCTTGTGATTGGTTAATGGGTGAGGGCGCCCCGCCCCCCAACTTTAAAATCCCGTATTTGTTCGGACTTTTACCATTTTTGTTGGAACGATTACCCAGATACACTGGTAATTAAAAGAAGTTCAATCGTACTGTTAGATCACAATCCTAATGTTGATCTATAGAATTAATAGAATTTACACTGTATTATGATTTATGACTGTGTTGCTCACAACCGCATGCATCACACCTTGGTCTAATTCCATGCACTTTGTCCCAGTTTGGTACTCTCACTACCAGAAACTCGACTATTCCCCACGGCTAAAAACCGACAGGAAATTGCAAAATACCGTCAGGGAATATATTCCTGACGGCTAGCCGACAGAAAATAGCCGACAGGATTAAATCGACAGGGAAAAGAATATTTGCCTGACGGTTGGCCGACAGGGAAACAACTCCTGTCGGTTGTTCCTGACGGCAGCCCACAGGAAAACCAAAAGTCTCGTCAGGTTTATTAAACCCCTTTTCGTGGCAGATGGCCGTCAGGAAAAAGCTGACAGGGTATATACTTACAGAAATATCCTGCTCTCCTGGCAATGTTCTAACCGCCAGGAAATCAAATTCACCATCTAATTGACAGTTCTATAACCTTTCAATAAATACTAATTCAGTGATAAATAAGCATACATCCAACAGCCCATATATTAGGAAAGTCGTCCAAAATCAGTGTTTACATACATACCAATATATTAAACTATGTTTCAACATCCAGGAATTGACATATGAGAATTTGTACATGGACTTGCTCAAAAGCAAAAACATTTCTACGCATACATGACTGTGATTCTGATCCATCACATTGCACAGGGCAATGACAACAGAACACACATTTCTAAGTCACCTAGGTTCATGATCAGCAGCATCACATACATACGCATCATTTTACTATTTCTCATCCATCATATTCCATATGACAGTTGCTGCAACAAAATGCCATAAGATTGTCGCTCATTAGTTGAAGTGCAAACGGACTAGTGAGATCCTCCTCCGGATGCATAGTTGTTATCATCATGTTCTCACCGTCATATTGCAAACTCGAGTGCTGCCATTGCCGATGTGATCATCCATAGCGTCGTCCTCAAAGATAACATAGGACGAATCATCTTCCCCTACAAAATTATGTACAAAATTAATGAAGAAGCAAGATAATGGAGAATTATTTGATAAGGAAATAAAGAGATGGTAACACCACAACCCAGGGGCTGCCGCCACCAACGGGTCTGCTTTGAGCACAAGTGATTTACTTTGTTGTTTTGACAAGGAGAAGTTGCTGGAATTAGCTAAGCTTTATCTTGATGATTTTAATCACAGAGATATGGTACTCTTGAACATGAACTTGGTCTCTAAATAAATAATATAATCCATGATAGAAGGTTTTCTAGCTTGGACAAAATAGGTGATTGCTAAACTGATGGTGTTCAAAATAGGTTTTCCAGCTATGAATATTGTGAAGAATGCTTTGCGTGACAAAATTGGTGATGATTATTTGAGTCATAGCCTAATTTGCTTCGTGGGCTTTTGCTCAAAAGCCACAACAGTTCTACATATACATGACACCACTCTTATTCTCATCCATCACATTGCACAGAGCAATGACGACAAAATACACACATTTCTATGTTACCTAGGTTCATGAACAGCAGCATCACCTACATAATTATAGCCAGCCAGCACAAAGCCACATAAGCAACACACTACCTGGCAGCAGCCACTAATTTAAATACATAGGCAGCACAGATCAATAGCCAGAGGATGGCACCATCATGCAAACTGTTACTTACATTACCAAATAAGGACCAAGGACTATGGATGATATGTTGATAGGAATCAAAGAAGAAAATAGTACTCATCCAACTGCTGACTAGATATGTTGGAACCTCAGCTCATTGTCACTGTCCTTATTCAGAATTAAAGCATCTCATGCAGTAGTGCCATTTGTGGACACACCATATGATATATGAATAAAACCAGAAAACTATATATGAAACTGTATAATCTGGCACTAGGTTTCATGCCTCGGGCAATGTGATATCCTTTTTTCTTCACAACTTGACAATTCAGAGATGCTTATTAGGAAATATACTTACAGAAAAATAGCCAGAGGACTTGAATCTGTTTGACTGGTAGAAATCCAACTATGAAACCACCCAGCTATGATTCTCACTCGTCTGTTCCGGTCCCCTGAAAGCAGCGCCTGCACAAGCACACATCGTACATGCAAAAAAAGACGAGTGATTCAGTGGAGAACCAACAATTGACCACAGTACAAGGGCCAAAGAGGAAAGGATTTGAAAGCTACATGAATTCTTTGAGACCTTAAACCATCAGCCTAGATTTTGCTTTGGCTAATTGTAAATTGATATAAATCTGCATCTACCCGCACTGGCACTGGGATGGGAAGTATTTATAGGAAGAAACAAATCCATAGGAAGATGAAAAAATCAGCAGAAAAAAATCATGACCAACGGCAATAGCCATTAATTAGCATGTTGCTTTGAGAGCTGGATCCAGCGAAGAGCGGGGCAAGAGAAAAAGGAACGCCAGCCGCCGTTGTGCGTGGTGATGGACACAACCAATGATAGCTTTTTTTTCTCTCTAAGGGAAAGCAGTCAGCCTATTACATAACTCTGAATTGGGCCTCGAACAGTACTGCACAAATAGCATCAATGATCTAAAAAGAAGAGTACATCTTCACGTACATACACTGCATATCCTGAAGCAGCTAGCAAGGAAAAAGAGTCAACATCTTCACGTCTTCACATGCATACACTGCATATCCTGAAGCACCTAGCAAGGATGAAAATTACAGTGACATTAATCTTTTTCAGTTTTTCAGTGACTTACCAATGTGATTGCTAATAGCACACCTAGCAGTAGCATCTAAACTTTGAGCTAGCATAGAGAACAAAGCCTTTTCTTGCAACATGAAAAATGAATAAATGCATACAGGCAAAAGAATGCAAGAAGGCAATAAACAAAGAGCATTTGTTGGGAACTCGTCTCGAAATAAACAGAGACCGAATGTCAGCTCCGGCTAGATGAGGATATAGCCCCACTGAAAAAGCAGGGTTTTTTTACTTACAACGGAGCAGGGGAAGACCATCCGGCATCTAATGCGGGCCGGGCGGCCTCCAGAAATAGTTCCGCAATGCATCTACAAAAAAACCACCAAGATAGAAGAGATAAGAGCACAAAATTTAGCAAGATATGTGCAAATTCACGGCTTAGATTTATCAAAGGAAGAACATTAAGGATAAAAGAAATAAAAGAGCAGGGGAGAGGGGAGGACTGGAGTTAACATGGAGAGGGGCAAGGTGAGAGACGGGCGAGGCGATGGGACGTGAGATGGGGGAAGGCGAAGAAGAAAACTACGGCAACCCCTCCTCACGCTTGCCGACGATGTACGCGCGCACACAGGGGAGATAGACGGAACGACCTCAGCCTTGGGTGTCAGAAGGATATGGAGGAGGGCGTCGGCCGGAGGCGAGGTCGACGGCGGGGTGGTGGGCCGCGTGGGCGAGGACGATGGGGGTGGGGGCGGGGTGGGGGAGGATGACGGGGGGTGGTGCGGCCGCCGTGGGCGAGATCGACGGCGGGGTGGGGGCGGCGGTGTGGACAGGAGTGGACGGTGGGGGTGGGGTGGCGGCTGGGGTCTGGGATGAGGATTGGGGAACTTTCTCCTAGGGGTTCCATTGTCTCGAAGCGCCTTGTTTTCTCCCGTGGGCCGCTGCAAACAGGGAAAAAGAAATTCGCATGGGCCTTCGCGCGCGCACGAATATTTTGGGGCGCAATGGGCTGGCCTGAGTACTTTCCTGTGGGCTAGCCTCACAGGACAATTCATTTTCCTGTGCGTTATATACTACCCTACAGTAAAATGAACTATTTTCCTCGGGGCTTAAGTAAGCCCGCCAGGAAAATTATTATTCCTGTGAGATGCTTCGGGCCTCACAGGAAAATAGGTCACCCTAAGGAAAAGTGTAGTTTGTGGTAGTGTCTGAGTAAGCACTCGGTTGATCTCAAAAAAAAAAAAGAGTAAGCACTCGGTTCCTTGTTAGGTCCTGCTAGATCGATCTTTAAGGGATCAATTTAGTCCCAGTTTTCCACATTTCATTAAAAAATGCATTTGTATCATAGGCAGCTGGTCCAATTCCATGCACTTTGTCTAGACTAAAACTCAGGTGGCTGAAACTCAAAGTTGCAGTATCAAGACAGTAAAATTCTCCCAAATAGATAAGTGTCAGTTCACTTCTAGGCATTCATATTTTCTTTCAGTTTTAAATCTTCAATTATTCATCAATTTCACTCCTTTTTTTGTTTGGGCAGGGGCCTCAGTTTGTTTGGAATCAGATACAACCATCCGATTCATGATTGCTCTTGGGCATCATATTTCAAAATATACTTTTTTTGGATTTGTAAAGGTTGCGGATAACTGCCGGTGAGACCTGATGGTTCAGTTAGACCCTTTCTTGACCTCTTTCCCTGTCAGGTAAATTACCATGGTACTTTTCTAATGCAATTTGTAAAGTTTTACCAATCTGGTGAGCATATGCGACTGCAATACTGGGTTCACTCTCAGGATTAAACTGCTTGCTGATTAATTCGCCTCATGTTATTCACATGAAATAGCAGCAGTTTGCTTATTTTGTATGCAGGGGGAGATTCAATACCAAGATTTATGATTTGGCATAACTGAGATGACATACAAGTGAGTTTAATTCCTGACAGTTTTTCTTGCTTCCCCTCATTTTATTTCCATTTCCTAGCAGCTCTAGGTAATTTCGTGACCTACCTCTTGGTAAGTCACCTATCTACGAAATGCATGTAGTGTGTGTCAGATATAGAGTGAAAAAAGCACCAAAATGCAAGTGTCAGATCATGTTCTTGATGCAATTTTGCGACTCCGTTCTGGACTGTAAGCAACTGGTTAATGTTAAACTGAAGCTCCAATCAACTTTGTGGCTCTTCTGTACCTGTATGCCTAGATTATTTACTGATGGTATATGCACTAGACCTTCCAGTATAGGATGGTCAATTGTCAGGAAATAGCCATGGTTTTGATTTTTTGTCATTATTTTTGTGATGTAGCTTGACTTCCACTTATCTGCTACACTAAATGATCTCTAGCTAAAATTTAACTACTGATCAGTACACTGCGATGAGTTCTGTTGGACTCAACATCCAACAGATTTCCTGGATGTCTTAACTATATGCATACTTGTGTTATATGTGACGCCCTCATGATATACACTAGATTGGCATCTGTGACGACCCCGGCTTAATCGTGCACTAATCATACACGCAAATGCGCACGATCAAGCCTAAGGACTCACTTGAAGATATCACAACACAACTCTAAAACATAAAATAAAGTCATACAAGCTTAATATTACAAGCCAGGGCCTCGAGGGCTCGAATACATAGCTCGATGGCATACAAGCGTCAGCGGAAGCATTAGATATCTGGGTATAGATATATTACATAGAGAGAATTAGGCCTTCACAGAGGCGGGGTAAAATAAAATACTACGATCGAAAGGCGTAGGCCTCCTGCCCTGGACCCTCCGATCCTACTCCTGGTCATCGAACGGCTCCTCGTAGTAGTAGTACTCGCCAGGCGGGTAGTAGTACTGGTCGTCGGCTGGGGCTTCTGGCTCAGGGGCTCCGTCGTCTGGTGGCATCAAATGGAATATGGGGGAAAAAAAGAAAATAAAGCAAACGTGAGTACTCATCCGAAGTACTCAGCAAGCAAGGATCTACACTACATATGCATCATTGTCAAAGGAATGGCTGTATATGTGGACTGGGCTGCAGAAATGCCAGAATAGAGGGGGAAAGCCTAGTCCTATCAAAGACTATCATCTTCAACAATCTTCAGCAGTCTTTCAGCATGAGGAGAGAGCAGATTACATAAGTAAAGTAGTAGTAGTAGTATCATCAACCTCGACCTGAGATCCTTTCTCGACTCCCTGTGAGAAAGCAATCCCAGAGCCGTACTATCCAATTCTCACCACATGTTCTAGTTGTACCGATCGGGATACAACTCCGAGTGTCCGTTACCGTAGGACAGGCTATCGATAGAAGTTTCTTCCCTGCAGGGGTGCACCAACTTACCCACCACGCTCACTTAACTCTGGCCGGACACACTTTTCTGGGTCATGCCCGGCCTCGGCTAAGCAACACGCCGCAACCCGACCTAGGCTTATAAGAGAGGTCAGCACGCCGGATTAAACCTATGCCCCCAGGGGTCTTGGGCCATCGCCCCGGGAACTCCTGCACGTTACGGGGCCACCGAGAGCAGACCTAGCAACCCCTTATACAAGCGCGGTTGCGTTACCAGTCCAACTCGGCGAGCGCCGCTCCTTACTGACGTCCAACAAGCTTCGGCTGATGTGTACGACGCAGAACGCCCATACTATGCCCACGTGATGGTTAGTGCTATCGGGCCAGAAGCCCCTCGGATCAAATATCCAAACCGTAGTGGATTAGGAGCGCGCGGAAACGAGCAGAGACTCACGATCGATGTGACCCCGTCGCCCCGTCTCGAGGACTTGCGCCAAGGGCTAAGAATGCCCGGCCACGCCTCGTAGTTATCTCGCGGGCACCATCCAGGTCAACCCGACTCCACATCACTTCGCGTTAAGCTCGCGCGGGTACCCCTCAGGGCCGACCCGTCTTTAGTATCGGGGTTCATAGTCAAGTCATAATATCCAAGGTAACTGTGTGTCTGACACCGAAGGGAACCATGAGGAATCACCCTCGATGGAGTTCCCGCTCGATGTTATCATCAAGGTGAACGAAGGAGGAATCACCCTCGAGGTCCACACTTGAGAGGTTGCGCGACGATGTCGTTATCGGGGGTGGTGTAGGAGGAATCACCCTCGCTTACCACGACCGAGTAACTAACCTACAAGGTTAACATCAGAAGTGCTAACGAGGTATCACCCTCGGCACTCGACGGTAACCCAGCAGTGTCGGCAACTAAGGGGTAGTGATGTGCGGTGCCAGGGTCTGGTCTTCAATCCCAATGATCGGGTCTTCTGATGTCCAGCAGGGCAGTCGGGATCAAGTGGGGGTCTCTGTCGTGTCTCTACCCACCTTAACTAAGCAGTCTAGGATAACCAGTAAGGTAACAAAGCAGGGTACAATAATCAGGCTATGCAGCAGATATAGGAAAACAATAGCAGTAGCAGTTCTAATGCAAGCATAAGAGAGAAGAGAATAGGCGATATAGGCATGCTCAAAATGGGGGTGCTTGCCTGTTTGCTCGGGGGCAAGGGCAAGGTCTTCAGTGGTATCGTCGGGGACGTAGTCGTACTCCTGTGCGGCGTCTGCCTCGGGAGCTACGTCAACGTCGGGGTCTACCGAGAGAGAAGAGGGGGAAGAAACAGGTAAACATAATGCAAACAAATGCAACACGGTGCGTGTGATGCTATGATGCAGTGCAGGGTTGCCTAATTATGCATCTAAGTCATTTTAGTTATTTTTAGAATTATTCTGGGATTTAATATCCGACGTGTGTGCACTATTCATCTGCCGGATTCGGGTCCGGAGTTACGAGTTCTTCTACGTAGGAGGTTCCGATGGAGAAACAGACGGCACGATCAGACTCGTCTCGTCGTTCTGAGCAACTTTCATGTTTTAACTTTTTCGATCCGAGCTACGGTTTAAAAGTTATTAATTTTTAAAGATTATTTGAATTTCTGGAATTAATTTTTATTTACAGAAAATAAATTATGACGTCAGCATGATGTCGTGCTGACGTCAGCAAGTCAACAGCGGCTGTACAGGTCAAACCTGACATGTGGGTCCAGTGGGACCCACATGTCAGCCTCTGTTTCTTTAACCAGTGATTTAGTTTAATTACCAGGATTAATTAGGGGGTGGACCCCACATGTCAGTGAGACATTAGGTTAATTTAATTAGTTTCTATTTAATTAAATCTCTAATTAGGCTAATTAGTCGCGGGGGCCCACCTGTCAGTGGCTCTGGGTCGGCCACGTCAGCATAGTTGACCGGTCAGCTGGCCAACGCGGGCCCCTGGGGCCCACGGGTCAGTGACCCAGGGAGTGGCCCCGGGCTGACCACGCCGGCGGGCACCGGAGTAGCTCCGGCGAGCCATTCCTGCGGCGGTTGGTCGCCGGAGTTGACCGGAATCGAGCTACAGAGCTCTGTTCGAGCTGCGCTTAGGCGCGTTCGCTAGCTGGTGATCTCGCGCATCGAGCTGGGGCACTTGCCGGACCAGGGGATGGCCGGAGCTGGGCCGGCGACGAGGTTTGGCGGCGGTGGAGTTCGGGAGATCGGGGAGACGGCTAGGGACCACGACAGGGAGCGTGCGTGCGGGCGCTGTGTTCGCCGTGAGCAGCGAAACACGTCTAGATGATCGGTCGAGCGCGACAACAACTGGGGCGCCGGCGTTAAGCCTCGCGGCGGAGCTCGGTTCGGTCATCGCCGGCGACGGCGCTAGAGGCGTCGAAACGGGGAGGAAACAGAGGGCTTTCGCGGCGAGGCTCACCTAGCGGCTCACGAAAGGCCTCTGGGGGGTTTTGTAGCTGCAGAAGGCGTCGGCGGCGTCGGAGAAGACCGGCGTTGGTCGGAGATGCCGTCGAGGAGAACCAGCGCTGCGGCCCTCCTCAGCTCCGCCCAAAGGCACCAGAGGACGCGGTCATTCGTGGCGGAGCTGGCCGACACGGTGGATGGGCGCAGGGTTGTCGGTGGCCGTGCTACCACGCGGTCATGGCGGCGACGGCGTTCGGGCGCGGCGGATCTGAGGAGAGGGAGATCTGAGGGGGGGAGTGTAGGGGCTAGGGTTCCAGGGGGCGAGGAGAGGCTCGGGGCCGTTCTTATCCACGAGGAGGAGGCAAGGATGCTCGACGCGCGGCGCATCGGCGGCCGCGGCGTCCCTGCGTTCGACAGCGAGGCAGGAGGAGGGGGATGACCTCCTAGCGGGCTGGGCCGCTTACAGTGCGGAGCAGGCTTAATGCACAGTAGTAGTTTAGGCCTTTTCTATTTTCTATATTTTTTTGTTTCTTTTTCAGCTAACCTCTTCTGTTTGGAATTAGTTAGGTCTCTTCTGCATTTTTGTAAAATACAAGAATTGTCCCCAATATTACAATGCAATATTCCCTTCCACCAAAAAGTGGTTTGGGCAGAAATGAAGTTTGTTGGAATTTGATATAAATTTAAATTTATCAAATATTCTGTTTTTGAGCCTGTTCCAAATTGTTTGAGCCACTTATCCAACTCCAATTATTTTGATATTGGTTTTAGAAATGTTCCTGGATTATTGGCCATTTAATGAACATTTTCCCAACAGAGTTTGAACAACTTTATATTTCACTTTTGAATTTGAGTTGATTTTCAGATGTGAATTTGAATTGGATCATTTACCCTTATGACTTGGCACTGCAAATGATCATGACTTGGCAGTTTTAACAGAGTGTCACAGAGTTTATTACACGGGGGTGTTACAGCATCTTCCTCTGTATAGCTTGATTAGATCCAACCGTGGACATCTAATTATAATATGCAATGCTAGATGAATTCTTTTGTCTTGACCTCACTTAATTTATTGGTCTCCTGCAGATTAGTACTCCCTCTGTCTCAAGACAAGTGTCGTGGTTTTAGTTCAAATTAACTAAAACCACAACATTTATTTTGGAACGGAGGGAGTAGTATTCTACCACATGAAAATATATGCGCTCTTATTATTTTTATATTGGTGTGACAATTATAACAACTTGGTCACTAGTCATAATCACAACTCCTCCTCCTCATCATCATCAACTCTAACACATTGTAGCACATAATAACACATTGTACCTAGGACCTACTCCTTTCTCATAGGACCTACTACCCTCTCTAAGGTAAAATAGCATAAAACAAGATAGGCCCTGACGCTCCATTACGGAGAATGGAGACTATCCTGTCTCCAATTCTTGCGCTTCGCACAATATTGCTTCCAAGTAGCTCTCTATGATTGTTCATACATTTTTTCCATTCTTTGATTGTCATGTCTTCATCGGTTTTAGAAATCCGGTATGAACAGCTGTGAAGCCTAGGCAGACTTGGCCGTAAGCTAATAACATCAAGCTGACCTTTCGGAAACATCAGATCAGGCACACAATCCTTCGGGATTTTCTGTTGAAAAACATAATAATAACATCGTAGTTAGCAATGTAGTTTAACTTTAGAAGAATATATGCAAAAGATGCACGGATGTCGTAATAGTAAAAAATCTTACCATGCCATCTCCATGGATGTTACCATAGTTCAATACGTGCACTAGTGGCACGTATTGACCATAATGTGCAGGAGTTTCATAATTGATATTGTAATTCTCAACATCAATAATAAATGAGATAAGATGATCTTTCTCCTGATAAGTTAATTCTGCGCCATCAGTGTAGTAGGTTCTGTCTATCATTTTCCGTACATTTTTTGAAGAATAAAAATAAGCTGTCAACTATTTTGAAATAAATAATATAAATTACTTAATAAATATGTTTGAGAAACTCACATAGCGGTAGAATTGGAAGCGTATCAATAAGGACCCAAATGTCCATATTCTCTTCGTCGATGTCAGGATCACCAAGATCCAAGGTGACAAGCATACCCTCATGAAAATCATACGTCTTGCAAAGTGCTTCCCAATTCGGGCAACCAAAATGGAATACGCTCTCAGAATTGTATAGATTTACAGCAAAATCATAACCATGATGGGTCCTTAGGTGAACTATCTTTGTCTCCGTATTTTCATGATCTTCAAAATCCAGCTTCTTCAAGACATAGCGTCTTGCATGGCATGGGATAAGCTAGTTGAATTGTAAAAGACGAAAATTACACGTTGAAGAAGCAGAAGTCGTGCTTAATTACGAAAAAACACTTGTCGTCGTTGCGTACCGTTTCAACATCGAAGGTCTCGTGGAGCTTAATACTGAAGCGCTGACCTTCTACCAGGTGAGGCCTGTCGCACAGACCCCGGTCGTCGCCGCACCAGTCGCACTCCGGGAGCCTATCGTCGTCGTCAGACATTTCCTATGTTCATAATTCAAAGATTAAACTTGTACAATTTAATATATATACTACGAAAACTAAATTAGATCATTATTATTCATCACGGGTTGACTATCGGTCTGTCGACTTAAAGTCAACCCAAAATGGCGTTAAATGCTCTTTCCGGCATTTCCAACGCACTCGATATTTCCTATATTATAGCACAAGCCATGCCAAAATTCACGGAAAAATCCGGCATGACCTTTGCTAAAAAAGGACATATCAAGCGCCTGAAATTTGCCGAAACGGAAATTAATCAACACTCCGGCAAAACATAGGCCACTCGGAGGTGTTCCCTGCAAACATGGCCACTTGGGCAAGCACATATCCTATTTGAGCAACACTAGATATACATGTTTATATCTACATCATATGAGCATTCAAACTTGATGGTCATTGCATTTCAATGGTTGAAAATATGAACAAAAACATTTCAAAATATCTTATATGTAATCCTAACATAACTAAATTTGCCAATATAGGTCTCTCTCTCTAAACTAGTTCTATTAAGCACTTACTAAATAAACTAGTTCTATTAAGCACTTACTAAATAAACTAGTTCTATTAAGCACTTACTAAATAAACTAGTTCTATTAACCACTTACTAAATAAACTAGTTCTATTGACCACTTACTAAATAAACTAGTTCTATTAAACACTTACTAAAAACAATGCAATGTAAGTGTTCTACTCTATTGAACACTTACTAAAATTTCTATGGCCCTAGTTCTACCCTAAATTTTCTTACTTCTATTACAAAATCTAATACCTAAAAATTTCTATTCTTAAAATTTCAAAAACAGAGGGAAGTGGAGGGAGTAGGAACGAAGGGAGGGGTGAATGAGGGTGGAAGGGAGGAGGCAGACGGATGAGGCAGGGAGGAGGAGGACGGATGAGGCAGGGAGGAAAGGATGGACGAGGCAGGGAGGGAGGTGGGAGGGAGGAGGTGGGAGTGAGGAGGGAGAGGAAGGGAGGGAGGGAGGGATCGGGAGAGGGACGAGGAGTGGCGGGAGGTGGAA
This sequence comes from Thinopyrum elongatum, assembly GCA_011799875.1. Classification (NCBI taxonomy): domain Eukaryota; kingdom Viridiplantae; phylum Streptophyta; class Magnoliopsida; order Poales; family Poaceae; genus Thinopyrum; species Thinopyrum elongatum. The sequence continues at coordinate 120,760,911 of CM022298.1, forward strand.
GGGGGAGGGATGGAGGAACTACCTCGGTGGAGGAGGAGCAGGAGCGTCGGCGGCGGCGGGCGACGACGGTGGTCGGGGAGGGCCGAACGTCGACGGCGGCGGACGACGGGGTGCGTGGGGAGTGAGAGTGGGAGTGGAGAGGGGGAGAGTGAGGGGCGGACAGTGGAGAAGATAGGATGGGTTTAGCAGTAGCGCGTGTTAGGGGAAAGTGCTACTGCTAAACTACCTAGCAGTAGCGCGTTTCAGGGGAAAGCGCTACTACTACACTTAGCCTGGCGGCAACGGTGGGGCAATTTTAGTAGTAGCGCTCTTTGTCCTTGCCGCGCTACTGCTATGTCTGTAGCAGTAGCGCCTTCTGTGGGAACGCGCTACTGCTAAGTAGCAGTAGCGCCTCATTTTATCCAGCGCTACTGCTAAGGTTCTGTGTATAAGGTTTTTCCTAGTAGTGTCCCCTGCCATCTCCTCCACCCCTATAAGGCATGGGGGAGGCGCCTAGGGCAGGAGCCCAGGGCGGCCGCCGGCCACCTTGGGGCGCCCCTAGGGCTGCCTCCCCTCCCCCCTCCACCTATATATATGTGAGGAGGGAGAGGGGCAACACACACCACGATCCCCAAGCCATGTGCGGCGCCCCTCTCCCTCTAGTTCATCCTCGGTCATAATTTTCGTAGTGCTCGGCGAAGCCCTGCGGAGATAGTTGCATCACCACCATCACCACGTCGTCGTGCTGCCGGAACTCATCTACTACTTCGCCCGTCTTGCTGGATCAAGAATGCGAGGACTTCATCGAGCTGAACATGTGCTGAACGCGGAGGTGCCGTATGTTCGGTACTTGATCGGGCGGATCGTGAAGGTGTACGACTACATCAACCACGTTGATAAACGCTTTCGCTTAACGGTCTACGAGGGTACGCAGACACACTCTTCCCTCTCGTAGCTATCCATCTCCATGGATAGATCTTGCGTGTGCGTAGAATTTTTTTTGTTTTTCATGCAATGTTCCCCAACAGTGGCATCATGAGTCAGGTCTATGCGTAGATGATATGCACGAGTAGAACACAAAGGAGTTGTGGCCGGTTATGTTCATACTGCTTACCACCAACGTCTTATTTTGATTCGGCGGTATTGTGGGATGAAGCGGCCCGGACCAACCTTACATGTCCACGTACATGAGACCGGTTCCACCGACTGACATGCAACTTGTTTTGCATAAAGGTGGCTGGCGGGTGTCTGTTTCTCCTACTTTAGTTGAATCGAATTTGACTACGGCCGGTCCTTGAAGAAGGTTAAAACAACAAACTTGATAAATCATCGTTGTGATTTTGCGAACGGTTCTTGCTAGTTGCCCGTAGCAGCCACGTAAAACTTGCAACAACAAAGTAGAGGCCGTCTAACTTGTTTTTGCAGGGTATATTGTGATGTGATATGGTCAAGACGTGATGTGATATACGTTGTTGTATGAGATGATCATGTTTTGTAATATCGATAACCGGCAGGAGCCTTAGGGTTGTCTTTTAATTATTGTATGACCTGCATGTCAATCATTAAGCGCCATGTAATTGCTTTATTTTATCGCTATATATTAGCAATAGTTGTAGAAGCAATAGTTGGCGAGAAAACCCCGACGCAACGATGGAGATCAAGGTGTCGCGCCGGTGACGATGGAGATCATGCCGATGCTTTGGAGATGGAGATAAAAAACACAAGATGATGATGACCATATCATGTCACATATTTTGATTGCATGTGATGTTTATCTTTTATGCATCTTATTTTGCTTAGAACGACGATAGCATTATAAGATGATCCCTTCACTTAATTTCAAGATAAAAGTGTTCTCCCCGAGTATGCATCATTGCTAAAGTTCGTCGTTTCGAAGCACCTCGTGATGATCGGGTGTGATAGACTCTACGTTCACATACAACGGGTGTAAGCCAGTTTTGCACATGCAGAATACTTGGGTTAAACTTGACGAGCCTAGCATGTACAGACATGGTCTCGAAACACTGAAGACCGAAAGGTCGACCGTGAGTCATATAGTAGATATGATCAACATGAAGATGTTCACCATTGAAGACTACTTCATCTCACGTGATGATTGGACATGGTTTAGTTGATATGGATCATGTATCACTTAGACAACTTGAGGGATGTTGATTTAAGTGGGAGTTCATTAGTAATTTGATTAATTGAACTAAAATTTATCATGAACATAGTCAAAATGTCTTTGCAAATTATGTTGTAGATCAATGGCCCGTGCTACCGTTCCCTTGAATTTTAATGCATTCCTAGAGAAAACTAAATTGAAAGATGATGGTAGCAATAATGCAGACTGGGTCCGTGATCTGAGGATTATCCTCATTGCTGCACAGAAGAATCATGTTCTTGATGCACCGCTAGGTGACAAACCTGTTGTAGAAGCTGATGCAGACGTTATGAACATTTGACAAAGCTCGATCTGATGACTACTTGATAGTTTAGTGAGCTATGCTTTATGGCTTAGAATCGGGGCTCCAAAGGCGTTTTGAACGCCATGGAACATATGAGATGTTCCAAGAGCTGAAATTGGTATTTCAGCCTCATGCCCGTGTTGAGAGATATGGGACCTCTGACAAGTACTTTGCCTACAAGATGGAGGAGAATAGCTCAGCCAGTGAGCATGTGCTCAGAATATCTGTGTACTACAATCGTTTGAATTAAGTGGGAGTTAATCTTCCAGATAAGATAGTGATTGACAGAGTTTTCCAGTCAATATCACCAAGCTACTAGAGCTTCGTGATGAACTATAATATGCAAGGAATGACTAAAACAATTTCCGAGCTCTTCACGATACTGAAATCGGCGGAGGTAGAAATCAAGAAAGAGCATCAAGTGTTGATGGTTAATAAGACCACTAGTTTGAAGAAAAAGGGCAGGGGAAAGAATGGGAACTTCAAGAAGAATGGCAAGCAAGTTGCCGCTCCCGTGAAGAAGCCCAAAGCTGGACCCAAGCCTGAGACTGAGTGCTTCTACTGCAAAGGAAATGGTCACTGGAAGCGGAACTGCCCCAAATACTTGGCAGATAAGAAGGATGGCAAAGTAAACAAAGGTATATTTGATATACATGTTATTGATGTGTACCTTACTGGTGCTCGTAGTAGCCCCTGGGTATTTGATACTGGTTCAGTTGCTAAGATTAGAAACTCGAAACAGGAGTTGCAGAATAAACGGAGACTAGTTAAGGGCGAGGTGATGATGTGTGTTGGAAGTGTTTCCAAGATTGATATGATCACCATCGCACACTCACTAGTAGAAAACAGGGCTTTGGTCCAGGCCAGCCCAGCCCATTAGTCCTGGTTCAGTCAGGAACCGGGACACATGGGGGCATACGTCCCGGTTCGTGCGCCCAGGGGGCCGGCCGGGGCTCGTGGGGCATTGGTCCCGGTTCGTCTGGACCCTTTGGTCCCGGTTCCAGACACGAACCGGGACCAATGGGCCTCGCTCCTGGCCCACATCCATTGGTCCCGGTTCGTGGCTGGAACCGAGACCAAAGGCCACCCTTTGGTCCCGGTTCCAGCCACGAACCGGGACCAATGTTGTGCCTATATATACCCCTCGCCCGCGAGCAGAGCACTCCACTGCTCTGTTTTTTTCTGGCCGGCGAGGGGAGGGGTTTGTGGTGCTCTAGCTCACCTCCTATGCACATGAGGTGTTCGATGAAATGCCCAAGCAATACTACTTAAGCTTTCTCCTCTCCAAACTCGACCTTCAAGCTCCATTTTCCTCAAGATTTGTCTGGTTTAGCGGTCCGTCACATCCCGTCCCATCCCCGTCTTCACCGCCGTCGATCGCCCGCGCCGATCTCGTCGCCGGCATAACCGTGGTGAGCCTCTTGTTCTTATCTTATTTCTAAAAGAAAAAAAATCTTACTTGTATGATTTAGATAGATACTTGTCTAATTTTCTTACTTTTATTATTGTTTGTTATTATCAATGTTGGGGATATCGCTTATCGGGAACTTATCGGTCGACCCATGATAAGGGGTAAATCGGCCAGTTTATCGGCATATCGGCCGATTTATCGCCATATCGGCTGATTTATCGGCCGATTTATCTTATCGTTCACACAACGGTAAGCGATAAATCGGCCGATTTATCAGAATATCGGAAGATATCTTGAACAGTGGTTATTATATAGTGCGATGGTTTTGGTATCCGCCCCCGTCGGCCCTCGTCCTGTCTATGATTCGGATGTGGTATATATTATATTTTATAACTATTTGGTTCATTTATTGTTTATGACAATTATGCCGACCAATGTGACATAGATTTTTTTATCTAGGAGGTATGTGAACCGGAAATTCCAACCGACCCTATTGTCGAGAGGTTAAATTTAGTTGAAGAAGAAAACAATTACTTGAAGGAAAATTTGAAAAAAATTGAGGAGGAGAAGATGATATTGGAGTTGCATGTTGCGGATGTCGTCGATGATCACAAGATCAAGATGGATGCAATGCGCTTCAAGATTAGAAAGTATAGAAAATATGTCATTCATACCGAGGCTTGGTATCATTATGCCGTTGGATCAATTGTTACCTTGGTTGCGATTATGATCGCATTTGTTGTTGCATTGAAATGTTTTACATAGTTTCAATGTATGGTTTAATTAGATGCTCTGGAGAGCTATATGTTGTTCAATGAGAACTATGTATGTACTTTGGTTTTAATGTGAGGATGAACTTCTATTAATTTGGTCACTTATCTATTCATGATGTTTTGTAATGGTTTTTTACACACTTAATTATATATAATGCACGCAGATGAACCGGCAATTGTCCTGCCAGCTACGCTCTTACCAAAGAAGAGAAGGAAATCTTCTTTGAATGCCTGCTCAGTATGAAGGTCCCGTCTGGCTTCTCGTCGAATATAAAGGGAATAATAAATATGGCAGAGAAAAAGTTCCAGAACCTAAAGTCCCATGACTGCCACGTGATTATGACGCAACTGCTTCTGGTTGCATTGAGGGGGCTTCTACCGGAAAACGTTCGATTAGCCATTGTGAAGCTATGTGCATTCCTCAATGCAATCTCTCAGAAGGTGATCGATCCAGAAATCATACCAAGGCTAAGGAGTGAGGTGGCGCAATGTCTTGTCAGTTTCGAGCTGGTGTTCCCACCATCCTTCCTCAATATCATGACGCACGTCCTAGTTCATCTAGTCGACGAGATTGTCGTTCTGGGCCCCGTATTTCTACACAATATGTTCCCCTTTGAGAGGTTCATGGGAGTCCTAAAGAAATATGTCCGTAACCGCGCTAGGCTAGAAGGAAGCATCTCCATGGGCCATCAAACAGAGAATGTCATTGGGTTTTGTGTTGACTTCATTCCTGACCTTAAGAAGATTGGTCTCCCTCAATCGCGGTATGAGGGGAGACTGACTGGAAAAGGCACACTAGGAGGGGACTCAATAATATGCAAGGACGGGCATTCTTGGTCTCAAGCACACTACACAGTTCTACAGAACTCTACCTTGGTGACCCCGTATGTCGATGAACACAAGAACATTCTGCGCTCCAAACACCCGGAGCAGTGTGACGACTGGATTACATGTGAACACATCAGGACTTTCAGCAGTTGGTTGGAAACATGTCTCAGAGGTGACAACACTGTTTCTGATGAGCTGTACTCGTTGTCCAGGGGACCATCTTCGACTGTATTGACTTACAAAGGATACGAGATAAATGGGAATACATTTTACACGATCGCCCAAGATCAAAAGAGCACCAACCAAAACAACGGTGTCAGCTTTGATGCAGCAACCAAGAGGGGAAAGGACACATATTATGGTTACATAGTGGACATATGGGAACTTGACTACGGACATGATTTTAAGGTCCCTTTGTTTAAGTGCAAATGGGTCAATCTGTCAGGAGGCGGGGTACAGGTAGAGCCACATTACGGAATGACAACAGTGGATCTGAAAAATCTTGGGTACACAGACGAACCATTCGTCCTAGCCAATGATGTGGCGCAGGTTTTCTATATGAAGGACATGTCTACCAAACCAAGAAAAAGAAAAGATAAGGAAGCGAATACATCATACGGTGAGCCAAAGCGCCACATAGTTCTTTCAGGGAAAAGAGACATCGTGGCAGCGGAGGGTAAGACAGACATGTCTGAAGATTATGAAAAGTTTCATGAAATTCCTCCCTTCAAAGTCAAGGCTGGCCCAAGCACCCTGTTAAGCGATGAAGAATATCCATGGTTACGGCGCAATAAGCAAAGGACACAAGCGAAGAAAAAGTGAAGACAGATGAAGTCAGAAAGGGTTGAAAATTGATGATGTGGCTTTGAATGGTTCATTTTGAGCACACAAAAAGTCTGGAGTTCAAATAAGTTCAAAAAAATGAAATCCCTTTGTAACAGATGAGTTTTTGTCCGAAACCCTGATACTTCGAAAGAGATTGTCCATTTTGTACACGAAGTGCATCCAGTTTTTGCCGTAACCCTCTCAACTTTTTAGCACATGCTATGTGGGTGAAATGATGATATCATGCCAATTTTCAACCTCTTCAGAGTTCATTTGAAGTGCTTTTCAATTTCAGGGTCATTTAGCTCAAAAAAAATCAGTAAATGCATGAAAAATAATAGATGAACTCAGAAAGGGTTGAAAATTGATGATGTTGCTTTGAATGGTTCATTTTGAGCACAGAAAAAGTGTGAGTTCAAATAAGTTCAAAAAATGAAATCCCTTTGTAACAGATAGTTTTCGTCCAAAACCCTGATACTTCGAAAGAGATTGTCCATTTTGTACACGAAGTGCATCCAGTTTTTTTCCGTAACCCTCTCAACTTTTAGCACATGCTATGTGGGTGAATGATGATATCATGCCAATTTTCAACCTCTTCAGAGTTCATTTGAAGTGCTTTTAACATTTCAGGGTCATTTAGCTAAAAAAAATCAGTAAATGCAAGAAAAATAACAGATGAACTTAGAAAGGGTTGAAAATTGATGATGTGGCTTTGAATGGTTCATTTTGACCACAAAAAGTTGGAGTTCAAATAAGTTCAAAAAAATGAAATCCCTTTGTAACAGATGAGTTTTCGTCGAAACCCTGATACTTCGAAAGAGATTGTCCATTTTGTACACGAAGTGCATCCAGTTTTTGCCGTACCCCTCTCAATTTTAGCACATGCTATGTGGGTGAAATGATGATATCATGCCAATTTTCAACCTCTTCAGAGTTCTTGAAGTGCTTTTCAATTTCAGGGTCATTTAGCCAAAAAAAATCAGTAAATGCATGAAAATAACAGATGAACTCAGAAAGGGTTTGAAAATTGATGATGTTGCTTTGAATGGTTCATTTTGAGCACAACAAAAAGTGTGGAGTTCAAATAAGTTCAAAAAATGAAATCCCTTTGTAACAGATGAGTTTTCGTCCGAAACCCTGATACTTCAAAGAGATTGTCCATTTTGTACACAAGTGCATCCAGTTTTTGCCGTAACCCTCTCACTTTTATGAAACTCTAATAGCAAAAATAATAAACTAAAAGAATGAACTAGAAAACTGTAATGAAACTCTAATAGAAAAAGAATGAACTAGAAAACTTTAATGAAACTCTAATAGCAAAAGGAATCAACTAAAATTTATGCAACTAAAATTAGCAAAGTATTTTCTGTTCAAACATTAAAAGCAAAAAGAATTTTCAAAAAGAACTTTTTTGTTAGAAACTTAATAGCAAAAAGAATTATCATAAGATTTTTTGTTAAAACTAAAATAACAAAACTGTTTTTGAATATAATTATAAAACACAGTAATATTAAATAGCAGTAAAAATAATCACTCAAAAATCTATTTTTATAGTAAAGTTAATCACAAACTAGTGATTCACACAAATTTCAAAGAATTCAAATTTAAACTATTCGAATTGGAAAACTAATGGCACTAACAGAAAGTTTATAATATTTATTACCTAAAAGCAAAAAGAATTAAGAAATAAAAGAAAATAAATAAAGCAAAAAACAAAACAGAAAAACTGGAAAAAAATAGAAAAAAAATGCCACCTACTGGGCCACCACGGCCTGAATACCACTAGAAACCCAACCACGGGCCAGGATTCAGGCCCGCAGAAGGCCCAATAGGCCCACAGGCAGAGGAGAGTCAGGTTAGGCCCGTAAGCCTGCATTTGAGAGGAGCTCGAGAGGGCAGCGGCAGTGGGGTTTATAAACCACTCCGCGCCCCTCTCAACGAGCGAGGTGGGACTAAACTTTTGGCCGCAGGCAGCACAAGGCCTTTGGTCCCGGTTGGTGACACCAAACCGGGACTAAAGGGGTGCATTGGTACCGGTTCGTGGCACAAACCGGGACCAATGCCACCCTTTGGTCCCGGTTCGTGCCACCAACCAGGACCAAAGGGTTGTGCTTCCCGCCCTTTCGCCTAGCCAAAACAGACATTTGGTCCCAGTTGGTGGCACGAACCAGGACCAAAGGGTGGCATTGGTCCCGGTTGGTGCCACGAACCGGGACCAAAGGTGTGGCTATATAAGCCAACACTTAGGAAAATTTCCCCAAGTGCTCCCATTTTCCCCCGATGCCGCCAGGCCGCTCCTCGCCGCCGTCGCCGCGCCCTGCCCCGTCGCCGCCCGATCCTCGTCGCCTTTCGCCGTCGCCGACGCCTCCCCGACGACGCCGAGCTCAACGCCAGGTTGCCCCGTCGTCGTCGCCCGTGCCCCGTCGTCCCCGTCGCCGTCGTCGCCGTCGCCCGTGCCCCGTCGTCGCCGTCGCCGTCGTCTTCCCCGAGCCCGCGCCCCTGCTGCCCCGCCCCCGAGCGTGCCCCTGCCCCGGCCCGCCCCCACCGTCGCCGTCGCCATGCCATCGCCGCCACCACCGTCGCCGTCGTCGTGCCATCGCCGCCCCCACTGTGAGCCGCCGCCGCCCCGACTCTGTGCATTTTTTTATATATAATGTGTATATATATGTATGTGGCTATGTATGTATGGATGTTCATAAAATTGTTTTGTTCATATATGTATTAATTGTTTTGTTCATAGCATTTTTTTATATGGTGAATTTTTTTTTCATAGCATTTTTCATAGCCATATATATGTATGTGGCTATATGTATGTATATATGGATGTTCATAGAATTTTTTTATATGTATGTGGCTATATGTATATGTCATTGTCGATATAGCCCCTCCCCGATAACTTCGACATGAGGGGGGGGTCGATATACCCCCTCCCCGATAACATTTTTTTATATGATGATTTTTTTTTCATAGCCATGTAGATGTATGTGGCTATATGTATGTATGGATGTTCATAGAATTTTTTTATATGTATGTGGCTATATGTATGTCGTTGTTGATATAGCCCCTCCCCGATAACTTCGACATGAGGGGGGGGGGTCGATATACCCCCTCCCCGATAACATTTTTTTTTCTAAGTTACTAAGGTAAAATGTTCACCCCCGTCTCGATATATCGGGCGACCAACTCTCGAGGCCACCCAAACCCTAGAAAAAAAGCGTTGTCGATCTCCTACCCCCTCCCGCCCCTACCCGACAAACTCTCGAGGCCACCCAAACCACTAGAAGATAACTCCGGTAACTTCGACATGAGGGGGGACGTCGATCAACCCCCTCTCGCCTGAACAAGTCTATGTATTATTTTATATCGCGGTGGACATATATCAAAGTTTGATCATATGTCAAAGTTTGAATTTTGACATATGCAACATTTGATCATATATCAAAGTTTGATCATATGTCAAAGTTTGAATTTTGACATATGCAACATTTGATCATATGTCAAAGTTTGATCATATGTCAAAGTTTGAATTTTGACATATATAGATTTATCAAGAATGCCCCCATTATGGATGTGCACAAGTTGATCCAATTTTTTTCTGATCTCATCTATATATATATTCTTCTATATGTCACGTTGTCTGTCAAAGTATTGAAGAAATCCATGGCTTCATCATTAGTCGGAAGTAACAGGCGTATGATGCTACGAAGCTCTTCAAAGTTGTTTTGGAACGGAGTTCCGGATAGAATAATTCGCCTTTTGGTACGAATTTCAGCAAAGGCCTTCCAAATAGCGATATTCGGAAGGCTCTTGCTAAACTTTGTACCAAAAAGCGAATTATTCTATCAGGAACTCCGTTCCAAAACAACTTTGAAGAGCTTCGTACCATTATACGCCTATCATTTCCGGCTAATGATGAAGTCATGGTTTTCTTGAATTCTTTGACACTAGACAACGTGACATATAGAAGGGTAGATGAGATCAGGAAAAATATGGACCATTTTCTGCACATCCAGAATGGCGTCATTTTGTTAAATCCCTTGTCGGTCCGGACGTCGGACATTCATGAGAGAGGCGGTCCGACCCAAACCCTAGAAGCGTTGTCGAGGCCACCCCAAACCCTAGAAGCGTTGCCTAGGCCACCCCAAATCCTAGAAGCGTTGTCGAGGCCACCCCAAACCGTAGAAGCGTTGATCTAGCTAGGTCTACGTTTGCACTAATATATCCATCTGTCATGTTTGTATATTAATTGCCATGTTGTAATATTTGCAGAAACTATGGAGCACCGAGACATCGAAGCAGAACAGTTGTTGGGGGACATAATCCTCGGCAGAGGTGATGTCTTGTCGTTTCTCAACAACACCGATGGTGTGGAAGGAGAGGGTGAAGCAGGCTCCGGTGATCGAACAATGGAGGTGGAAGGACATGATTATGATGGCTCCGGTGACGGAATGCCGGTGGGAGAAGGAGACCGTGATGACTGCTCCGGTGAGCGAACGGAGGAAGGAGATGTTGCAAAGTCCGGCGAGGTATATATATTAATTAAGCCTGTGCTGACTAGCTAATTAATGCATTAATTATTTTGGTATGTACACATATTAAATCTCTTCTTTCTTCTTTTCTAGCCCTCCGGATTGAGCCAAACTTCGGTAACGAGACGAGGCCCGAAGAAAAGGTTGCGCCAGGATGAAAGGTTCACGATCACAGCAATCAAGGGCGATGGCCAACCGATTGAACCCAACCGGACCAAGGAAGCATTTTCTGCTCAGTGCGGGGTTCTTGTTAGGGACATGATCCCGATCAGCATCCACCAATGGAATAAGCCTAAGAGCGAAGACCCTCAAGTGTCTTTTGTCAATGATAGACAGAAAGATGATCTTTGGACCGCGCTGAAGGCAAATTTCACCCTACCGCCAGAGGAGGATCCGGATAAGCTAGTTATAGAGCCATTGGTCAAGGCTCATGCTCTTAAGAAGATGGCAGATCTATTCAGGAGGTGGAAGAATGAGTTGAAATCAATGTTTGTCGACAAAGGGAAGACTCCAGAATTCACCGGCCGATTTGAGAAGATAAGAGATCACTGGCCCGCATTTGTGGCCCACAAGACATCGGAGAAGAGTAAGAAGATGTCAGCGACAAACAAGTTAAATGTTGCAAAGAAGGAGCATCACCATCGCACGGGGTCAGGTGGCTACCTCAAAGCCCGGCCGTTGTGGGACAAGGCTGAGAAGGACCTGCTTGATAAAGGGGTCAAACCAGAGACATTGAACTGGCCAGACCGTTCAAGGACTTGGTTCTTCGGGGTTGGGGGAACCTTGGACCCTGAAACAGGGAAGTGCCGTTGGACGAAGGAGCAACTTGAAATACCCGTCAAGAAGCTTCAGAAGTATATCGCCGCAGCGCAGGAAGAGACATTCGTTCCCGACAGAGAGAACAACGAGCTCACACAGGCCCTCGGGAATCCTAAGCACCCAGGACGAACACGAGGCACGGCAAGCTCCGTTGCGTGGAAGGTTGGGTTTCCCAGCGCAGGCGGTTACAAAACCCGGGAGAGGAGGAGGAAAGTGGAGCAGACCGAACTGCAGAAGCTGAATGCAAGGGTACGAGCGCTAGAGGAACAAGCACTACTAGTTCAGAGCCAGCGACCTGCCGGAGCTACCCCAGAAGCTACCCCACCATCTCAGCGGAGAAGCAGCGTGGCTTCCACTGAGCTCCTTCAGCAGCCTGACTTCACGGCTCCCAGCTACCCCATGGATGCTATCACGGAGGCTCAAGATTGCCACCTTATGACGCAATGGCAGCACCTCAAAGTCAAGGCGGCTGTTGCCTCTGTTGCACCTCCTCAACCCGGCGCAACTTTTCACTGCCTTCCGATTCCACAAGGCTATACTGTTGTGATGGTCGATGAAATAACGGAGGGATTTGAGGAGCTTGAGCTTGACCACCCTACCGGTGAAGGGGAGACTCAGCTGGGTCTTGCTCTGAAGACTCCATGTCTATGGCGGAAGGAGCTCATCAACCTTCCGAACTGGACGCCTCCTCCTCCTCCGGCGAGTCCGGGCACTCCGCCTCCTCCTCCGCCTCCTCCTCCGGCGAGTGATCAGGGCAGTCCGCCTCCTTCTCCGGCTGCTCCGGCGCGTGGCGGCACTCCGCCTCCTTCTCCACCTACGCCGGCGCGTCCGAGCAGCCCGCCTCCTTCTCCACCTCGTAAGCAACGAAGGAAGACAGCCGCAGCCGCTCCGGCTGCTCCGGCGTCTAGCAGTACAGCCAGAGGCGGGAGGCAATACATATTCGGTCCATCTCTCAAGCCTCTAGAGAAATTACCATACGAGATGACCGAGGAGGAAAACACGGAGATCTGTCAAGCCCAAATGAAGGACTTTTTTGCAAAGAAAAATCCACCGCCGGAGGAGAAGATAGATCCGGTGAAATTGAAGCGCACTTCGAAGAACCTGAAGCGACCACCACCGCCTCCGCCGGATGACAACCATGTCCGCACTCTTAAAAAGGCAGTGGAAGGAGCGCGCCGGTCGGGAACTACTTCAAGTGACAAAAGGTTACAAGAATGAAGAAGTGGGAACAAAATTCCCCAGCTCGGCAAACAGGCAAACCAATCATGCCCCCCGCTCAAGGTGTCTAGTGATATCGTTGCAAATCTGCCAGGGATGGTGCCCGGTACCAATCTTGTTGATTACCTGAGCGATGATATAGAGTTTGAAACAATGGAGGTGGACGAATTCAGATACCAGTACGGGAAGCCTCTCGTCAAATGTGGTCATCCTCCTCTAACAACGATGATGCGAAGATTCCATGAATGGTACATGGACACCTGCAAGTCTGGGAAGGATATTTTGACGCTGAGAGTTAAAGAGGAGCACGACCTCGTTGGAATTGATCTGTTGTCTGTTCCATTTGAGGAGTTCTTCTAGTTTTTCAATCAAAAGGACCTCGATAAAATAATCATCACTTGCTACTGTCTGTAAGTACTCCCTCCAATCCACAATGTAGTGCCTATATATTTTTCTTAAAGTCAAACATTGCCAACTTTGACCAAGTGTATAGAGAAAACTGTCTACATCTACAATATCAAACATGTACATTCTGAAAATATAACTCATGATGTATCCAATGATGTGCATTTGGTATTCTAGATGTACCTACTTTTCTCTATAAATATGGTCAAAGTTTGTAATGTTTGACTTTTGAAAAAAATCTATAGGCACTACATTATGGAACGGAGGGAGTACTATACTTCTGTAATTAAGTCTCTATATATAGCTCAGCTCTTTCATTGCATGTATATATAATTAACCTCACTATACTATGCAGATTGAAGATTGTCGAATGCAGAAATGCACAAATCTATGATATTGGGTTCATTAACACAAATCTCATAGATGAATGGACGATTAAATATAATGCGAAAGAAACCGAGGCCAACTTGCTACAATCGTTGCTTAAAAATCAAAACAAAGATAAAATACTCTTTCCTTACAACTTCAAGTGAGTGTTACTGTCTTCTGCATATTCAGTTTCCCTTATTACTCGAGGTTATAGTAATGTAATTGATGAGTTATGCATGCGTGCGCAGCTTCCACTTTATTCTCCTAGAGATTAAGCTTGAGCAGGGACTAGTAACCGTCTTAGACTCAAGACGAAAAGATCCCAAGGAGTATGTGGCCATGACTGAAATGCTCCAGAAGTAAGTTCAATCGATCATTATCGCACCATATCGGCAACTTTGTTCATTTCCTGATATCAAGTAATTATTTTCTTTGTCTCGCAGGGTTTGGAAAGTGTTCACCGCAGAAGCTCCGGGACTGCCGGGGGAGCCGCGATTTACACACCCGAAAGTAAGTACTACTAGCTAGTTCCGCGCATCTCCCATTGATTCTAGCTAGTTTCATCAATACCATTTATAATGCTTGATTATCAGTTTGATTGACCTCTATTTCTCGTAAAGTGGTTGTGGCAGGAAGGCGGGAATAATTTTTGTGGATACTGCCTTTGCGAGTACATCTACAACGCGACGACCTCTAAGCGGGGCTACTCTGAAAAACAATATGAAGTGCGTAAGCAATAATATTCACAATTTTTTTTATTACCATCATTTGTGTTGAGTTTCATTCATATATATGTATTGACCCCCTTCTTCAAATTAGATTTGGCAGATGCGGGATGAACTCCTACCACAAGATCGCATAAAAGCAATTCACGAGGAATTGGCGGGATTGTTTCTTGACCACGTCATCAATCCAGCCAGAGAATACCATGTGGAACTTGACATCAGATGTTAGGGATTGTAAGAGATCTTATATTGTATATATGTAGCTAGTAGCGTCAGATAGATATACGAAAACTTGTTGTTCGACCAATCTCTCGGAGAAGGAGGAGGTCGATCACTTCTCTCTGTATATGTTCATGACGATCTTGTGTACTTAATGGTTTCCTTCATTTGCTTACTATCTAGCGTGTCGAGTCCTCTCTATACGTATAGTACGTAGCGTCGAGCAAGCACGGAGATAAGAGAGGACACTTCTCTCCAGCTATTAGCTAGCTAACACAATATATGAAACCCCTAAATTAACCCTAGAAAACCCCCAACCCCCCCCCCCTTTTCAAAACAAAAAACAAAAACCCCAGCTCCTGAGCTGCTGACACATGGATGATCTTTGGTCCCGGTTGGTGTTACCAACCGGGACTAAAGGCCCTCCTGCCTGGGCTTGCCGCAGCGTCCACGTGGAGCCACATCTGTCCCGGTTCGTAAGCGAACCGGGACTAAAGGTGTTGGGCTTTAGTCCCGACCCTTTAGTCCCGGTTCCAGAACCGGGACAAATGGGCCTCTGGAACCGGGACAAATGGGCCTTTTTCTACTAGTGACTCCCTCTACCTTCGGGATTAGTGTTGAGCCTAAATAAATGTTATTTGGTGTGTGCGTTGAGCATGAACATGATTAGATCGTGTTTATTGCCAATACGGTTATTCATTTAAGTCAGAGAATAATTGTTGTTCTGTTTACATGAATAAAACCTTCTATGGTCATACACCCAATTTAAAGGGTTTATTGAATCTTGATCGTAGTGATACACATATTCATAATATTGATGCCAAAAGATACAAAGTTGATAATGATAGTGCAACATACTTGTGGCACTGCCGTTTAGGTCATATTGGTGTAAAGCGCATGAAGAAACTCCATGCGGATGGACTTTTGGAATCACTTGATTATGAATCATTTGATACTTGCGAACCATGCCTCATGGGCAAGATGACTAAAACTCCGTTCTCTGGAACAATGGAGCGAGATAATGACTTATTGGAAATAATACATACCGATGTATGCAGTCCGATGAGTATTGAGGCACGCGGCGAGTATCGTTATTTTCTAACCTTCACATATGATTTGAGTAGGTATGGGTATGTCTACTTGATGAAACACAAGTCTGAAACATTTGAAAAGTTCAATGAATTTCAGAGTGAAGTGGAGAATCATCGTAACAAGAAAATAAAGTTTCTACGATCTGATCGCGGAGGCGAATATTTGAGTTACGAATTTGGCTTCATTTAAAACAATGTGGAATTGTTTCACAACTCACGCCACCTGGAACACCAGAGCGTAATGGTGTGTCCGAACATCGTAACCGTACCTTATTAGCTATAGTGTGTTCTATGATGTCTCTTACCGATTTGCCTTTATCATTTTGGGGTTATGCATTAGAGACAGCCGCATTCACGTTAAATAGGGCACCGTCTAAATCCATTGAGACGACACCGTATGAACTATGGTTTTGCAAGAAACCTAAGCTGTCGTTTCTTAAAGTTTGAGGATGCGATGCTTATGTCAAATAGCTTCAGCCTGATAAGCTCGAATCCAAAGGCAAGATCTTTCTTGCCAAGAATGGGTCCTTTCTCGAGAAGGAGTTTCAATCAAAAGAAGTGAGTGCGAGGAAAGTAGAACTTGATGAGGTAATTGTACCTTCTCTTGAATTGGAAAGTAGCACATCAGAGAAAACCGTTCCCGTGATGCCTACACCAACTAGAGAGGAAGCTAATGATGATGATCATGAAGCTTCGGATCAAGTTACTACTGAACTTCATAGGTCGACCTTCCGCACCAGAGTGGTACGATAATCCTGTCCTGGAAGTCATGTTGTTAGACAACGGCGAACCTACGAACTATGAAGAAGCTATGATGAGCCCAGATTTCGACAAATGGCTTCAGGCCAATAAATCTAAGATAGGATCCATGTATGAGAACAAAGTGTGGACTTTGGTGAATTTGCCCGATGATCGGCAGGCCATTGAAAATAAATGGATCTTCAAGAGGAAGACGAACGTTGATGGTAATATCACTGTCTACAAAGCTCGACTCATCGCGAAAGGTTTTCGACAAGTTCAAGGGGTTGACTACGATGAGACTTTCTCACCCGTAGCGATGCTTAAGTCTGTCCGAATCATGTTAGCAATTGCTGCATTTTATGATTATGAAATCTGGCAAATGGACATCAAAACTGCATTCCTTAACGGATTTGTCGATCCTAAAGGTGCTAACAAAGTATGCAAGCTCCATCGATCCATCTATGGACTGGTGCAAGCATCTCGGAGTTGGAATATACGCTTTGATGAGGTGATCAAAGCATATGGTTTTATACAGACTTATGGTGAAGCCTGTATTTACAAGAAAGTGAGTGGAAGCTCTGTAGCATTTCTGATATTATATGTGGATGACATATTATTGATTGGAAATGATATAGAATTTCTGGATAGCATAAAGGGATACTTGAATAAGAATTTTTCAATGAAAGACATCGGAGAAGCTGCTTATATTGGGCATCAAGATCTATAGGGATAGATCGAGACGATTAATAGGACTTTCACAAAGCACGTACCTTGACAAAGTTCTGAAGAAGTTCAAAATGGACCAGTCAAAGAAAGGGTTCTTGCCTGTGTTGCAAGGTGTAAAATTGAGTCAGACTCAAAAATCCGACCACGGCAGAAGATAGAGAGAGAATGAAAGCCATTCCCTATGCCTCAGCCATAGGTTCTATTATGTATGCCATGCTGTGTACCATACCTGTTGTGTGCCTTGCCATGAGTTTGGCAAGGGGGTACAATAGTGATCCAGGAGTGGATCACTGGACAGCGGTCAAAATTATCCTTAGTTACCTAAGAGGACTAAGGAAATGTTTCTCGGTTATGGAGGTGATAAAGAGTTCATCGTAAAGGGTTACGTCGATGCAAGCTTTGACACCAATTCGGATGACTCTGAGTCTCAATCTGGATACGTATTGAAAGTGGGAGCAATTAACTAGAGTAGCTCCATGCAGAGCATTGTAGACATAGAAATTTGCAAAATACATACGGATCTGAATATGGCAGACCCGTTGACTAAACCTCTCTCACAAGCAAAACATGATCACACCTTAGTACTCTTTGGGTATTAATCACATGGTGATGTGAACTAGATTATTGACTCTAGTAAAACTTTTTGGGTGTTAGTCACATGGCGATGTGAATTATGTGTGTTAATCACATGACGATGTGAACTAGATTATTGACTCTAGTGCAAGTGGAAGACTGATGGAAATATGCCCTAGAGGCAATAATAAAGTTGTTATTATTATATTTCCTTATTCATGATAAAGGTTTATTATTCATGCTAGAATTGTATTGACTGGAAACTTAAATACATGTGTGAATACATAAACAAATACCGTGTCCCTAGTGAGCCTCTACTAGACTAGCTCGTTGATCAAAAGATGGTTAAGGTTTCCTAACCATATACATGAGTTGTCATTTAATAACGGGATCACATCATTAGAAGAATGATGTGATGGACAAGACCCTTCCGTTAGCTTAGCATATGATCGTTTAGTTTATTGCTACTACTTTCTTAATGTCAAATACATATTCCTTCGACCATGAATCATGCAACTCCCGGATACCGGAGGAATACCTTGTGTGCTATCAAACGTCACAACGTAACTGGGTGATCATAAAGATACTCTACAGGTATCTCCGAAGGTGTCTGTTGAGTTGGCGTGAATCGAGATTGTGATTTGTCACTCCATATGACGGAGAGGTATCTCTGGGCCCTCTCGGTAATACACATCACAAGAAGTTTACAAGCAAAGTAACTAAGGAGTTAGTTGCAAGATGATGTATTACGGAACGAGTAAAGAGACTTGCCGTTGACGAGATTGAACTAGGTATGGAGATACCGACAATCGAATCTCGGGCAAGTAACATACCGACAGACAAAGGGAATTACGTGTGTTGTCATAAAGGTTCGACCGATAAAGATCTTCGTAGAATATGTAGGAACCAATATGGGCATCCAGGTCTCGCTATTGGTTATTGACCGGAGAAGCGCCTCGGTCATGTCTACATCATTCTTGAACCCGTAGGGTCCGCACGCTTAACGTTCGTTAACGATATAGTATTATATGAGTTATGTGAGTTGGTGACCGAATGTTGTTCGGAATCCCGGATGAGATCATGGACATGATGAGGAGCTCCGGAGTAGTCCGGAGGTACAGATTGATATATAGGACGATGCTATTTGGTCACCGGAAAGGTTTCGAAATGTACCGGGTTTTATCGGAGTACCGAAAGGGGTTTCGGGAGGCCACTGGCACTTGGTGGGCCTCATGGGCCAAAGGAGGGAGGCGCACCAGCCCACTAAGGGGCTGGGCGCACTCCACCTCCCGTGGCCACGAGCCAAGGAAGGAAAGGGGGGGCTCCAAGGCAGGGCAACCGCCGACCCCTCCCCTGCCATCTCCTCCACCCCTAAATAAGGAAATGGGGGAGGCGCCTAGGGCAGGAGCCTAGGGCGGCCGCCGGCCACCTTGGGGCGCCCCTAGGGCTGCCTCCCCTCCCCCCTCCACCTATATATATATGAGGAGGGAGAGGGGCAACACACACCACGATCCCCAAACCTTTTGCGGTGCCCCTCTCCATCTAGTTCATCCTCAGTCATAATTTTTGTAGTGCTCGGCGAAGCCCTGCGGAGATAGTTGCATCGCCACCGTCACCACGCCGTCGTGCTGCCGAAACTCATCTACTACTTCGCCCGTCTTGCTGGATCAAGAAGGTGAGGACGTCATCGAGCTGAATGTGTGTTGAACGCGGAGGTGCCGTACGTTCGGTATTTGATCGGGCGGATCATGAAGGTGTACGACTACATCAACCGCGTTGATAAACGCTTCCGCTTAACAGACTATGAGGGTACGTAGACACACTCTTCCCTCTCGTAGCTATGCATTTCCATGGATAGATCTTGCGTGTGCGTAGAATTTTTTTTGTTTTCCATGCAATGTTCCCCAACAGGAGGAGGGGCGGCTAGAGGAGGGAGGAGGGAGGAGCGGCGACGAATGGGGGAGGAAGGAGGAAGGAGGGAGGAGGAGGGACGGCTGGAGGAGGGAGGTGGGAGGGGCTACCTCGGTGGAGGAGGAGCGGGAGCGTCGGCGGCGTCGGGCGACGGCGGTGGCGGCGAGGAGAGAGAAGAGAGCACGAGAGAGTGAGAGATGAGAAAATGGATGACCAGGTAGGGGACGAATAAAGTGAGCATAGTAGTAGCGTGGGCGCCACTAGCAGGCCTCGTGTAATGGTGGTAGCAGCGCGGGCAATAGGCCCCGTGCTACAGCTACCAGATTAGTAGTAGCGCAAGGCGTATACTCAACGCTGCTACTACGTCTGACATGTGAGGTGTTGGGGAACGTAGCATGCAATTTCAAAAAATTTCCTACGCTCACGCAAGATCTATCTAGGAGATGCATAGCAACGAGAGGGGGAGAGTGTGTCCACGTACCCTCGTAGACCGAAAGCGGAAGCGTTAGCTTAACGCGGTTGATGTAGTCGAACGTCTTCGCGATCCAACCGATCAAGCACCGAACGTACGACACCTCCGAGTTCTGCACACGCTCATCTCGATGACGTCCCTCGAACTCTTGCTCCAGCAAAGTGTCGAGGGAGAGTTTCATCAGCACGACGGCGTGGTGACGGTGATGGTGATGTGATCTGTGCAGGGCTTCGCCTAAGCACTACGACAATATGGCCGGAGGAGTAAACTGTGGAGGGGGGCACCGCACACGGCTAAGAGAACAATTGATGTCCTATGGGGTGCCCCCTAGCCCCCGTATATAAAGGAGGGGGGAGGAGGAGGCCACCAAGGGGCGGCCATGGAGGGGGGAGTCCTACTAGGACTCCACTCCTAGTAGATTCGCCCCCCCCCCCCCCCACTTTTCCTTTTTTCCGAAGTAGCAAAGGGGGAAAGGAGAGGGAGTAGGAGAAGGAAAGGGGGGTGGGCCCCTTTCCCTAATCCTTCGGCCTCCCCATGGGAGGGGGGCGCAGCCACCCCTTGTGGGCTGCCTCCCCTCTTCCCTATGGCCCATGAGGCCCATTATCTCTCCCGGGGGGTTCCGGTAACCTCCCGGTACTCCGGTAAAATACCCGAATCACTCGGAACCATTCCGAAGTCCGAATACAACCTTCCAATATATGAATCTTTACCTCTCGACCATTTCGAGACTCCTCGTCATGTCCGTGATCTCATCCGGGACTCTGAACAAACTTCGGTCACCAAAACACATAACTCATAATACCAATCGTCATCGAACGTTAAGCGTGCGGACCCTACGGGTTCGAGAACTATGTAGACATGACCGAGACACATCTCCGGTCAATAACCAATAGCGGAACCTAGATGCTCATATTGGCTCCTACATATTCTACGAAGATCTTTATCGGTCAAACCGCATAACAACATACGTCATTCCCTTTGTCATCGGTATGTTACTTGCCCGAGATTCGATCGTCGGTATCATCATACCTAGTTCAATCTCGTTACCGGCAAGTCTCTTTACTCGTTCCGTAATGCATCATCCCGCAACTAACTCATTAGTCACATTGCTTGCAAGGCTTCATATGATGTGCATTACCGAGAGGGCCCAGAGATACCTCTCCGATACTCGGAGTGACAAATCCTAATCTCGATCTATGCCAACCCAACAAACACCTTCGGAGACACCTGTAGAGCATCTTTATAATCACCCAGTTACGTTGTGACGTTTGATAGCACACAAGGTGTTCCTCCGGTATTCGGGAGTTGCATAATCTCATAGTCAGAGGAATATGCATAAGTCATGAAGAAAGCAATAGCAATAAAACTTAACGATCATTATGCTAAGCTAACGGATGGGTCTTGTCCATCACATCATTCTCCTAATGATGTGATCCCGTTCATCAAATGACAACACATGTCTATGGTTAGGAAACTTAACCATCTTTGATTAACGAGCTAGTCTAGTAGAGGCATACTAGGGACACTGTGTTTTGTCTATGTATTCACACATGTATCAAGTTTCCGGTTAATACAATTCTAGCATGAATAATAAACATTTATCATGATATAAGGAAATATAAATAACAAATTTATTATTGCCTCTAGGGCATATTTCCTTCATGAGGTGCCTTGGGGCCCACTTAGCAGCAACGTTGGTTGAACCTACCCGCGCTTTACTACACTCTACATGTAGCGTGGGTTACATGTCATAGCTGCTACTAAGTAGCAGTAGCGTTGCCCATTAACCCTGCACTGCTATTACCTGTCTACCTATAGAGTTTTTCCTAGTAGTGTGATGATCTAATTTCGCATGATGATCACGAAGCAGCAGCTCACATTGTACTCTCTTCATTATTAGCTTGTCCTCTGTTGACCTGAAGAAGCAAGCTTAAAATTCTTAACACAAATGTCCCTAAAATGACAAGGTGAAATCTTGGTTTTTCTTGCTATGAAGAGATGGCATTATAATTGACTTCCCTGATTGTATCAATATCATCAATCCAATCACAGTTCCTGGTTTTCTATTGTTTGAATATGTGAATAATGTCACTTTTGGTCCATTCGCTAACTTGCTAATTGCCTTCTTATAGCTCCCGGTGGATCTATGTATGACCGTGTGATCGGACATAAACATGAAAGAACTAGGCAGCAAACAGTGGACTGTATTTCATGTGTGCATTGAGATAAACTGATTTTTAGACACAACAACAAGTTGTAAAACAGAGATTAATCTTTTAAAGTTATATCCAATTTCTTAGTAAGAACTACGATACATCAATAGTAGGTTACTTGAAGTGTTCAGCAGAAGTATTTTGTTTCGGTACAACAGTTTAGTTGAGTCTCTCATTGACGTGAGATTACGTGGGATGTTCACTTGTTTCGTACAAAAAATATGTGGACACATCTAGGCCTCCCACTTATATTATGTAGCAGATGTGAATGGGGTTTGGGGTTGGTTTGTTCAGTTACCGCCGCTGAGCGAAATAATTTTCCTACTTTAGAAAATCTGTCCAATTGCATTTCGTTAGAGATGGCTTTGCAGTAAATTGCATTCGCGAGCGGTTCATTTTTTTCATCAAGTTGTTCTTTTTTCAGTTAGGATAGAAGGGTAAATGCACTGGTTGGTTGCTTCAAGAGTTAATAACGGATGCAGTGGTATATCAGTTGCATGTCCAATAACGACATGATATTTTTGCCTGGCTCATGAGATGTTAGATCTAACTTCTCTTGGCTCGGGGGGCATCACGGGCAGGGCACACCTCCTCTCCCTTGATGGCGGTGGTGATGGTAAGAACAGAGCAAAAGCACGACTATGATAATCGTCAGAGCAGCGGAAAGACACAAGGACCGGAGAGGAACGACAAACGGCAAAGGCGCAGAAGAAGGTGAAGCGTGTCACGTCCGGCACAGAAGCTGGAAGAGACCTGAAAATCGACGCGCACTCTGTGGAGGAAGAGGCAGCGAGAAGTCGGGGGAGGCACTCAAGACGGCCATAGGCAACGAGAGGGAAATCAGCCGGGCGGGGCCGACTTGGCATCACGGCAAAAAAGTAATTGCATTAGCATGACATAAAACCAATAAAGAGATGCAAGAGGAAAGAGCCAGAGAATGAAGACACTACGAAGAGTAGGATTAACAGCAGAGTATAGAAAACACGAGTGAGCATGCCCAAAGGCAGACGAGTAATGTCAGAAGAAGAATATGGACGCAGGAAAAGAGGGGGGAAGAGAAAGAACAGGAGTAATGAGAGAAGACGGGAAAGGTCCCTGAAAGAGGGATTGAAACGGGAAGACACGAAGCCCAGGTGAAGATGGAGAAAGCAAAGAGCTGCAGCGGCAAACTCCAAATAAGACGCGTACCCCGTGAGGAACCAGACAGGGAATGCTAGGAGAAATAGCGGAGGGGCAGATTGGGAGAATGGGGCAAGGGCTAGCACAAAGATAAGGGGGAGGAGATGAGAGAGAACATAGAGGCCGAAGAAGAAGAGGGGGTAGGGAGGATAAAGAACCAACACGCAACGAGGTAACGGACAGATGTAAGGGCGCAAAGGCAAGCAGAGACGGTGACCAAACGTCAGCCCACGTTGGCGGGGGTCACGTCAAGAGGTCTCGGTCAGGGGAGAGGCCTCAGGTGTGGCGGGCCGGACGCAGAGCAGCCGGGTCGGCGCCGCTGCCTAGCGCAAGCGTGGCTGCGAGCGCGCGGGAGGGTCGCGGACATATAAGATAGTGCAGGCGTGCAGCGCGGAGGAGGAGAGAGGGCGCCATGGCAAAGATGAGGTGGGCGTCATCCGATTTTAAAGGAGATGGCTCCAACAAGAAATGTTCCGCTACGACGAAAATCGAGCGGGAAGGGGATGGTCCGACAGGATAAGGGAGCCTCGGCGAGATCAAACTTAATCAAATAGGAGTTCAAGATCATACGTGAAATTAAGTATACGATACGACGATACCTCGTAGAGTAGTAGTAGGATCGAGATCTACTAGAGGCGACCGAGCCGTTCTCCGTTTTTCCTTTTTCTTTTTTGTTTTCTTTTGTTTCATTTATTTTTCCTTCTCCATTTTTCATTCATTTTTCCTTTCTTCTCAGATTTGTTTCATTATTTTTTGTTTTATTTTTTTTGTCCATTTTTTTGTTTGGTTTCCTTTTTGCTTCTTTATTTTTTTATTTTTCTTTTGTGTTTTCTTATGTTTGTTTTAGTTTTCACTCTACATTTTTGTACATGTCAAAAACATTTTTTGTAACAAGTGATCAACATTTTTTATAAACATTTAACATTGTCCCAATGATTCAACATTTTTCAAATACTTGTTCAACATTTTAATAGTTATTCAACATTTTTTAAATACTTGTTCAATATTTTTAATACTTATTCAACATTTTCAAATACTTGTTCAATATTTTTCATATACTCATTCAACATTTTTTAATACCTATTTCAACATTTTTCAAATACTTGCTCAACATTTTCAAATACTTGTTCAACATTTTTAAAAATTTTGTTCAACATTTTTCATATGCTCATTCGACATTTTTTAATACCTGTTTCAACATTTTTCAAATACTTGTTCAACATTTTTAATACTTATTCAACATTTTCAAATACTTGTTCAAATTCTTGTTCAACATTTTTAAATACTTGTTCAACATTTTTCATATACTCGTTCAACATTTTTTACTACCTATTCAACCTATTTCAAATACTTGTTCAACATTTTTCAAATTCTTGTTCAACAGTTTTCAATATTTATTCAACATCTTTTCAAATATGTATATGAATAATATTTTAGAGTATCAAGAAAAGTACAAAATAACAAAAAAGGAGAACAGAAAACAGAAAAAAAAAGGCTGTGGCTCCCACGGGGCTGGGCCGGCCCGTCTGGGGCTCGCCCTGACGCGAGCGCATCCCCCTGTCTCGCTTATAGCGAGGGGCGCCCAAAAAAAAAGGTGGTACTATATCGAAGTCCCCGTTTCTGGCCTTTCGGTTAGGCCCGTGCTACAAATCAGCCGGGCGATACTTGCGAACTTTAAACCGCCTCAGGAGCCGTGCGATAAGGCCACAGCCAGCCGTTGGATCCTCGCATGGCTCGGTACTACTCGATGCATCATGTGGGATCTTTCGGCCTTTTGACCCGGGAAGCCGCTGCTGCAAAGTACTAGTGTCAGAGACGTGCGTTATCTAGGGTAGGTTCATTTCCATAGTTGGTGATGCCCACCAATACTGACGTAAATCATCTCCTTTTCTCATATTTTTCCAGCGACCAAGATGTGGCTGTCACTCTTATGTGCAAAATTACTAGGGCTGTCGCGATATAAAAAAAGGCTGTAACATCTTTCATTTTTTCGCGTGTGTACAACATGGCCGCTAATGTTTTACTATAAAAGTATATTTATTTGTTCTAGCATATATGTGCACTAAATCTTAATTCATTGAAGCAAAAATCATTCAAAAAATGGCCACAACATAACAAGTTGTCTCAGGTCGCCTACAAAAATACTCCATCCGTAAACTAATATAAGACCGTTTAGAATACTAATGTAATGATTTAAACGCTCTTATATTAGTTCACAGAGAAAGTACACAACAATTTAATTTCTTTGAAACTCTAGCCTAGAAAAATACACATAACAGTGCATGTTATTTGGGAAACGGTTCTTTGTGGCCGTGACATGCTTTGGGACATGGCGGCCCGCTTTGTAGGAAAAAAAAGTGACGCTTGCTTGCAGCAGGGCGGACTAGCTTTGCAACATCACTTGTCGTTTGCAACACAATTAGACGACCCATATGGGGGTTTGCAACATGACCCATGTTGTGCTTGCGTTGCAAATACTCCTTGACCATCCAAGCATTTTTTTTATCGTCTACAATATGACCCATGTTGCGCTCGAGAGTTTGGAACATGTCCTTGCGTTGCAAATACTCCATGGTTGTCCAAGCGTTTTACGACCATTTGCAACATGACCCATATTGCACTCTGGGGGATTGCAACATGGCCCATGTTGCGCTCGAAGGTTTTCTAACTTGGGACATGTTGCGATGGCCGCAATATTGGCGATGTTCCAACTGAACATGAGCGATGTTGCGTAGCGACGGCTGCAACTTGGGAGATGTTGTGACGGACGCAAAGTTGGTGATGTGTGCGACGATGAGTGTTTGCAACATCCGCCCAGTTTCAAACCTATCAAGTGCAACATCATGTTGCAAATGGTGAGTGCAGCATGAGTCGTGCTGCAAACGGTGGTCGCATCTAAATGGCTAACGTCAAGGGACCGACCGAGTGGTTGTCGATTGCTTTGGAACGTCAAGCGTTTGCTTTGTAACATGTTGCGCCGGGCGACCGGCTTTGCAGCATGGCAGTCCGATCTTTCCGTCGACAGCCTTGCAATGTAAGCGTCCAGCTTGCAACATGCAGCATCGCGTGACCGGCTTTGCAGCACGGCAGGCAATCCGATATTTCCGTCGACAGCCTTGCACTAGTAGAAAAAGGGTCTAATGTGAAGCACATTAGTCCCGGTTTGTAATCTCTTTAATTCTAGTTTCAATACCATTAATTATCATGCTTGATTAATTATTATCTGATTGAATTCTATTCTCGTAAAGGCCATGAAGCAGGCGCAGGGGACTGATTTATGTGCATACTATATTTGCGAGAACATTCGCATGATGGCGTCCGAAAGGAGCAGATCTTCTAGACAGATATGGGTACATTTGCCAGAACACTATTCACAATTTTTACATCATTATCGATATCTAATATATACACACACAACTAATACATGTATATTTGATCTCCTTCTTTAAAGTTCAATGAGATGCGGGATAAGCTCCTACCAACGGATCACGTACGAGCAATTCAAGAGGAAATAGCGGGATTTTTGCTCGACCAGGTCATAGATCCCAAAGGAGAATTTCATTACCCGCTACCGCAGTAATGCCTCCATGTAGGAGAAATTGTATATACCAAATTGCATATACATGTGTATGTGTGAATGGTGGTGCGAGACATTCGATGATATATATATATATATATATATACATATATATATATATATATATGATCGGTTCTACGAGAAATTCTATTTATATATATGCATAACGTGTACAATATGTAGTATCGTAAAATACCAGCAAATGAAAAAGAATTAAATGGAAAACACAAAATTAAAGAAAAAAGAAATCATAAACCCCAAACCCCCTAAACCTTTTAGTACCGGTTGGTGTTACCAACCGGTACTAAAGGTCTCCCAGCCCCCGGCGCTGGCTCATGCCACGTGGTGGCCCTTTAGTGGCGGTTCATGTTGAACCGGTACTAGGGGGGAGAGGGGGACCTTTAGTCCCCACCGTTTTGTGCCGGTTGCAGAACCGGCACTATAGGGCCTTACGAACCGGTGCTATAGCCCGGTTCTGCACTAGTGTTGCAACGTAAGCGTCCAGCTTGCAACATGCAGCGTCGCGCGACCGACTTGGCAACACGGCAATCCGGGTTTGATGTCGCCTGGTCTTGCACCGTCAGAGTGATCGTCTTCAAGATGAAGGACCGTGCAGCGGGCTTTACATTGTGACCGCTCGGTTTTATAGGATAAAAGGAAACAAGCGGCGGTCGGATGGCGACATTTTCATACTTTCATATTGTACAAGTAGTCGCCCGGCTTTGAAGCGTCAGGTCGAGCTCATGAAGTAGCGACGCCCTTTCGATGATGCTTATGGATCAACCTGGTGATTTTGGTCGTTTCACCTATGCAACGATCTCATTTGGTTATAGTCAGAAATGCCGACAACAAAAAATATTGGACGTACATAGCATGCAAGTCAAAAACAAAATGCTTGCAACATAAACAAAGTTGCAGCAGTCACCCCAAGGGCATCGCGACATGTCACTCCGTGTATTCACATCAACACACCCACTAATTGTAAAAAATTAAAAATGATAAAAACCATACGTGATTTGGCAACTAATACAAGCATACGGCTGCTCAGTGGTGTCTTGTGGTTACTCCTGCTGAGTACTACTCCATGACAGCATGTGTAGCGGTGGAGGTCAAAACAAAAACATGCATGCAAAAGAATCAAGCTATGGCAGCAGGGGGACCACACTCGTGTAAAAAGGTCAGGGAACCCGCGCATGGAGTTAAACGAACACAGACAAAAGGAAACTAGGGGACCAGCGCGCCGAGCTCCAACGCGTCCGCGGAATATCATTAGGCGATCTGACGGCTCAGCGCGCAGACACGTCCATGAAATCGGACGGCTCGGGAGAAGGTTTACGCCAACAAGAAATCAGTCGGCTGAATCTAAGGCTTTTCCTTTCGGTTATCCCCGGCTGACAAAACGCCGTGGCCGGATTGCCATATACTCTCCCCACCCCATAGTCGTCGATCAGGTCCTATTCGTACTTGATTTGGGTTCTGGTAGACAGACGCCAAAGAAGAGTATGCTTGATTCGGGTTACTGTTCCGAATTCCGATTGGGGTTAAGAAAGGCTTTGTTTTCCTCTTCCGAATAGAACCCGATCTCGCCGCCATCCCAATATAAATCCAATCTTCCTGTAGACTCTGTCAATTTGGGGTTAATATATCTCTACAGGCAAGGTTTCCTCTTCATTTTTGTTAGTTCGTTATTATCCGACCCCTTCCCTTGCGACTCAATTGCAGCGATGGGATCCGCCGTCTCTTCCGCCATCGCCGACACAACGGTGCAGTTTTTACACCTTGACGGGCCGATCGTGGACGAGGACGATCCCCACCGGGGGCCCTTGCTCTACGAGCTCCCCCTCGACCAGCAACAACGCCATGTCCGACGCTTCATGGACAGGCTGGAGCGCAAGCGTCGCCGCAACCTTGTGTTGTACGGCCCGAGATCAGAAGTGTATTGCTCCCTCCTATACATCCGCTAGCTAGCTGTTCCATATTGATAGTAGGATGATCTACTCGCTAGTAATATTAAGATGCTGTGACCATTAGTCCTAACATGTACTCACATATGCACGCATGCAGGGAGCGCAACAAAGCCATCGTTCTCCCACATGTCCAGATCGCCCTTCGCCACTACAATTCAAACAACCCGGTAATAGATCATTACCTTGCTTGATATTGTACTAGAAAAATATTCCTTTTGTTGAACAAGTTTGTTGATGGGCCTTACAAAATTTCCCTATGCCTTCCTTGTGTTCTATGTTTCAGGGTGCAAAGTTCGAGCCTGTCAGTCCTATGTCGTGCAACCGTGTCGGATTCAGGGACGAGATTTGGTTTCACTTCAACTTTTTAGCTCGCCGGTGCCTCAAAAAGCACAACTTCTGGACTCGCGGGAGGGTTGCTCCAGAACCAGATACCTCTGAGCAGTATTTCTTTGCTGAGCTACACTATGACCGCTTCGGCAAACCAGTTGTCGAAACATGCACTATATTGGGTGGGTAACTATACAATTAACTACTTGAATTGCTCCAACATATGTTGATCCCTACATTTGTCATAGTTTTATGCTAGCTGTCTAGTAGTCCCTCCGATTTGAAAAAAAAAATGCACACTAATTTTGTCGGAAGTCATATGGTGCATAGTTACACCAAATTTATAGGAACACCCATCAACAACCACAACACTAAATAAATATACTCCCTCCGTTCCTAAATATATGTCTTTTTAGAGATTCAGCATAGACTACATACAT
This sequence comes from Thinopyrum elongatum, assembly GCA_011799875.1. Taxonomy (NCBI): domain Eukaryota; kingdom Viridiplantae; phylum Streptophyta; class Magnoliopsida; order Poales; family Poaceae; genus Thinopyrum; species Thinopyrum elongatum. Next base: position 120,790,696 of record CM022298.1, read on the forward strand.
ATGTATATAGACGTATTTTAGAGTGTAGATTCACTCATTTTGCTCCGTATGTAGTCGACTAAAAATACTTATATTTAGGAACAGAGGGAGTAACTAATAGAATTTTTTTTATTTATTGTCCATGTAATGATACTAATTTGGCATTGCAATTATTGATATTTTTTCTTATAAACTTGGTCAAATATGGAGGGAGTATCAGCATCGGAAAGGTGTGGCTACACTTAGGTGACTACACCCGAGTTTACAAAAAAAAAAAAACGAAAAAAACACATATCAACGTTATCCAAAAATTCTGGAATTTTGCAATGACAAACAAGGTAAAATGTTTTAGGTTCTTACAAAATTTCATCCACAAATAACATTCGAGGAGCTCTCGCAAAAAAAAAAAAACACTGGTCAATGTTTTGTGCACTTTTTGAGTACATGAATTTGTTTTTTTTTTGTGAGAGCTCCTTGTTATTTGTGGATGAAAATTTGCAAAAACCTAAAACATTTGATCATGTTTGATGTTGCAAAAATTCAGAATTTTTGGATCACGTTTGATATTGTTTTTTCATTATTTTGCAAACTCGGGTGCAGTACACCCGAGAGTCGAAAATCCACTCTCGGAATGGAGGCTACTAGTAGTTTTCTTTTCAAAAGTATATAAATTTATGAATTCCATGTCTCGGTACATCCTGATTGATAAAAGAAAACTAAAATCAACATTCGCTAGTTTGCTCTACCCTACATTGAGAACCTTCAATTAATGCACAACCTTAAGAGCAACCAGCAGTACCCTCGCGAGGGTAGTTCTTACAAAAGGCTACCAATGGTTAGACTTGGCTGACCCTAGCATTTCATGACATTACACTGATTCGTTATTGTCTTGTTAAACGTATTGTCTTGCTGATTGCTAGTGATTGAACTAGTATTGTGTGTCTGGGCTTTGAATTAGTCGATCAGGTTTTCAGTTCTGAGATTTCTGAATTCTCGGTTTCAGATATCCTCATTGTGCACCTAATATCCTTGGCCATACATGTTGCAAGATAGATCCTTAATATGAAATTTACATAACCAACTGGCTGCAACACATAAACATAATTGTACATGCAATATCTAGTCCATACAATCCAACAAATTGGTGACTAATGAGTCAAAGACCATGTATGTATTTTGATGGTAAACATAGTGTATATATAATCAGTGTCTCCCTTTGAAATTTTATATAGTTAATTATTGTTATATGGGATCATATTAATATCATTATTTGTTGATGTGCATACTAGCAGAGTGCATATTATCGGTGAAAGATTGATGTGTAAATATTTTATATTTTGCATTTGCACTTCCTGATTATGTTGCAACTACAATTTCATGCATGTACTTGTCGGTCATGACCACTGACACTTCAATTTGTGCATGCACGAAACACTGCCATTTGTTTGCCACAAATTGTTAGACTATTCTTTGGTATATTGACCGTCTATTATGTTGTTTAAACATTTTGACATGCACGAATTCTAATTTTTCTTGTTTCTTCTATATTTAACAGAAAAACCGATTTACCAATTTAAAGGAAAGTGTGCCTTTTGCAAGGGCTCAGTTGGGATTTGGCACCCTAGGAACGGAGGATTTTTGTGTGGAAGGGAGGGCCAGAAAAAGGAGTATTGCCAGATGTTTATGTTGAGTGAAAGGCCCAAGAAAGGACCGGAGGAGGAACCTTCTTCAGTTGGAAGGCTATTTGATGAGTTGCCACTAGCTGCCTAGCTAGCCGTGGGTTTGGATTCATAGATTAGCTAATGTACAACAAGCTGGTACTGTTTGCTTGGATATCAAAATGTATTAGTTAGAGATTAATGTGAATAATTGACTATATAAAGGATCATCATATTTCATAACTACATGTGTCGAGCACGATGGTTCTGGGCTATTTGCCCCTATTCTCTCCAGCGACCATTAAGAATCCATATATTGCTCACTTCCTTGGTCTTCTGTACACGAATCATGCACAATGTGCCTTTTCTCTCCACACACTTTCATCTAGAAAAAAATAATTTCAGTAAAATAAAGTTTCACTCAAAAAACAGGTGCGCACATTTCTGGCCACCACCATGCAAGCGCTCAACGAAACCTTGAAGAAGTTTAGCACGAAAACTAGTAAGTTTTTTTTTTAAACTGTAAGCCCGTAGGCATACGTTACTTGTATTTATACGAGTCAGAAAACATTACAGAGTACAAATACGGAAATACAAAGAGGATACAAGCCCTACAGCTGGCTCCGCCATACATCACATAGGACCCCAAACAAAGAAATTTTGCAAACCCATCCTTGGACTTCTCTGTTTCCGGTTACTCTGCTACTCCGCCGCGTCAAGGCCAGCCACCATCGCCGGAGGCCGAAAAAACACGGATGTGCAGCTCACCTGGAGTTGAAGGAACCCCTTGCACAGTGGCGTCAGTGAGCCGTAGCAGCCACCGGCTCTGAAGAGCTGAATCTGGCTCCAAACGGGTAAGGTGGGTAACAGACACGGGTAATGCTATCCCATCCCCGTCTTACGCGCTGGGTAAGGTATTTGACCCACCAGCTTTTCCATGGGCATTAAAGCTGGCACATCCCCGTCCCCTGATAGAGTAATTACCCACGGGTACGCAGATAACAGTTAACCATTGCCGGCTTGACATAGAAGGATAAGATCATCTCCAATAAATAATGTATTTTACATCACTAAAAATTAGTGTGAGTAAAATATACATACAGAAAAAATATACAACTCCAACAGCTGATGTAAATAGGCACTAGTGCTCCAATAGATGATGTAAAACTACTAGATCATTTTAAACATAGTTCAAACATACCAAGTTCACTTGAAGCAAACATAGTTCATAAAACATAAAACTACTACATCGTGAGAATGGCGTTTTGGAGGCCGAGCTCCATGGAGGCCTTTATTTTTGAAAAATTCAAATTCAAACTTTTATGTATCAAAAAATTCTAAAAAAAATATGCGTGTATGTAACGATGTAACCCACATATGTGTTAAATTTCATGATGAAATACATTGAAATGCGACTTGTACAAAAATGACAAATTCATGGTCTAGGAGGATGAATAGTATCATGTGTTAAACAGCCCCAGATTTGTCTTTTTTGCACGGTCTTCATTTCAATGTATTTTGCCCTGAAAATTTACACACATGTGTGTTATGCCTTCATGTATATCTGTAATTTTTTTCAGAATTTTAAAAAATATAAAAATATAAATTTCGATGAATTTTGAATTTGTAGGCCTCGAGTGAGCTCGGTCACCAAAAGCATTTTCCGCTACATCGTACCGAACTACTTCCTACCGATTCTACTTGAACTACATCTACTCCTCCTCGGGGCCATCCCTGTGTGGACGGGGAACGGCCGGAGAAGTGCGGCAGGGTGCCGCTGCGGAGGCCGTGCGGTGCGGCGGCGGCGACAGAGCGGCTTCGAATCGGGCGGGGCGACGGGGATGATGAAGCGGTAGTGTAGATGGGGGACGCCCGAAGAAGTTCGGCAAGGCGCCGCGGAGGCCGTGCGGCGCGGGGACGGTGAGGGAGCGGTTTCGAATCGGGCAGCGCGGCAGTTGCGATGAAGCAGCTTCGAATCGGTCGATTCGGCCGATTTGGAGGCGTGCGGCAGCGGAGAAGCTGCGGATCCGGCGGCGGCGGGGGTGGAAAGGTTGGATCCGACGGCGACAGGGTGCGGTGGGCGGGCGGAAGGCAGGGCAGTCGCGCGGGGGTGGGGAGATGAGGTTCATCTGGCGGTTGGGCGTTGAGGCGGTGCATCCTGTCTGTTCTGATGGGAGGTAAGTTTGTCATATGTCCTTGGGCACACTGCTTGGTCAGCTCTTTTTCAATCTCTAATTGTTTCCTCAGATACTCAATATGTGCATTGGGCACCACCTTTTGTGACTGATGCAGGGTAGGGGATTTTGTTTGTTGCTGTGCTGCAGTTTCCTTGTCTCTGTGCATTTCCTGAGAGCTACTTGGACCCGTCGCTGTGATGTTCTTGAAAACATCAGTAATTGCAGATAACTGTGACCCTAAATCAGCTACTGCTTTCTGACTGTACCCATCGCCAGGGAGATTTCACCTTGTGTCTTACCAATTCCTTGAACATCACGCTGTAGCTGACTCACATCAGTGCGGATCAATGCTGTCTCTTGTTGCTGCAGATGGAATTCTTCCTTCAGAGCAAAGAGTTCCCGCAACTCTGCGTCGTCGACGTTCTTGTTGCCCCGCCCCATCGCCTTGATCGGTCTATCTGCAGAGGAATTTTAACACCGCAACCGCGGCAACCTGAAACAGACACCCGATCCTGCCGCCTTCTCGACCCGCCTCCGATGATGCACGGAACAGCGATGAACTCGGGAATTTTACCGCCACGGGAAGGATCCGCAGCAACCGATTCGCGCTATTGGCCTGCACACGATCGATCACACCGCCACCAGCGCCTCCAAATTCACCGCCGCCGCCAACGCCAACGCCGCCGCCAAGAGGGAGGGGATTTCGGTGGGATTTGACCTTGCTCCGCGCAGAATTGCCCGAATCAGATCGTGCCTCCGAGGAAAGACTAGCTCATGATACCAATTTGTCAGATCCAACGAGAGTTTGGGGAAATTTAGCTATGGGAACAGAGTAATTTTGGATCATGATCTATGGGTAAGGCCACCAGAAGAAGGCCATGGTTTCTATTGTGTATACTGTGTATGTTCTTCTGCTACAAGGCAGGAAATGATCATCCAAAAAGGTAACTCTTCCAGCCACACCCCCTCTGGTACTTGTAGGGGAAACTGGCGGTAACACTAGCAAGATGGTAAACAGTAAGTATTAACTGGTTACAGAATTGTAGCCGTCCATCTAACTAAGTTACTGCTGTCTTCAGGTTTGGGCGAATGTATGCAACCATCATTTTAAAAGCTCAACGATACCTGCATTCAAATATTTCATGTCTTTGTATCTGTCACATCTAATAATTGTTTTTTGTGTTTTCAGTTTTGTAACATCTTTTTGTATATGAGCTTCTCGACTTTGAGATTCCATCCATAGTAAATTTGTCAAGTCCAGCATAAACTGGTAGTTTACAGACATGTACCGAGTGTTACTCTTTTCTTCTACGAGTCGTCATGAGGGCTAGGAATATCTTGATAGGAAAAAAAAAAGTTATAGAACTGAATGTAAACACAAATTCCAAACCTCTGTGCTTTGCTGACTTTAAAACAGAATTAAAATGTCTGAACTTTCTTTGTGTGGCCTTGGTGAAACTGGGCACACTAAGCTCAAGATTCTGGCATTTTACACTGCTGGATTACTTGATATGCATCACTTTACATGTACATAAGGATTCAGGGATGGCGAAAGCTAATCAAGCTACGGAGCTCGCAATTTCAAAGGAACGGCACAAACTTGTGATGCATCTACATGTAAGCTGAAGAATAACATAGATTTTTTTTCCCTTTTTCAGTACGAATGGACTTGATTCGCAGGATTCTAAAAACGCGGGAATATTGTATGGCCACATGCTACGGCTATTAGATTAGGTGTTTGTTTTGATGGCCTTTTTGAGTCATGATCTCATAAGGCTATTTGTACTCAAGTATTTGGGAAAACACTGAAACAGAGGACTATGTTCAGTCCTTGAGTGAACACTGTTAATAATACTTTATTTCTGTAAATTATATGGTTCAGGTGGATGAACTTTTTGTGAATGCAAAAGGAATTTCCTTTTGTGTGGTCCAAACAAACGACCTGTGTGCAGTGAACTTTCTTGCACATGTACACGAATGATAATGTAGGTGGTTGAATCCGATTGCATGCAGGTGGTCGAAGTGATGTAACAAGGCGGCAACTCCATCAATCTGGCTGCTGCTGGATTCTCAAGATTCTGGAAGAATCGCCGAAAAGAATTGGGCCTAATGTAGCTTCTTATGCCATAACTTCGAAGAAATCTCATTTAGTCATTGTCCTGGAGAGAGGCTATTGTAGCTGCTCATATTCTTGCTAGTCAACTGGTTGATTCGCAAATTGTTGTTTGGAATGCTGAACCACCAGACTTGTTGGCTAATGTGTTAACGGATGATGTTCCCAAAGAATATATAAACCGCTCTCTTTCAAAAAGAAGAAGAATGATAATGTCAGCTTCAGAATAATTTTGAAGACCTCCAGTGGTGCCTATAACCTGGCCCGCACCACCGCCGCGACGGCTAGGGTTACCTCCCTGTCGGCTCACAGGAGAGAGCCGGGGGGGGGGGGGGGGGGGGGGGGGGGGGGGGGGCACTCCAACCTCCATTGAAGAGTGTTCAGCTCAAAATCTTGCCAATGGGGCTACAAAAAAATTCGGGTGAAACCATTCTTCGTCGTTCCCGTCATACAGAAGAACACACGCAAAGTCCTTACCGTGCAAGTGTGCAACACAACACTACACACACGGGGAATGCATGTACGGCCGATAGAAACGGCTAATACTCCAGTACGCAAGCTCAGTACATCATGGTCATCTACTAGCAAGTGGGTGCAGCACCACGGACGCCACCACTTCTCCCATCAAGTTTCCAAATCGATGAAAACACCCAGGACAGGCACGGCAAAGCAGCTGTTGCGAATCAAAGGGGTGGGGTTGGGGATGCATCAATGACATTTCTGCTTCTCTACCGGTATCCGTCGATCCGATCGTTGGAGACAAGCCTCCTCCCACGTCACGCGCATGGCCGTGGGCAGGAGGCTGGAGCTCCTCGTCCTCTCCTCCACAGCCGGCAGCTTCCTTCTGGTCTTGGAGGTGGTGTTCGTCGTCTGTTGCCTGGAGGACCCATACCACCCAACGTTCAGGCTACCCAACCAGCTGAGTCTCGCGCTTAACTTGATTTCTTCTTTTTTTTAAGGGTATGTTTAGGTCTCAGTCGACTAAGACTTAACCAAGTTTCAGTCAAGTGATATAGTATACGGAAAGAAAAAGAAAAAAAAAACTGAAAATAATTTTTTGTACGAATCTCAATGCAAGATTAATGGAATATAACATCGACTGAGACATAACGACGTCTAAGTCGACTGAGACTTAGCAAACGCAAAACCGTAGCCCTAAGGACATGCTTAATTTGATTTTTGATCCCCGCTAGCCCGGTCCATGCTTTCTCTGATGGGTGATACGTGGATGCTGGCCAGGTTGATGTGGTGGGCTTTGATGTGCGGCGCCATGCCGTGGAGTGCGGTGCTGCTGGCGTTACAGATGAAGTGGCTGTCTCCCGAATGCTGGGAGCCCACCAATGTCGAGCTCCTGGTCCTGACCGCCGTCGAGTGGGTCGTCGCGTGTTTCACCTTCGGCTCAGCGTGCGCCGCCCTCGCCGTCGACCAGTTCGCCATCCAGCACAACTACTGCCGCCCGGGGGCCACCGTGTGCTTAACGTACCTTGTCGCCGTCGCGACCGCATGCGCCGCCGGGGCTCTCGCCGCCATGTCGGCACTCGGGATGCTCTGGATCCTCGCCTCCCGGTTCCGCCCGGCCCATGCGGCCTAGTCAGACAATTAGCATGTTCACATGAACAGATACAATACCAAGTTCACATGAACAGGAGTGACCTAGAGGTTCCATCTTAATTGGTTCGCATGAACAGATACAATACCAAGTTCCTAACTACTACTAAAATCTCCATCATACGATCAGTGGAGTGCTAGCTTAATTATTAGCACATTCATACGAGTGAATTGCAGAAAACCACCACATTAAATCATAGGGTTGCAGAAAACACTTTTCTACGAATTTGTGGCAGAAAACACTGATTTTTGGCTTAATTATTTGCAGAAAGCACTGATCCGTCTGTTCGGGCATTTTAGCCTTCTTTATGACATGTGGGTCCTGTTTTTTATGACATGGCGTAACGGACAGGAGGTAACGACGTCAGACGCCAGACGACGCTACAGTGACTTTACTGGTATTTTTCCAGAGGCACCCTTCGATCAGAAAACGAAAATGCAATCAGGCCCTTGCCGTGCCAAGCTCGGCTGTAGTCTCCCGCCGGCCATCCCGCGCCTGAGCGCAGCCGCCCACACCGATGCCTCGACGGCGGCGGAGCTCACCAGCGAGGGTAGCTTCTTGGCTGCGCCCGTGGTGCGCGCCGCCGCGCCACTGCTGCTGCTTGCGTCGACGTGCCGCTGCCTGCTCCAGTTCCGCGCGCCGCCGCCGCAGCCGTTGCTGCTTGCGCCCACATGCCACTGCCTGCTCCGCTTCCGCGCGCCGCGCCGCGTGCTGCTTGCACCCGTGCTGCGCCCCGCCGCTGTTACTTGCCTCGATGCCGCCGTCGCTGGTGGGAGGTCGCGGCGGCTCCGTGTGCAGGCCGTTGCGCTGCCGCCGTCGCTGGCGGGAGGTCACGGCCGTTTTGTGTAGTGATTCGAAGCCACAGCCGCCCCTAGTCCCCTACCCCATGCTTCCAGGAGCAGGGCGCCGGGCGACCTGTGCGCCTCGACCTCGAGTCCTTGACCCGTGCGCCTCGGCCAGAGCCGCCGCTGCGTCTGATCCCGATTGGATCGAGCACGGCAGGGAGATGTGTTTTTTAGGGAGTTTTTTTTTATTGAAAAAGTCCAGTCTAACAGCGTCTATTGTGAACGTTAAGCCACGTCATCAAATGCGGCACCCACATGTCATAATTGTGATTAAAATGCCCAAAGGGACCGATCAGTCCTTTCTGCAAAAAATTAGATCGAAAATTAATGATTTTTGACACAAATTCGTAGAAGAATGTTTTCTGCAACCATACGCTTCAATGCGATGGCTTTCTGCAATTCACTCCATTCACACGGACAGACACAGCATAATCTCGGAAGGGCACATCGAGTGGTGCGGACTAGGCTAGGCCGCCCGAGCGGAGGGAGCCCGAGCATGCCGCGAGCCGAGAACGCGGCGAGAGCCCAGGCGAGGCTGGCCATCACGGCGACGTACTGGTACTTGCTTGTCGCACGTCCTCCGCCGGTGCCGTAGACACCGTGGCTGATGGCGTCGTGCAGGACAACGAGCTCGGCCCAGGCCGCGCTGAAGGTGAAGCGCGCCAACAGGAACAGCCACTCCCCGGCGTTCCACGGCTGCTCTTCGGCCAGACACAGCCAGGCGTGGAGCATCAGCACCACGAACACCAGGATTGTTTCACCGAGTAGGAAATCGGTGAAGACGCCGGGAAGTTGCCGTCCGCTCACTAGCTCTCAGCCGCACACGCTTTCTAAGGTAAATGTGCATGCGATGCATTCTATCGTGACATTCACAGCGTAGGGTACACGTCGGGTTACAACTCTCCCTCACTCTTGTCGTACGGGAACACACGGCCAAAGTCCAAGCTGGAATACGTACAAGGACTGTTTTCCAGCATTGTGCTGGCCTCATGTGGATCTTGCATGATTTTTTATTTTTTTTGTGCTAGTGATACTCGTGTCCCAGCATCGTCATTCTGATGATGCCGTGCGGTAGCGTTTGGGTTTGGTTACTAATTTGAAGCTTGGTAGTAGTTTGTAAAAGACCATCTGATTTCTTTATATGAAATCACAAAGCGAGAGCATCTACAACTGGACCACCCGTATCCAAGGCAAAACGACCCGGACGGGCTGCCCGGTACATGTGCGGACGAAAAATCATCACCCAATTGGGCTCCCCATATCCGGCCCAAATGACCGGACTAACCGGCACTCCTCCTACCCGGATTTACCAGATTGATTTATCAGATCTGGTAAATCAATTCTCCAAAATTGATTTACCAGATTTTTGGTCTGAGATGGGATTAGATATAGATATTATGGTCGTTTCTAATTGTGAGATCAATACTGTCATTGACAGTAAACTCACAAAAAAGCAAACTATAGAAAGAATTGACCCTGATGACATTTTGGAGAATTGGGCCATTGATCTGAGCCCAATTAGAGGACAGCCAGGCCCAAGTGAGGAGAAAATGGGAAGCGAAAATGCGCTTTCAAGCTCCTTCACTCACTTAAACTCCTGGCCTAAGCTATATATAAAGGGCAGAGAGGAAGGGGAGCCGAGTTTAGGGTTTACCAGTGCGCCGCTGGGGGGGAGAAAGAGACATGGATAGAAACGGAGGAAGATTTGGAGGAGGTGGAGGTAGATTCAACAGGGGGGGAAGAGATGGATGGCAGTATAGGAGGAAAGAGGAAGGAGAGAACTACCACAAAAATCAGGTGCCATGGGAGGAGAGAAGAGATCTTACTCGAGGGAGAGAGAACTGGAGAAATCAAGACAAACAGGAGCTAAGGCAAGATCCAACTGCAAGAGGAGAGGCTGATGAGGGAGAGCAGGCAAACAACAAGAACAAAGGAAAGGAGGAAGAGACAAAGGCTGGTCAAGGAGAACTTGTTGGGCTACAAGGAAAAGGAGACCAGAATCTGATGCAACAACAACAGGTGCTACTCAACGCTCTGCTAGCACAAATTTCGCAAGGTAAATTTCTTCCTGGTAATGAGGCCAACATGAGAGCTGGGACTAGTGCTGGTCAGACTCAGGGGGGTGCTGAATTCAGAGTTGGTGATGGAAGCAAGACAAATTCAGAGGCTAGGAATCAAGTGAAACAGGGGAGAGAAAATCAGATGGCAATAGGTGGAGGAGGAGCACAAGGGCAGAGAGGCTTTAACGTCAATGACAGAGAGCAGTACAACAACAGAAATGCACAGGAGGGTGGAAGACCAGGAAATGGAGGAATGAACAGGGTGATGTGTAATAAGTGCAAGGATTCCAGCCACATGACAAAAGATTGCACTCTTGGGCACTGTGTGGTTTGTGGAAAAAAGAACCACATCACTGATGATTGTAACTGGTTGAAACAGATGAAACCAGTCCCCAAGTTTGTGGGATATGCAGCCAGGGGACTTGGAGTACTGCTGGTCCAGAGTGCCAAAAAAGCCCTGAGGTTGAAAATCCAAACCCAATGGCAATAGTAACAGTGGTGTCTGGAGAGATCAATGAAACTCCACCACCAGCAGTAGCAACCTCTCGCCTGCGCACGCGATGTACACGAAGTAGAGGGTTTGAACCTTGCGGCCCAGCACGGGAAAACCAATCTCGACGAAGGTACTCACGCACAAAACAATTTCCACGAAGAAAAATCACAACACAGAGATTTTCTAAAGATCCCTCCAAAACTTGACACGGGTGTCTACCCTGAAAAACACATCGTGTCTATTTCATAAAAAATAACCTAATCTTTACAATGCGTGCACCTTAGTTTTATAGCTGACCTATCTACTTGGTTGAGAAGCAACGCTTTCTAATCTGGACTCTTTCTCATGTTTAAAACAACATATGACCCTTTCCTTAACTAATGGATTGCATGCTTTATATTTTAGCAAACAACCGACCGATACAAAACTGATAAAAGTATTCCTAACTTGGAATCCAATTTTTCTGGTGCACATCTTTATTTGATCCCCTGCTGGTGGTCCCCATCCAAGTGAACACAAGGACATAATATCCCACGACAGATTCCTGGCCTTCCTTCTATTTTCTGGTGGACGTGGCAACATAAAAAATTAAGAGTTAAATGCACTGGAGGTCCTAAAAGTTTTGTCGGGGTGTCACTTTAGTCCTAATTCTTTCAAAATGCACATTTATGTCATAATTCATTAGTAAGTCGTTCACCCGAGGTCCTTTTTTCACGAGCGCTCATTGACCTGCCTGCGTGGCGCGTTGACCCACGCCACGTCGACAGATGGCCCAACTGCTAACCGAGAAATGTCCTAAAAGTTTCTGGGCAGTGTCACTTTAGTCCTACTTCTTTCAAAATGCATGTTTAGGTCCTAATTATATAGTAAGTTGTTCACCCGAGGTCCTTTTTTGAACGAGCGGTTGCTGACCTGCTCACATGATGTGTTGAGCCACACCACGTCAACTTAGAGGCTGCTGCAGTTGCTCTTTTTTACAGAAAGCCCCTTGTAAACCCACCTCTTGGCATTGCCTAGCCCCTGCTGAAATCCTCTCTCTCTCTCCCCTCTCTCTCTCGTGCCCACACCGTCGCCATGGCTGGGACAGCAAGCTCCTCCGCAGGGAAGCGAGTGACGAAGAGGAGCATTGCAACATCATCATCGGCGCCGCGTCACCGCCTCCTCCACAAGCTCATACCACCTAACCTCAAATCAGAGCAAAGCGGTTTGAGAAACTTAATGAAACAGTGCAAATCGAACTAAATCAATGCCTACAGCTAGTGATTGTGGCAGAGTAGAGGAAATCACATAGCTACGGGACGATAGCAGACAAAAAATTAGGTTTTTTGCAATGTTCTTCATCTGCTAGTGACCCTAAGTCGACGTGGAATGGGTAAACGCGCAACAGAGCAGGTCAGTGAGCGATCGTGCAAAAAAGGACCTCGGGTGAACCACTTACTATAGAATTAGGACCTAAACGTGCATTTTGAAAGAAGTAGGACTAAAGTGACACTGCCAAGAAACTTTTAGGACCTACAGTGTATTTTTCTCGCCTGACGAGTGGGCCCTCTGTTGACGTGGCGTGGGTCAACGCGCCACGTAGGCAAGTCAGCGAGCGCTCGCGAAAAAAGAACCTCGGGTGAACCACTTACTAAATAATTAGGACCTAAATGTGCATTTTGGAAGAATTAGGACTAAAGTGACACCCCGACAAAACTTTTAGGACCTTCAGTGCATTTAACTCAAAAATTAATACACGTTAACTCTTCTACGAGCACTAGCACATGTACGATCTGGTTGAAAATCTTCTCTTCTCTCATGTACACGTATAGTACATTGGAGTGCATGGATTGCATGGATGCGTACTAGGTTCCATGAAAACAATTCCATCTTTAAATTATTTTGGACCATCGCATAGTCAGGGACTCCAACTTCTTCCGATCTCCATGCTAAATAGCTAGCACTCAATTCTTGCAGATATGCAGACGTATAGGTCACAGTAATAGGCTCATCCTCAACTTTGCACTGCTTCTCATTAATCTTCAGATTCGGCATAACTAAAACATCATTAACGGCTGGATCAATAACTGGATTAATATTGCTAATGATTGGTGTGCTCGTATCATCCTCTCCCCCTTGAAACGAAACCGTCCTCGGTTTCGAGTTGATCTCTCCAATAGAACTGTTATTTGTAGACGGAACGATGACCGTCAAATTTGTAGCACCTTCGACCTTCTTCCTTTCTTGTTCTTTCTGCTCTTTCATCTTCTCGAGATGTTCTTTCCTCCAGGAATTAAAACGCTCCTGACCCATGGGCACTAGGTCGTACTTCTTACCCTTCTTGACAATATATTTGTGTGCTTGGCAATCATATGCAACATCATGCTCTTTGTACCATGGCTCACCCAACAACAAGTGACACGAAGTCATTGATACCGGAATCACGTCGCACAAAACCTCACAAAAATATTTTCCCAACAGAAACGGTACCTTGGTCTGGTGCATGACAATGAGCTCTTCATGACCCCAACGGAACGAGTATGGTTGTGGACGAAGTGTCATCGATAGTTCCAACTTCTCTACCATCTCGATGCTTGCGGCGTTAATCAAACTCATGTGGTCCATTGTCATAGCACATGATCTCTCTTGTACCACAACACGAGTATGAAAAAGTCCATCCCATCGGCCTTCCTCCTCCAACTGAAATTCATAGCTTAGCTTCCATGATAATCAAGTCATCTTCTGCATAGTGCCGTGAACAACCTTGCTCTGAATACCACCTGATATTGACCGAACCTCGTGGAGAGATCCGATCTGTTGTTGCGGCCCGATCTTTCACGACACTCCACCACCAGTAGTAGCAACCTCTCGCCCGCGCACGCGATGTACACGAAGTAGAGGGTTTGAACCTTGCGGCCCAGCACGGGAAAACCAATCTCGACGAAGGTACTCACGCACAAAACAATTTCCACGAAGAGAAATCGCAACACAGAGGTTTTCTAAAGATCCCTCCAAAACTTGACACGGGTGTCTACCCTGAAAAACACATCGTGTCTATTTCATAAAAAATAACCTAATCTTTACAATGCGTGCACCTTAGTTTTATAGCTGACCTATCTACTTGGTTGAGAAGCAACGCTTTCTAATCTGGACTCTTTCTCACGTTTAAAACAACATACGACCCTTTCCTTAACTAATGGATTGCATGCTTTATATTTTAGCAAACAACCGACCGATACAAAACTGATAAAAGTATTCCTAACTTGGAATCCAATTTTTCTGGTGCACATCTTTATTTGATCCCCTGCTGGTGGTCCCCATCCAAGTGAACACAAGGACATAATATCCCACGACAGATTCCTGGCCTTCCTTCTATTTTCTGGTGGACGTGGCAACATAAAAAAATAATACACTTTAACTCTTCTACGAGCACTAGCACATGTACGATCTGGTTGAAAATCTTCTCTTCTCTCATGTACACGTATAGTACATTGGAGTGCATGGATTGCATGCATGCGTACTAGGTTCCATGAAAACAATTCTATCTTTAAATTATTTTGGACCATCGCATAGTCAGGGACTCCAACTTCTTCCGATCTCCATGCTAAATAGCTAGCACTCAATTCTTGCAGATATGCAGACGTATAGGTCACAGTAATAGGCTCATCCTCAACTTTGCACTGCTTCTCATTAATCTTCAGATTCGGCATAACTAAAACATCATTAACGGCTGGATCAATAACTGGATTAATATTGCTAATGATTGGTGTGCTCGTATGGAACTGATCAAATACATTACTCAATTTTATAAAGACTTTTTTGGTCAACCTGAAATCTCTACTGTGAATTTAAACATCCAAGAGGCCCCTGGCATCACAGAAGAACAAGCTAGAGCTCTGGTTGAACCTTTTAGTATGCAAGAACTACAAGAAGTGGTTTTCAACATGGAGAAAAACAAAAGTCCTGGGCCAGATGGTCTACCCATTGAATTTTACCAGAATTTCTGGGAATTAATTAAATGGGAGCTTAAAGGATTACTTGATGATTTCCACTCTGGAACCCTAGACATTTCTAGGTTGAACTATGGAATTATTACTTTAGTCCCTAAAGTTAAAGGTGCCAGACAAATACAGAAATTTAGACCAATCTGCCTGCTTAATGTGAGCTTCAAGATAATAACTAAAGTTCTAATGAATAGACTTAGTAAGGTCATTAAACCAATAATCTCCCCAAAATCAGACAACATTCATAAAAGGGAGATACATTATGGAGGGTGTGGTGGTTCTACATGAAGCTCTAAATACAATACATAAAAAGAAACAAAGTGCTTTGCTTTTCAAGGTAGACTTTGAAAAAGCATATGACAAGATCAAATGGCCCTTTGTGTATAAGATGATGAAACTAGAAATTTTTCCTAATCAATGGTGTGACTTGGTGATGCATACCATGGTGGGGGGACATGTTGGAGTTAAAGTAAATGATATTATTGGACCATATTTTAAAACCTTCAAAGGGTTGAGGCAGGGTGATTCCTTGTCACCCCTGTTGTTTGATATTGCTGCAGATGCCTTAGCCATAATACTGGACAAAGCTATGCATGAAGGGTTTGTAAAAGGGGTGCTTTCAGAATTGAATAATTGTGAAGTAAACATGCTGCAATATGTAGATGATACAATTTTCCTACTAAAAGATGATGAGGGAAGTGCAAAAAACCTGAAATTCATACTGACAGCTTTTGAACAAATGTCTGGACTGACCATTAACTTTCATAAGAGTGAAATTTTCTTATTTGGAGAGGCTGTTAACAAGATTGGGATATACCAGGAGATCTTTACATGTGAGGTGGGGAAAATACCCATTAAATACTTAGGGTTACCAGTGGTTGATGTTAGATTGGGGAATAAATTCTGGAAGGGAGTTACAGAAAAAATTGAGAAAAGGTGTGCATGTTGGCAGGGTAGGCTTCTAAATATGGCTGGGATAGTGACTTTAGTACAAGCTTGCCTTACCAACATCCCACTTTTCATGATGTCCTTTTATCCTCTCCCTGTTGGAGTAAGGAAAAAAGCAGATTTCTTTAGAGCCAGACTTGTATGGCAAGAAGATGAAAACAAGAAGAAATATCACCTGGTTAACTGGAAAACATGCTGCCTACCAAAAGAACCGGGGGGGGGGGGGGCTGGGGATTATCAATTTAAATGTTATGAACAAAGCTTTGTTAGTTAAGTGGCTATGGAAACTGGAAACTGAATCAGGAACATGGGTGAATATTTTGAAAAACAAATACATTCAGAACAAGTGTTTGTCTGGACTAGAAAAGAAACCTGGAGATTCCCAGTTCTGGAGCAGTCTGATGGGGGTCAAAAAACTATATTTCCAACATGTTAAGAAAAAAATTGGGGATGGAAATGAGACTAGATTCTGGGAAGACTGGTGGGTAGGATCTAGACCTCTAAAAGACCTATATCCTAGACTATATAATATCAGCTTTGACCACAACATTTCTGTGGCAGAGGCTGTGAACAGAGGGTGGCAAGGGTTTAGCTTTAGAAGAGCTTTGACTAGAGAAACAACAGAACTTCGGAGTAGTCTGAAAATAAGATGTGAGGAAGTGAGGATGCATGGGGGGAAAGATCAACCCCTGTGGATACTTACTAAAAATAGAAAGTTTTCAGTTAAATCCCTGTATTCCTTCCTGATCAATGATGGTGTGGGATTCCCACATAAGTTCCTGTGGAAAATTAAAATCCCATCCAAAATCAAAATGTTCTTTTGGCTGGTGGCCAGAAGAAGCATTTTGACTAAAGACAATTTAATCAGGAAAGGGTGGAAAGGGGCAAAGGAGTGTGTATATTGTGGAAAAGATGAAACCATCGACCATTTGTTCTTTGAGTGTTCTGCGGCCAGATTGGCCTAGAGCCTAATCAAGTGTGCTTTAGATCTTAGAACTACACCAGTTAACTCCAATGACTACTTGGGGGGGTGGATAAAAACTTTTAGGAAACCAGAGAAAAAATTAGTATTGGTAGGAAGTGCTGCTATATTCTGGGCTCTTTGGAAATGCAGAAATGATATTATCTTCAGATCTAAAAAGATATATGATCCAATGATTTTCATTCGACTTATGTGCAATTGGATCGTTGATTGGTCGGTTTTGCAGACAGAAAAAAGCCGGAGGAAAAGCTACTGCAGCTGGGAGCAAAACTAATCGAGCGGGTGGCAAGTGAGATATACAAGGCGACGCAGGGATGGAGACTTGGAGTTCAACGGCTGGAAGGATGATGCCAGCGGAGGAAGATAAAAAGCCTCCTATCTCTGTTTTCGTTATGTAATCTTGAACTTGTGGGAGAATAATTCTCTGAAAAAGCTGGTGTAAGCGATGCATATCTTTTGTATTCCCATGCGGCAGGTAGTCCTTATCTTAGTTTAGTTTCGATGCATGTTTAACACGATGGCTGGACGGGAACCTCTATGGTCTGTGATCGTTTTGGTTTCATTAATGAAATCGGAGGGAAACCTCTTTCGTTAAAAAAAAAAAAAACTCCTCCTACCCGCCCATATCTAGGACAGATATAGAGACGCCCGGACACGGGCGCCATGTTGGATCGGCCTGCTAGGGCGGGCCCGCGCTGCCCCCACCGATACCCTCACAAATACCCCACCCCATCGGAATAACCCTAGAAACCCACACTCTCTCAGCCCACACTCGGTCTTCTCCGCTTCCCTCGTCTCCTTCGGTTCCTCCCAAATCCTTCCCCTCCCCTCCGTCATGGCCAACTCCGGTCAGGACTTCGGCAGCGAGCCCGATCCCATGAACTGGGACGGTCTCATGAAGGAGGAGGACCACAGATCTAGCAGTGCGCCGGACAAGAAGTACCTCACGCTCGAACGTGGACACCGGCAGGAGCTCGAGCTCCATCGCGTCTGCCACGAGATCCACCACCTCCCACCAGCGGAATGCGGGTCGCCAGTCCCACGTCCCACATCCGCCCGTTCCGCTCTGCGCCGCTCCAAATCCGGAGCACGAGCGTCTCCCCTTCCCCTCTAGTGCCAGCATCACCCGGGCAGCGGTGGGTGCTCGTGGCCCGCAGCTCCAGTGTGGATGCGCTTGCTGGATCGGAGGCGAAGGCGGCCCCGAGCGAGCCACGATGGAGCCCGGCTCTTCCCGCCAGAGGGTGCACCCCGCCCCCGTCGACCCGGAGGAGGCGCTCCTTTGCGAGGTCATCCGGTGGTCGGTGACCACGGCAGAGATCGACGCACGGCGCATCCGACGCAAGAACGCGAAGGCCCTCCACGAGCTTGAGGCATCTGAGCACCTCGCGCGGGAGAAGGAGACCACCACCGCGAAGGCCGCGCGCCAAACGAAGGAGCAGCCGCGCCTTCTTTGCCGCCTCTCCAACTACATTTCGTCCACATCGGGGAGTGGCACTACAACAGACGACGACGACCCTCCCGCCGCCGACACGTAGACGGAGGAGATGGACCGCCGCGCCGCCGACCGCAAGGGCAAGGGACTGGCCAAGATGAACTCCGGCCGCCCGCCTAGCCATATTTTACTTGTTTTATTGTTGTTTTAGGTTGAATTTGAACTATCTCAGCCCTTTTAGATGAACTAATTGCATGTCCGAATTGCTTAAGTTTTATGCTATCTTCATGATCTACTGCATGGTTTTTTATGAAATAGGATATTCGAATTTTAGTGTTTGTGGTTAAGGAGGCTACTGTCCGGGTACTGCCAGCGAACACGCGCGTGAACGTATAGGGCACCAAATTAGATGCTTTGAGGCCTCTCTTTTGCTAGAGAAAAAAAAACGTACACCGACCGTGCAGCGCAGCATAACATACGGGAAGCAGATACGGTCGATAGAAACTACTGGTAGGATGCAAACGCGCCTCATGTCACATACTCCGGGACTGGCTGGATGACGAGCGAGCTGCGAGCATGTGCAGCAGGCGCCACCACCTCCTTCCCTTCTCTTATCAAGTTTCCAAATCGGTGAAAACGCCTAGGACGACTGGCGCGGCAAAAGGTGTTAGCACACATTTGTAGAAACACCATTGAATCAAGGCAAGGCGAGGTGGGATGCATCAAATGCCATTCCTACTTCTCTGCCTACCTACCAGCGTACACCACACACCACAACATTCGGATCATTCGTTCCGTTGGAGAGCTCTCTCACGGTGGCGCGCGCATGGCTCTAGGCAGCAGGCTGGAGCT
The DNA here is from genome assembly GCA_011799875.1 of Thinopyrum elongatum. Taxonomy (NCBI): domain Eukaryota; kingdom Viridiplantae; phylum Streptophyta; class Magnoliopsida; order Poales; family Poaceae; genus Thinopyrum; species Thinopyrum elongatum. Next base: position 120,809,827 of record CM022298.1, read on the forward strand.
CATCGTCGTCCTCTCAAGATGCGGCAGCTTGCTACTCGCCTGCACGGCGGCGGCCGTCGTCGGCGAGGCCAGCCAACCGTTCCGGGCCAACCAGTTGAGTCCCGCACTTAATTTGCTCCCTGTTTTCTATTTTGCGTTTTGAGGATGTATGTATTCTGTTCCCTGCTAGCCCGGTCATGTACTAGTTGCGCTCTCGTTCAGATTGATGTGCTGGACTATGTCCTTCGGAGGCATTCTGTGGGGTTTGGCGCTGCTAGTGTTCCAGTTCCTCTGGCTGTGTTTGGAGGACTTTGAGCCCGGAAATGTGGCGCTCCTGCTACTGATCGCCGTCGACTGGGCCGTTGCGTGTCTCACCGCCGGCTCGGCGTGCGCCGCCCTCGCCGCCAACCAGTACGCCATCCAGCACCAGTACAAGGACTGTGGCCCGGGGATCCTCGTCTGCATATGGTACCTTACTGCGGCCACGGTGGTGTGTGCTGCAGGGGCTCTCGCCGCGGTGTCGGCCCTCGGCATGCTCCGGATCCACAGGTCCCGCTTTGCCCCGGCTCAGGCGCCCTAGTCCCCTGCCTCATGTTCTTGTCAACGTTTAGATTGGAGCCACCCATGGAAGCTCTGGCATTAGGGTAAGACATTTAATTAGTAGACTGTGGAGTACTACCTCTGTAAACTAATACGTACTGTATAAGATCTTTTAGATCACTATACATCGTACGTCTGCTTACTTGGTTCTGTTGAATTTGAGATACTGTACTTGGCTTCCGTTGCCTGTAAGAATCAATCCATGTGTCGAACACATGCGGCACTCTTATGCTTATGCTTGGGATTCAGTGATCCTTCCTCGACACCTCTAGAGACGGCATGCTGACACCCTCGTGCGCGGTGAACCCGGATTGTGCCCGCTCACGCACCTAGCTTCGTCCGGCGCCATGTACAGCGCGCCGCCCTGGCCACGTCCTCCACTTCCAGCACCGTGCTGTCCAGCTCGCTCCAGTCCTTCAGACCTTCACCACCCGCCTCATCGCATCCTCGCTGGCGTCGAGAAATATGTCGGCCCTGGAGGCCTGGCATGCGGCGGGATGGCGTTCACGCGCACCCGGTCAAGCGCGCCGCAACGATGGCGTGCGTCGGAATTGGTGTCGTGCCTTATAAGTCGTTGATGTCTCACGTAGCATATCACACTATCCACGATCTTATTCGGATGCAACAAAAACACGCATCGGGCACACAACTATCCAATGGCCTGAAAAAACTGAAGAAGCATCTCGCAGAGTCTGCCACCTAAATGCAGCTCGTCCGGCTTGGTTTCGCCTTTCGATAGGGCGCGTATTGCAGGTGCCACGCTGGCAGGGCGGACTACCACCTAAGTTTTTCGAGGAGTCAGATGTTAAGTTTGTTTAAGGGCCATTTTGGTATAAATTATACAAAATTAACCACCTTTGCTTGGTTGTAGATATGGTGTCAGTAGACCTGGCCATCCTCCGGGCCGGGCCGGGCTTTGGGCCGGGCCTGACCAAGCCCGAGGTAGAAAACTTAGGCCTGAGCCTGGCCCGGCCGGCCGTCGGGCCTAATTTTCAGGCCCAAGTCCGGCCCGTCACAGCAAAAAACACACCGGGCCTCGGGCCTCGGGCCGGGCCTCTTCAATAAATGGCAGAAACAGCGGGTCCAGGCCCGGCCCGACCTAGTCTTCGGGCTCAAAACCTAGGCCCAGGCCCGGCCCGGGAGCAGCGTCGGGCCGGGTCGGGCCGGGCTGTCCGGGCCGGGCGGCCCATGGCCAGGACTAGGTGTCAGTCTCACATGTAATGTTTGTATTCCTCATTTCTTTTTACTCCGCATATAATATTTCTCTGAAGTCAAAAGTTAGTGAAGTTTGACCGAATTTATACAATAAAAGAATTACAAGTTTTACAGTGGTTGGGCTTTTTTGGAGCCGTTCGTTTGTCTCAATTTAACGGCACACACATACGTAGTACTGGCTAGTACTCGGATGAAAATATTCGAAAGTACTAAAACTTGCGGGGCCGGTACTAATGACAATGTGGGAACACCTTTTAATCTAGGGGCATTTTAGTCATAGGAAAAATTTGCACGCGCCGCCCCTCTCGTCCAATGCAAAACCGCCGCCATGGTCCTCCCCTCTTCCATCACCATTACACAACCGCGGCCATCTCCTCCCTCTCCTGCATTCCAAGTCCACCGCAGTCATCTCCTCCTTCTCGCCGCCGCAACTTTGCTCTTCTCCTCTTCCACATCCACCCCCCTCTTCCATCGAAGCAAGAACCAAGATGGAGCAGCAGATCGAGCAAATCGCCGCCGGCAAGAACGCCGACTTCGTGCAGATCGCCGGCGACGACCAGGTCAAGATGGCCAGGTTGAGGGAGATCCGTTCTTGGTTTGACAACACAAGGCAGATGAACTGGACGGCAATGGCCACTCTCAAGGAAATGACGAAGAAGGAGAGGACAAAGCTTCCCCCCCCACCCGCACAACCGATGCACAAGATCGAGATCCTTCTCTGGGCGATGGAGCAGACGGATTCGCCCAACGAGTGGGTCAGGCGGAGGTGGTGGGCGTTCAGATCCAGGGTAGAGCATCCACTGGATCAGGAAGCCACCGTGCACGAGGTGCCGTTGCAGATTGTGCAGCCTCCAATCGAGTCACCGGAGACTCCGAAGCGCAAGAGGAGGAGGACAGTGGTCGCGACCTCGCTTCCCCGCCGTTCTCCACGCTTCCCTCGCCGCTCTCCTCGTCTGAACGGCGGCGGTGCAGTTGTTTAGAGTAAGCTTCCACACTCCTAATCTTCCTACTGCCCGTGCTTACAGTCGTGGTGGTAGTGATGATAATAGTTCAGTGAGGGAATGCTAGATGGCATTTTATTCTCAATAAATTGTATGAAGATTTGAGTACATGCTGCCTGGGGGCTGGATTATGATGTATATGAACCCTAGGCTGAATTTGTATGGTTGTAGTGGTAGAATTTGATGTTCACCTCCACTTCTGCTCCAATCCATAGCCTCTGGATGGCAGCGTAATTAGTTGCAAAGAATAAATTATGTTTGAGTATTGCGAGTTCAGTAGACAGTGGTACACTCTGGGTACACACTGAAAAATTTGAAAACTGCAAGTTTAGTAGACAGTTGAAGATTCTAAAATATTTCAGTACTGAAATTTCAGTACAGACCGGTTCACACTGAAATATTTGAGTAGTGCAATTTCAGTACACACGGGTAGACACAGAAATATTTCAGTACTGCAAGTTCAATACACAATTGTAGATTCTGAAATATTTTAGTAGTGCAGTTTCAGTACACGCACGTAGCCACTGAAATATCTCAGTGGTGCAGTTTCAGTACACGCACGTAGCCACTGAAATATTTCAATGGTGAAGTTTCAGTACAGTTTCAGTACACGCGCGTAGCCACTGAAATATTTTAGTGATGCAGTTTCAGTACACGCACGTAGCCACTGAAATATTTCAGTGGTGCAGTTTCAGTACACGCACGTAGCCATTGAAATATTTCAGTAGTGCACTTTCAGTAGAGACATGTAGACACTGAAATATTTCAGTAGTGCCCTGTCGGTGATCTCCCATTAAAATATTTAGGTCTTCCTAATGATTAAAAAAAACTAGACATAAGCACTGAAATAATTTTAGTAGGGATGTTGGCTTACTCATGTTGCCGTACTGTACAGCCTTTTGCTTCACTTCCTGTAAGTGCTTCTTGCATGTGCTATGGCCTACATGTTGTTTACTCTCATCACAGCAGTGATTTTGCATCTTGCAAATGTCTTATTAATTCAACATTGACTTCTATGAACTTTGTATTCGAATTGGTATCCTACAGTTGTTGTGACAGATTTCCTTGTCATCTTCAAATTACCATACTGTCATTTTTCCAATACCAAATGTATTCAATCTGAAATTTTCAATTACTTATATGCTACAGGTGGAAGCATGGATAGGTTGCTGAAGATGCTGGGCCTCACAATAAAAGTCCCTTGCTCAACCTCAACATCAGAAGTTGTTTTGCATTTCTAGTTGTGTCCGTATTTCATGTGATGTATTTGAAGACCAGAAGTTGTTATGCATTAGAAGTTCAATCAGATAATCGTAGTACCTGCAGTCTGTGATTTGTGTTATCTGTTTTGTATTCTGTTGTGTGTGCATGTGTGTGTGGGATCAAAATCAAATACGGTTCTGATTCCTGTTTTCATGGCCTTGATGCTAAGTTAAGTACATGCTGGTCACACTGATCAGAGGGAAGGGTGGAGCTGGTGGGAAATATTTTAGGGTTTTATCGTCGTGAAAACCCTAGAAAATCAATAAAACATCGAAAATCAATGGAACTTGTCATGGATGCTTCTCATGTTGGTACAAGGGTGTAGAAAGAATTTAGGTCCATTTGAAACATGTCGAGAAAAACCCGTCCTTCCAGACGGATCCTTACCTCCTACCCGAACGGCCTCCGGTGAAGGAGGTGAATTTTTGGCCATCTTAAGAATGACACCAATTTTTTCCAGCAAGTGGGCATGGCCACCCTAGTGGTCCACAACGTGCGCATGTTACGTCACCTCCGAGAAGTATTTTAAGCATTTTATCGTTGCAAAAACCTTAGAAAATCCATACAAATGCCGACAACCTTACCAAACTAGTCATGCTTGCTTCTCATGTTGATACAAAGATGTAGAAATTTTTTGGGTCCATTAACATCATGTCCGGCAAGTTTGTTTGTACGTGCTCCGTGTGTGTGAATGACATGTGGGATCCACATGTTAAAACCCCATAGGCAAAAAAGTGTGATTAATAAACTGCCCCAAGGAGTTTCGAACCAGGGGCATCAATATGTGATCGGGAGGGTGTAACCGCTGGGCTGATGCTGCATTTTGCACATAAATTACGCCCACTAATTTAAGAAATTTATTTACCTCTCTGCTCTGTGTGTCTCTCAAAAGTGGGACCCATCTATCGTTACTATCCGAAGCTGGAGTCCACGTGTCAGCAGTATGAACGGCGGCGCGCGACAAACTGCACGAGGTACACGACGCCACGACCCCATGCGTCCTCACTATGGAATGTGGAACGGCCGGGTAGGTGAGACAAATCGTCCCCCTCGGCCCCTCGGTAACTCCAAGAGGCAGCAGCAGTGCTTTTCTTCCCCAAATCAGGTAGAAAACCCTCGTCCTCTCCCACTCCAGCCATACCACCTCGTCCTCTCCCAAACCCTCCTCCCTTCCTCACCACCCTCCTCCCTTCCTACACCTTCCTCCTCCTGTCGTCGACCGCCGATGAAGCGCGGGCGTGAAGATGGGGTGGATGTGCCGGAGGCAACCATTGGAGCAGAGCAGTCTGCTGCCGTGGCTGCCGCCGCGGTCGGAGCGGCTAAGTCCGCCGTAGCGGCAATGACTGGCGGTGCAGCAACTGCTGTGCCTCCTCCCACTGCCATCGCAGCCGTCGAGCTACCTGTCGGCGAGCCTATGCAGGAGAAGGTCGGGGAAGAACTGGACGAGGAGAAGGAAAGGCTGAAGCGCGAGCTGCATGACCAAATCGAGGAGATGTACTACGAGGAGAACGCGATAAAGGAGTTTGATATGGATTTCAGGAAGGGCAGCGACTTCGACGAGGATGCCATCAACGAGCTCTCTGAGGTAGTACTATGTTTTTATCAGATTTCTTTTTCTTTTAAGTACTCTGTTTTTTCATGGCATTGGGGTTTTTCTTGTTAAGTAGATGAGCATCAATTTCATATGGGCGTGCTAGTTGTACGTATGTAGGATTGTAGGGATCTAGCATAGATTTTCTTGTTGGATGGTGGTTTTTGAATCTGATTCATTTTCTGATTCCAATAGATAGAACAAAAAACCCCTAGTATTGCTAAAACAGAGATTCATTATCTGATTCCATCACGGCATGCTTTATTGATTAAGTAAGCAAACTTACATCGTTCACAAGAGATACATTAATGAAAGAAGTGGGGTAATCAACCCAAATACAAGATAGATGATTGTCATAGCTATTTCTAGCGATCTCATGTGCGACACCATTGGCTTCCCGAGGACAGTGAGAAAATGCAGCAGTTCCTATCTCCACAACTAGATCAAAACAATCAGCAATAATAGGTGATCCTTCGTGCCACCATGTGTTACCTCCACTAAAAGCTTGAACAACTTCTAAGCAATCCCATTTTGCAATAATTTGATGATAGCCTACAGATGCTACCAAAGATAGGCCTTCTTTCATTGCCACCGCCTCCATCAAGCAGGCAGATGATGCATTTGGAATATAAGGGCAAGAACCCACAAGGAAGTTGCCATACTGATCTCTTAAAACAGCACCCGTCGACCCATCTCCTTAACTATGATATGATGCATCTACATTCAGTTTAAATTGGTAAGATTCTTGTTTTGACCACTTGATTATTTCTTTGACACCCCTGTTTTGCATGACAACATTTCCTTTTCTGATTCCAATAGACAGAACAAAAACCCCCTTGTATTTGTAAAACTAAAATTCATTTTCTGATTCCAATAAATAGAACAAAAAACCCCTTGTTTTGCATGACAACATTTCCTTTTCCAAGTTAAGTTCCTCCAAAGTATTTTCATCATTGGTATCATCAGAGTCACAAGATAAGGGATAAAGATAGTAGCCCATAGCTCCTTTATCAATTTCCTTCTGAAACTTATCAGGGTCTAACAATGTTGGGGAAGTAGTATTGCTGCTGTCAGAAAGAATAATGGTTTCTTGATTCCAGTAGATAGAACAAACCCCCCTTGTGTGTAACATGGAGGAGTATAATGAAGCCATTTTTCAGATTCCAATCAGAATTACACCTGTAACAAGTATCAAGTATCATTAAACCATGCCACATCATGAATTCTTTCATGTGTTAATTATGGTGCACTAATCTATCAATGCAACTATTCCACCGTCCATATTTATGCATGTCAATTTCTTTGGCTCAATTATGTATGTGCATATACGCCTTATTTCCAGCAAATAGATAGTTGTCATGTTAGACATCTGTACTTTTCAAACATTCTAATTATGAGCAATGTAGCAGAATAGATTAGCTGAGTTCTTCTGTGTGTACTAATTCACAGGAGGATGACGAGGATGTGGACTATGGCATGGACAACAGGCACAGCAAGAGCCGCTACACCCTGAGGCATCTGATTGCTGGCAAAATCAAGTACCGTTTCTATGGCAAAATTGGCTGCCCGTTCTGTTGCAAGGTGATCGATGGCGGCATAGATGGCTTGATCCAGCATGCCGTTGACACTGGCAATGGATATAGTAGGTAGGAAGCATAAGGCCAATACTCTGGCGAAACATGCGGCCTACGGACGCTTCCTCAAGATTGTCAAAGTCAATGAGCCGTACTACATCCCACCGCGCCGGTGAAGAAGGGAGAGAAGTGATGTGCTGCTAGACTGCTGCTGCTGCCCCAGGACCGCTGTGTCCTTTTATGTTATGTATGTTTCTTCGTTGGTCGATGTGGCGCCCCCGGCTCGATCGTACACTAATCATGCACGCAAACGTGTACGATCAAGATCAGGGACTCACGGGAAGATATCACAACACAACTCTAAAACATAAATAAGTCATACAAGCATCATAATACAAGCCAGGGGCCACGAGGGCTCGAATACAAATGCTCGATCATAGACGAGTCAGCGGAAGCAACAATATCTGAGTACAGACATAAGTTAAACAAGGTGCCATAAGATGGCTAGCACAAACAGGGATACAACAGATCGAATAGGCGCAGGGCCTCCTGCCTGGGATCCTCCTAACTACTCCTGGTCGTCGGCGTCCTGGACGTAGTAGTAGGCTCCGTCCTGGTGGTAGTAGTCGTCGTAGGTGGCGTCTGGCTCCTGGGCTCCAACATCTGGTTGCGACAACCAGCAAGAAGGGAAAGGAGGAAAGGAGGGGGAAAGCAACCGTGAGTACTCATCCAAAGTACTCGCAAGCAAGGATCTATACTACATATGCATGGTATATGTGTAAAGAGGCAATATCGGTGGACTGAACTGCAGAATGCCAGAATAAGAGGGGGATAGCTAGTCCTGTCGAAGACTACGCTTCTGGCAGCCTCCATCTTGAAGCAATAGAAGAGATTAGTTGGAAGTTAACCAAACAACAACGTAAAGCATAATCCTACCCGTCGATCCTCTCGTCGCCACCATGCGAGAGAGCGACCACCGGGTTATATCTGTCACTTGTAAGGGTGTGTTTTATTAAGTATCCATTTCTATTTGTCATGAGGTCGGAATACAACTCCGGGTCGTCCTTTTACCGAGGGACACGGCTATTCGAATAGATAAACTTCCCTGCAGGGGTGCACCACATATTCCCCAACACGCTCGATCCCCTTTGGCCGGACACACTTTCCTGGGTCATGCCCGGCCTCGGAAGATCCACACGTCGCAGCCCCACCTAGGCTCAACAGAGAGGTCAGCACGCCGGACTAATCCTAGGCACTCTGGGGTCTGGGCCCATCGCCCAGTGCGCTCCTGCACGTTGCGTACGCGGCCGCGAGCAGACCTAGCAACCCACACGATCACGGCGGTTACGTTAGCGCGGTCCAACACGGCGCGCGCCGCTCAGTCGCTGACGTCAAGAAGGCTTCAGCTGATACCACGACGCCGGGATACCCATAACTACTCCCGCGTAGTTGGTTAGTGCGTATAGGCCAGTGGCCAGACTCAGATCAAATATCCAATCTCGTTAAGCGGGTTATTTATGAAGTAAACGCGAACGCCGACCAGGGCCTGGCCCACCTGTCTCCTAGGTGGTCACAACCTGCCCTGTCGCTCCGCCACAAAGATCCACACAAAGGGCCGTGGGGACAAAGGTCCTTTCAGCCCCCAATCCGTGAATCACTCGCGGGTACTCTTCGAGCCGACCCGACTTTAGTCACCATCTGTATAGTATGCATATATGTATAGTATACACCCGTGATCACCTCCCGAGTGATCACGGCCCGATAGTATAGCAAGGCAGACTGACAAGAATGCAGGGCCAATGATGATAAACTAGCATCCTACACTAGGCATTTAGGATTGCAGGTAAGGTATCAACAACAGTAGCAACAATGACAGGCTATGCAGCAGAATAGGATTAACCGAAAGCAGTATCATGCTACACTACTCTAATGCAAGCAGTATAGAGGAGAATAGGCGATATCTGGTGATCAAGGGGGGGGGGCTTGCCTGGTTGCTCTGGCAAGTAGGGGTCGTCAACAACGTAGTCGGTCGAGGCACCAGCAGCTGCGTCGGTCTCGTAGTCTACCGAAGAGAAGAGGGGGAAGAAACAGTAAACACACGGCAATAATGCAACAGGGATGCATGACATGTCTAAACGTAGGGCCGGGGTGATATACAGCCTAACTAAGCGATTTAGTTAATTTAGGAATTTATCCGGATTTATTTAATTAGGGTTGGACACTATTCATTTATCGAAATCGGTCTAATTGTTCAACGTTCTCATAGCTGCGGGCGTCTGACGGAGATACCGAGGGCGTATCCGGGTTCGTATCGTCGTTCTGAGCAAGTTTCATGTATAAAATATTTTCATCGGAGTTACGGTTTAAAAGATATGATTTTCTAAAGTTTTTATTAATTTCTGAAATTGTAATTAATTATTTAATTCAACATTATCCGAAACAGTAATTGATGACGTCAGCATGACATCATGCTGACGTCAGCAGTTAATTAAGTTAATTACTGATTACTGTTTAATTAACACTAATTAGTTAATTAGATTAACCTAATCAGGATTAATTAACTAATTAATTAATTAATTAATTATTTTAATCATTTATTTTTATTTCTATTTTCTTAAAACTGTTTCTGGGCCGTGGGCCCCATTCGTCAGCGTCACAGGGGTTCGGGCCCCACTGGGCAGTGGCCCAGGGGCGGACATGTCCGGGGCGTGCCCCTTTCGGGACCGGACATGTCCGGTGCCCAAAGGGGACGCACGGGCGGTCGGCGGGCGCGGGCGCCGGCGAGGCCACGGCGGGGCCGGAGGCGGGGCGGCGGCGCGGTGGCTGGAGCGGCCGCGGGCGGCAGCGCGGTGGCTGGAGCGGCAGCGGGCGGCGGTCGCGCGGAGGCGAAGCGGGGGGGGGGCCGGAGCGGGCGGTTGGCGGCGAGGAGCGACGCGGGCGCGCGAGCGAGGGCAGTGGGCGGCGCGCGCGCGCGTGCGGCAGAGCGCGGCGAGGCTGCGGTGCGCGCGGGCGCGTGCGCGAGCAGAGAGGGGGGGCAAAGTCAGTCTTGTCTTTTGAGCGCTGGAAACTTTCCTGACACTTTCCGTCCAATCGAACTTGACGCCTTTATGAAGCAGGTTAGTCAGGGGGCTTGGCGATCTTGGAGAAGTTCTCGACAATCGACGGCAATAGCTGGCGAGTCCGAGAAAACTTCGAACTTGCTTGACGTTCTTTGGAGGAGCCCAATCAAGAATAGCCTGAACTCGCTCGGGTTGACGGCAATCCCATCCTTGGGGATGACATGCCCAAGGTATGTTACTTCGGGAAGCCAGAATTCCACACTTGGAAAACTTAGCATATATTTGATGCTCTCTAAGTTTCTCCCAGAACATCGAAGATGTTCAGCATGTTCCTCTTTGTTCTTGGAGTATACTAGGATATCATCCAAGTAACCACGACGAACTTGCAAGGTATTCCATGAATATATATTCATCAGGCGGGAGAATGTGGCGGGAGCATTGGTTAAGCCGAATGACATGACAGTGTACTCGTATGAGCCATATCGAGTAACGAAGGCGGTCTTTGGGATATCCTCTTCACGAACACGGATCTGGTGGTAACCCAACCTTAAGTCGAGTTTGAGAACACTGATGAACCCGCCAGTTGATCATACAGATCGTTTATCCGAGGAAGGGGATATTTGTTCTGGACGGTTGCTTGGTTAATAGGACGGTAATCTTGGACCAATCGGTTTGATCCATCCTTCTTCCTGACAAAGAGAGAAGGTGCTCCCCAAGCGGAGGAACTTGGGCGAATGAAACCCTTACGAAGTGAAGCGTCGATTTCCTCCTTAAGTTCAAGGAGTTCATGCGGCGGCATCTTGTAGGGTCGCTTGGCGATAGGAGTGGTGCCTGGTTTCAAGTCGATGACAAATTCGACAGCTCGAGCAGGGGGTATCCCTGGGAGTTCTTCTGGGAAAACACCTTGGAATTCGCGAACAACTGGAATGTTCTCGATGCCTTCAAGTGGTGATGCGTTTAACGCATTCAAGGCATAAAGTCTCGCCTCGGCATTTGTGATGATTTGAGCCTGGTAGCTATTATTCATCAGAAGGGTGTGAAGATGGACGATCTTCGTGGCGCAAACTATAGAAGCAGTATGCGCTTTCAACCAATCCATTCCGAGAATGAGGTCGTACTACAAGACTTTAGTATGAAAGGGGAGGCATGAAACTCCAGCCTTCAATTTCAACGGTGACGTCGTTGCTACCCATGGAGGTTTGACATTGACCCGCGGGGGTGTGTATTACTATTGCAGTGTTCATGACCTCACATTTAATGTCGTGTTGTATGCAAATTCTTCGACATGAATGAATGCGATGCTCCCGAATCAATAAAACAGAAGCTGGTACTGAATTAACAAGGAGAGTACCCATCACGGTGGCAGCTGGTCCTGAGCTTCATTGAAATCGGTGTGGTTGGCCTGAATACGCCCATAAGTCTTGGCATTGTTGTGCGAGGCTGATTGTTCCTACGGCCAGTTGCAGGAAGTGCCAGTTGGTTCTGGTTCTGAATGCAGTTCCTGAAAAATGACCTGGCTGCCCACACTTGTAGCACAGACTATCATTGGGATTAGGACAGGGCTCGGGGTGGTGGAGCTGGAAGCCTGGCTGCCTAGGTGGTGGAGGCAGGCGTGGTGCAGTATAGGACTGTCATCTCAATCGTCACGCCTAATCCGTGAAAAAGGTGTAGCTCGTGTCGGAGTTGTTCTGCTGATCATAAATCCGAACTTCAGCATAGTACTGTTCCTGGTGAACTCCGTAAACCTCATAACCAAGTACTCAGGGTACCACGGTAGCCAAGTCTGGTCATGAAGCGATCAGGACAGCTGGAAACCCAGGGGTATTACGAGCCCAAGTGCGAAGCACAAGCTGTGTAGTAGGACGCGTGGAAAACAAACGGTCCATCTGAAACAGAGGAAATTCAGGTTTGTCAAACGACAATAAGAGGTTTTAACACAACTCGGAGGAAGAAAGTAAACAAACAATGGAAAGGAAAATGATTATCAGACTAATCATCAACGACCAGGGAAATCGCACAGATATCCAGCTCTCCGGGTAGACAGAATTTACGAGATCCTAATGTGTCGGCATTAGTAACTTCATTTAACCCGAGTAGAAGAGAGATCAGAGTCCCAGGTTAGACGAGGAATAAAAGATCCTAATACCACCCCAGTTGGCAATGTGGGCCCGCAAGCCACACACCAAGTTAGTAAAACGGTTTTCTTTGTCTAGACTCAACTTCGGCAAGGAATTGGAAAGGGGGATTCCTACAGGCAGTCGGCTCTGATACCAACTTGTGCGCCCCCGGCTCGATCGTACACTAATCATGCACGCAAACGTGTACGATCAAGATCAGGGACTCACGGGAAGATTCACAACACAACTCTAAAACATAAATAAGTCATACAAGCATCATAATACAAGCCAGGGGCCACGAGGGCTCGAATCAAATGCTCGATCATAGACGAGTCACGGAAGCAACAATATCTGAGTACAGACATAAGTTAAACAAGGTGCCATAAGATGGCTAGCACAAACAAGATACAACAATCGAATAGGCTTTCTGTTTCTTTTTCCTTTTTTTTATTCTCTTTTCTCTACTGTTAAATGTTTAGGCCCCAAATGGTTTTTGTAAAAAGTGTGACCTATTTCATAAATACCAGTGCATTATTCCTTAACACCTAAAATTAGTTTGGACAAAACATAATTCCATATTTATTTCAGATTTAATAAATGGTTATTAAATATTGTCTTTATCCACTGTTTGAGGTTGTTCGAGTCACTTATCCAATTCCAATGATGTTGGTTTCAATTTTAGAATAGCCTCTGGAATATTTGTTATTTATCTGACATTTTAATTTCTATGTTGGACAACTTTTATATCCCACTTTCATTTAAATTTGAATTTGACTTAGGAGTTGAAATGCAACATGATGCTAATGATGATTATGCACTATTAATCATGATGACATGGCCTCATCAAAAGGGTGATCTCTGTAGCTTAATACAGGGGGTGTTACAAATCTCCTCCACTACAAGAAATCTCGTCCCGAGATTTAGGAGGTAGAAAGAAACAAAGCGGGGTATTCATCGCGAAGACGATCCTCGCGTTCCCAAGTGGCTTCATCGTCAGAATGGTTTGACCACTGAACCTTGAGGAACTTGATAACCTTCTGGCGTGTGCGACGCTCGGCTTGATTGAGAATGCGGACCGGATGCTCTTTATAAGAGAGGTCTTGTTGCAGTTCAAGCAATTCGTGATCTACTCCGCGGATAGGGTCTTTGAAGCAGCGGCGGAGTTGTGAGACGTGGAACACATCGTGAACCTGAGAAAGGTTCGGTGGAAGTTCCAACTGATATGCCACTCTACCACGCCTTTCAAGAACAGTGAAAGGACCAATATAGCGAGGAGCTAGCTTGCCCTTGATCCCGAATCGGTGTGTACCTTTCATCGGTGTGACTCGAAGATAAGCCTTTTCGCCAGGTTGATAGACCATATCTTTGTGTTTGCGGTCATACTGACTCTTTTGACGTGACTGAGCAGTCTTCAAATGCTCGCGGACAACGCGAACTTGATCTTCGGCAAGTTGGATAATATCCGGACCGAAGAGTGGACGTTCCCCAGTTTCTGACCAATTTAGAGGGGTTCGGCACTTTCTTCCGTACAATACTTCGAAGGGGGCCATCTTCAGACTGGCTTGATAGCTGTTATTGTAAGAGAATTCGGCATATGGGAGAGATTCTTCCCATTTCCTTCCGAAGGATATGACACAAGCTCGAAGCATATCTTCGAGAACTTGGTTGACTCGTTCAACTTGTCCTTGAGACTGAGGGTGAAAAGCGGTGCTGAAGGACAGATGAGTTCCCATAGCTTCTTGGAAACTTGCCCAGAATCTTGAAGTGAATAAGCTGCCACGGTCTGAACTGATAACCAGTGGAATACCGTGAAGTGAAACAATTCTGGACATGTAGAGAGTTGCGAGCTGACTAGCAGTGATCGTCTCTTTGACGGCTAGAAAATGTGCAACTTTGGAAAGTCGGTCAATGACGACAAGAATAGCATCATTACCTTTCTGTGATTTGGGAAACCCAGTGATAAAGTCCATTTCAACATGGTCCCATTTCCATTCAGGAACAGCAATTGGTTGCAGAGTTCCGGCGGGCCTTTGATGTTCTGCTTTGACGCGACGGCAAACATCACATTCAGCAACATAGCGAGCAATGTCTTGCTTCATGTTTGACCACCATAATCTTTGACGGATGTCTTGGTACATCTTGGTACTGCCGGGATGAATAGACAACGGAGTGTCGTGAGCTTCTTGCATGACCTCCTGAGTCATACCCAGGTTACCTTTAGAGGGGACCACTAGACGACTTTTAAAGAACAAGGTGCCAGTATCATCAATAGTGAAGAACGAAGGCCTTCCTTCAGCGAGATAGCGCTTAATCTTGTGGGCTTGAGAGTCATAACCCTGCAGCGTCTTGATGCTGTCCACGAGATCTGGTTTAGCAACCAGGGTATTAAGAGAACCCTGGGAAACAACGTGGAGGTTCATTTTGTAGGAACCTTTAGGAGGGGAAGCGAGTGCTCCAGGAGGAACATTGTGGAGATTCAGCTTTCTGAATTCTTCAATAAGCGAAGGTTGAACTTCGTGAAACTGGAGGTGACTGCAATAAGACTTGCGGCTCAAGGCATCGGCCATTACATTAGCCTTGTTAGGGGTATAAGAAATACCCAAGTTAAAATCCGCTACGGTCTCCATCCATCTCTGTTGACGGAGGTTCAGGTCTGGCTGAGTGAACAGATACTTCAGACTTTGATGATCGGTGTAGATCTCGCAACGATTACCGAGAAGGTAATGTCGCCACTGTTTTAGTGCATGGATGACGGCAGCAAGCTCGAGGTCATGTACTGGGTAATTCTCTTCGTGCGGACGCAATTGACGCGAAGCATAAGCAATTACTCTGCGGTCTTGCATTAGGACACCGCCTAATCCTTGACGGGATGCATCACAATAGATGACAAAATCCTTCTGGGAATCAGGAGGGGCAAGCACTGGGGCAGAAGTCAGCTTGTCTTTGAGCGTCTGGAAACTTTCCTGACACTTTTCCGTCCAATCGAACTTGACGCCTTTATGAAGCAGGTTAGTCAGGGGGCTTGGCGATCTTGGAGAAGTTCTCGACAAATCGACGGCAATAGCTGGCGAGTCCGAGAAAACTTCGAACTTGCTTGACGTTCTTTGGAGGAGCCCAATCAAGAATAGCCTGAACTCGCTCGGGGTTGACGGCAATACCATCCTTGGAGATGACATGCCCAAGGTATGTTACTTCGGGAAGCCAGAATTCACACTTGGAAAACTTAGCATATAGTTGATGCTCTCGAAGTTTCTCCAGAACAAGTCGAAGATGTTCAGCATGTTCCTCTTTGTTCTTGGAGTATACTAGGATATCATCCAAGTAAACCACGACGAACTTGTCAAGGTATTCCATGAATATAAAATTCATCAGGCGGGAGAATGTGGCGGGAGCATTGGTTAAGCCGAATGACATGACAGTGTACTCGTATGAGCCATATCGAGTAACGAAGGCGGTCTTTGGGATATCCTCTTCACGAACGCGGATCTGGTGGTAACCCAACCTTAAGTCGAGTTTAGAGAACACTGATGAACCCGCCAGTTGATCATACAGATTGTTTATCCGAGGAAGGGGATATTTGTTCTGGATAGTTGCTTGGTTAATAGGACGGTAATCTTGGACCAATCGGTTTGATCCATCCTTCTTCCTGACAAAGAGAGAAGGTGCTCCCCAAGCGGAGGAACTTGGGCGAATGAAACCCTTACGAAGTGAAGCATCGATTTCCTCCTTAAGTTCAAGGAGTTCATGCGGCGGCATCTTGTAGGGTCGCTTGGCGATAGGAGTGGTGCCTGGTTTCAAGTCGATGACAAATTCGACAGCTCGAGCAGGGGGTATCCCTGGGAGTTCTTCTGGGAAAACACCTTGGAATTCGCGAACAACTGGAATGTTCTCGATGCCTTCAAGTGGTGATGCGTTTAACGCATTCAAGGCATAAAGTCTCGCCTCGGCATTTTGGATGATTTGAGCCTGGTAGCTTATTATTTCATCAGAAGGGTGTAGAAGATGGACGATCTTCGTGGCGCAAACTATAGAAGCAGTATGCGCTTTCAACCAATCCATTCCGAGAATGAGGTCGATACTACAAGACTTTAGTATGAAAGGGGAGGCATGAAACTCCAGCCCTTCAATTTCAACGGTGACGTCGTTGCTACCCATGGAGGTTTGACATTGACCCGCGGGGGTGTGTATTACTATTGCAGTGTTCATGACCTCACATTTAATGTCGTGTTTGTATGCAAATACTTCGGACATGAATGAATGCGATGCTCCCGAATCAAATAAAACAGAAGCTGGTACTGAATTAACAAGGAGAGTACCCATCACGGTGGCAGGCTGGTCCTGAGCTTCATTGAAATCGGTGTGGTTGGCCTGAATACGCCCATAAGTCTTGGCATTGTTGTTGCGAGGCTGATTGTTCCTACGGCCAGTTGCAGGAAGTGCCAGTTGGTTCTGGTTCTGAATGCAGTTCCTGGAAAAATGACCTGGCTGCCCACACTTGTAGCACAGACTATCATTGGGATTAGGAGCAGGAGCTCGGGGTGGTGGAGCTGGAAGTCCTGGCTGCCTAGGTGGTGGAGGCAGGCGTGGTGCAGTATAGGACTGTCATCTCAATCGTCACGCCTAATCCGTGAAAAAGGTGTAGCTCGGTGTCTGAGTTGTTCTGCTGATCATAAATCCGAACTTCAGCATAGTACTGTTCCTGGTTGAACTCGCGGTAAACCTCATAAACCAAGTACTCAGGGTACCAACGGTAGCCAAGTCTGGTCATGAGAGCGATCAGGACAGCTGGAAACCCAGGGGTATTACGAGCCCAAGTGCGAAGCACAAGCTGTGTAGTAGGACGCGGTGGAAACAAACGGTCCATCTGAAACAGAGGAAATTCAGGTTTGTCAAACGACAATAAGAGGTTTAACACAACTCGGAGAGAAAGGTTAAACAAAACAATGGAAAGGAAAATGATTATCAGACTAATCAGATCAACGACAGGGAAATCGCACAGATATCCAGCTCTCCGGGTAGACAGAATTTACGAGATCCTAAGTGTCGGCATTAGTAAACTTCATTTAACCCGAGTAGAAGAGAGATCAGAGTCCCAGAGTATAGACGAGGAATAAAAGATCCTAATACCACCCAGTTGGCAATGTGGGCCCGCAAGCCACACAGCCAAGTTAGTAAAACGGTTTTCTTTGTCTAGACTCAACTTCGGCCAAGGAATTGGAAAGGGGGATTCCTACAGGCAGTCGGCTCTGATACCAACTTGTGGCGCCCCCGGCTCGATCGTACACTAATCATGCACGCAAACGTGTACGATCAAGATCAGGGACTCACGGGAAGATATCACAACACAACTCTAAAACATAAATAAGTCATACAAGCATCATAATACAAGCCAGGGGCCACGAGGGCTCGAATACAAATGCTCGATCATAGACGAGTCAACGGAAGCAACAATATCTGAGTACAGACATAAGTTAAACAAGGTGCCATAAGATGGCTAGCACAAACAGGGATACAACAGATCGAATAGGCGCAGGGCCTCCTGCCTGGGATCCTCCTAACTACTCCTGGTCGTCGGCGTCCTGGACGTAGTAGTAGGCTCCGTCCTGGTGGTAGTAGTCGTCGTAGGTGGCGTCTGGCTCCTGGGCTCCAACATCTGGTTGCGACAACCAGCAAGAAGGGAAAGGAGGAAAGGAGGGGGAAAGCAACCGTGAGTACTCATCCAAAGTACTCGCAAGCAAGGATCTATACTACATATGCATGGTATATGTGTAAAGAGGCAATATCGGTGGACTGAACTGCAGAATGCCAGAATAAGAGGGGGATAGCTAGTCCTGTCGAAGACTACGCTTCTGGCAGCCTCCATCTTGAAGCAATAGAAGAGAGTAGTTGGAAGTTAACCAAACAACAACGTAAAGCATAATCCTACCCGTCGATCCTCTCGTCGCCACCATGCGAGAGAGCGACCACCGGGTTATATCTGTCACTTGTAAGGGTGTGTTTTATTAAGTATCCATTTCTAGTTGTCATGAGGTCGGAATACAACTCCGGGTCGTCCTTTTACCGAGGGACACGGCTATTCGAATAGATAAACTTCCCTGCAGGGGTGCACCACATATTCCCCCAACACGCTCGATCCCCTTTGGCCGGACACACTTTCCTGGGTCATGCCCGGCCTCGGAAGATCCACACGTCGCAGCCCCACCTAGGCTCAACAGAGAGGTCAGCACGCCGGACTAATCCTAGGCACTCTGGGGTCTGGGCCCATCGCCCAGTGCGCTCCTGCACGTTGCGTACGCGGCCGCGAGCAGACCTAGCAACCCACACGATCACGGCGGTTACGTTAGCGCGGTCCAACACGGCGCGCGCCGCTCAGTCGCTGACGTCAAGAAGGCTTCAGCTGATACCACGACGCCGGGATACCCATAACTACTCCCGCGTAGTTGGTTAGTGCGTATAGGCCAGTGGCCAGACTCAGATCAAATATCCAATCTCGTTAAGCGTGTTATTATGAAGTAAACGCGAACGCCGACCAGGGCTTGGCCCACCTGTCTCCTAGGTGGTCTCAACCTGCCCTGTCGCTCCGCCACAAAGATCCACTCAAAGGGCCGTTGGGACAAAGGTCCTTTCAGCCCCCAATCCGTGAATCACTCGCGGGTACTCTTCGAGCCGACCCGACTTTAGTCACCATTTGTATAGTATGCATATGTGTATAGTATACACCCGTGATCACCTCCCGAGTGATCACGGCCCGATAGTATAGCAAGGCAGACTGACAAGAATGCAGGGCCAATGATGATAAACTAGCATCCTATACTAAGTATTTAGGATTGCAGGTAAGGTATCAACAACAGTAGCAACAATGACAGGCTATGCAGCAGAATAGGATTAACGGAAAGCAGTAACATGCTACACTACTCTAATGCAAGCAGTATAGAGGAGAATAGGCGATATCTGGTGATCAAGGGGGGGGGCTTGCCTGGTTGCTCTGGCAAGTAGGGGTCGTCAACAACGTAGTCGGTCGGGGCACCAGCAGCTGCGTCGGTCTCGTAGTCTACCGAAGAGAAGAGGGGGAAGAAACAGTAAACACACGGCAATGATGCAACAGGGATGCATGACATGTCTAAATGATATGCCGGGGGTGATATACAGCCTAACTAAACGATTTAGTTAATTTAGGAATTTATTCGGATTTATTTAATTAAAGTTGGACACTATTCATTTATCGAAATCGGTCTAATTGTTCAACGTTCTCATAGCTGCGGGCGTCTGACGGAGATACCGAGGGCGTATCCGGGTTCGTATCGTCGTTCTGAGCAAGTTTCATGTATAAAATATTTTCATCGGAGTTACGGTTTAAAAGATATGATTTTCTAAAGTTTTTATTAATTTCTGAAATTTTAATTAATTATTTAATTCAACATTATCCGAAACAGTGCTGCGATGATGTCAGCATGACATCATGCTGATGTCAGCAGGCGCCCTGACAGGGTGGGTCCCACCTGTCATAGACTGTTAAATTAATTAGGGTTAACTAATTATATTACTGTTTAATTAACACTAATTAGTTAATTAAATTAACCTAATCAGGATTAATTAACTAATTAATTAATTATTTTTATTATTTTTATTTTTATTTCCTTTTTATTAAAACGTTCTGGGGCTGGGCCCCACATGTCAATGGGCCAGGGGGACTTAACGGGCGCTGGGTACGGGTAACGGGCGGGCGAACCCGCTCGAACGGGCACGGGCGATGGGGCGCGCCAGGGCGCCATCGCCGGTCGCGGGAGATGGCCGCGAGGGTGCGCGGCCGGCGGCCACGGCGCGGCTGGAGCCGCGGGGGGGGGAGGACCGGTGGCCGGAGGCGGCGTAGAGGGGCGAGGTGGGACTGGCGGCAGAGGTAGGCGAGGGTGAGGCGCAGGCAGCGCGCGGGGTAGTGAGTAGGGGCCGGCGAGGCAGAGAGGCCTCAGCGGGGCGAGGCGCTGGGCGCGGTGACCGCTGGGCGACGGGCACGGCCGGACGGCGCGGCGCATGGCCAGGGCACGGCCCGACCGCGGTGAGCGCGGGGCCGGAGCGCGCGAGGCGTGGTCACGGCCGGAGCGGAGCAACGGTGGGCGCGGCGGGAGCGCGGCAGGCGAGCGAGAGAGGAGGACCGGGGGCCTCACCGAGGGAGCGTAGGGACGGGGCAGTGGAGCGCGAGGAGGAAGACGGGGACGACGGCGGAGAGGAGAAGCAGGCCGGCGGGGGAGCGCTCCGGCGACGGCGTCCAACGGCAATGGCAACGGGGCGGCGTCGGGCGGCAGGGTCGGGGCGTCGCGGCGACCTCCACCTCTCGATCCCGATCCAATCGGGGGAGAGGGGGGGATATATCGGGAGAGGGGGGAAGTGGGGGGGGGTGGCTGGTTAGGGTTTCCCCCCCCCATGGGGATAAGGCAGGGGATGGGGCTGGGCCGGCCAGTTGGGCCAGGTGGGTCGGCCAGCTGGGCCGCCTGGCCCAGTTGGCCAGGGGGGCCTTTTCTTTTCTTTTGTTTTTCTGTTTCTTTTCCCTTTTCTTTATTCTCTTTTCTCTACTGTTAAATGTTTAGGCCCCAAATGGTTTTTGTAAAAAGTGTGACCTATTTCATAAATACCAGTGCATTATTCCTTAACACCTAAAATTAGTTTGGACAAAACATAATTCCATATTTATTTCAGATTTAATAAATGGTTATTAAATATTATCTTTATCCACTGTTTGAGGTTGTTCGAGTCACTTATCCAATTCCAATGATGTTGGTTTCAATTTTAGAATAGCCTCTGGAATATTTGTTATTTATCTGACATTTTAATTTCTATGTTGGACAACTTTTATATCCCACTTTCATTTAAATTTGAATTTGACTTAGGAGTTGAAATGCAACATGATGCTAATGATGATTATGCACTATTAATCATGATGACATGGCCTCATCAAAAGGGTGATCTCTGTAGCTTAATACAGGGGGTGTTACAGTCGACTCTAAAACTTATGTCCTATGGTGGTTAATCTGCCGTTTATCTTAAGTGTTTGTTGCTACTCTGGTTTAGTGGTCTAAGTTGTTAATACTATTTTGCTGATGCATGTTAGGCCTTGTACAATGCTAGATGCTTAGGGTGGTGCTTAGAAAAATAAACCGGGTTTTTCTGAAGCACCGGTTCCTATTTCTATAGGAGAGACACCTAGTTAAGCATCTACCCTGTACAAATAAGCACCGGTGCTTAAGAAAAGCCTGGTTTATTTCTCTAAGCACCTCCCCTAAGCACCTTTCATTGTGCAAGGACTCAGCAACTCAAGTATCGTACGGTGGTCTATGTTATGTTTGCTGTGTTATTCTGCCATTTTACTATCGTACGGTGATGCATGCTAGGAACTCTACTACTATGACTATGGTAGTTATAGCTTGGCATGATTATGTTCAGTGTATAACTCAGGATGTTCCAGCCATATCTATGACCAGTTACAACTGAACTATGAATTAGTTTTTGCCAAAAGTAAAGCATGCAAATGATTGCCAATTCAAGCTTTGTACTGAGGATGCATTAGTTATTGCAATAAGTAGAGGATGCTCATGATTGCCAAAAGTACCTATTTCCACTTTCTGATAAGAACTAAACATGCATCAAATGATGCTAAAAGTAGAGCATGAGCATGAACATGTATCAATTGATGCTACCTATTTGTGTTTGAATGGGCTCAACAAAGCTGGTGATGGTTTAGGGTCTCTGCGTGACCGTGATGATAACTCAAGATGTTCCAGCCATATCTATGACCATTTATAACTCAACTATGCATTAGTTTTTGCCAAAAGTAAAGCATGCAAATGATTGCCAATACTACCTATTGCGAATTCAAGCTTTGTACTGAGGATGCATTAGTTATTGCAATAAGTAGAGGATGCTCATGATTGCCAAAAGTACCTATTTCCACTTTATGATAAGAACTGAACATGTATCAAATGATGCTAAAAGTAGAGCATGAGCATGAACATGTATCAATTGATGCTACCTATTTGTGTTTGAATGGGCTCAACATAGCTGCTGATGGTTTAGGGTCTCTGCCTGACCGTGATGATAACGAAGACACTTGTTTGGCTATGGTCTTGCTGTCAAATTTAAGTTTCAGTTCTTTAAGACTTTTTGTTTTTGATGCTTCCTCGGGATCAACATTCTTCCTCGGGCGTCCACGTGCTCTCTTCCTTTTGAGGGGGCCAGGTGTACCGGTATCCTTTTGGGAGTTGGTTGTGTCAGGTTCGTTGGAACCATCAGGATCGTTGATTAATTGTACGTCGTCTTCTGAACCCTTAGTTTCCACTGCTTGCTGGGCATCGTACACCTCCTTCTGTAGAAGAGAGAGCGGTGCGTTAGTTGAAATCATGAGACATATGAAATAAATGAAAATATCCTTGATGTAGCGCTAATCGTTATGGGGAAGTTATATGATTCGAGGCGAACCGCGTTGCAATTTGAATGCAGTAAGGCTGTACATATTTTCCACCTGAAAATATCTATCTTTCCCTATATTTGATAACCAACACTTACGTTAGCATAGCTTTCAAGCCAAACAAAGTACAAATTTAATTTAGGCATTCAATGACCTGGTTGAAATTATCGATCATTTTATCCCCGTTCCATGACAACATGTACTGTAGTGTCCAAACAGCACAGGAACTCCTGCAATATTTAGTTACATATCAGTAATCTTATTCGTGCTGGCAAAGAATAATTTAGGAGGTCGTGCATACTCGTCAGTCTGTTGTGGTATGTTCTCATAGCATGCTTTGGTCCATTCGGCAAAATTGATGGGTTTAGCTGGTGATATCAACCCATTCTTGACAGCTTCGTCGATGCACAACTGAATCGACTCCACCTAGTGTACGACGAGTTATACATAGGGTTACGGTACTTTCGGAGGCCATGTGCCATGCAGATCAAAAGAGGCAGCAAGAGAACACTTACAAGAGAATCTTCCTTGGTCTTGTCACAATGATTATTCAAGGAGTTCAGAATCTGAATCTCTTCTTTGTCAAAATTAAACATCATTAGCATCCAGTGGTTTTGGTGTACATTAAGTGGGACATGCACCTGCAGTAAAATTTGGGCTGGGGTGACAACCGAAAATTTTCATGTACAGTGCGTAAAGAAACTATGAAAGTGAGAAAAACGTGTACCTTTCGGTGCCCTACAAATTTTTCTGCTACACGACCAACCCACGAGCCTCCACGTCCATCAGGAACCACCCCCTTCATTCGTAAAAGCTTTTCGGTTTCTTGAGGGGATATAATTGAGGTAGTATCATTCTCAATTTGGCTAATGCGAGCATATGCCATAATAACCTGCCAAATTTTCATTAATACAATAATAAGACAGTAGTTGCAGTAATGATGTAGACTGGAGTACAAGGGGCTTACATCATCATAAATGTATTGCTTGCTCAAATTTCACTTCAGTTTTTCAGTTGTGAAGGAAATGTCTCCGATTCTAGCTATTTCAACAGGGTTGTATGTTCCGTGGATGAAAACGGCTGTCTCTATGTCCTCTTTCGTGAACTTGTAATCATTTTCAAAGATAGGCTTCATCGGAGTTAATCGTGGTTCCTCATTGTTTTGCGTCACATGTCTTGCAATTGGTGTAGTCGAAGTACCTACCATGCATTCGCTAACCCTAGGAGTTGTTGTCAAGGATGAATTGCACACATTTACTTGTTCCTACGATGAAAAAAGGTCGTTCATCATTACTTTGTTACTTTTAGCTAATAACGTGTTGGGCCATAATGATCACATGCACGCCTGCTTTCTGTGACACTGATTGTCGGCTGCTTGTAAATTGGTATTTTAATTCCTGTAACAATGGAAACAACAATGAATATGAAGGAACATATGCATACAAAATATAAAATGCACAGTATGACATACATGGAGTTCCCTCCTTAAGTCTTT
The DNA here is from genome assembly GCA_011799875.1 of Thinopyrum elongatum. NCBI lineage: Eukaryota > Viridiplantae > Streptophyta > Magnoliopsida > Poales > Poaceae > Thinopyrum > Thinopyrum elongatum. Next base: position 120,834,177 of record CM022298.1, read on the forward strand.
GATTTCGTCCTCGGCCTTCGACAACCTAGGATTACTGCCAGTTTTACTCTTTATGTCGATCAAGTCTTCACTCATCGTGATGTATTTGGCATCAAATCTGTGCTCAATTTCCATTAACTTCTTGCCTACCTTCTTTTCATGATCAGAAAAACGTGCATTCATGGCTTCAAATATCATGTCCATCTGTGTAAACAAAATTAAAGCCCATTGATAACAATAGCTAAATGATTGAGGTTCGATGTCACCTTTTTGTGATATTGCAAAAACAAATCGTCTTTGGAGCGCATACTTGCTGGCTACTAACTTGCTGTCCTTGTGATTGTGCTCGATACGAATCATGGTCTTCCACATGTTCATATTTTTTTCTTGGAGGATTATTTGAATTCTCTGACGGTCGTTGAGGAGCACAAATTTCCATGACAACCTTTTTTATAATACAGAATGAATCATTACTAGCAACTAAAAAATTGGTTATAGAAAGTTCAATTGTAGATAGGTACCAGCCCGTTATGAAGACCTCTTTTCTCGTAAGCATCGCTTCTTAAAGTAGCCAAGCTTTCGTCCCATTGTGCGAGCAATGGAGGGGGTCTACAAGGATACATCAATCATCCACTACGCACATGCTCCCAGTACCAAAACTACACAATAAATTAGTTCATCACCATACAAATATGCAACAGAACAATAATTACATTACAGGATGTTAAGTAGTGATCTAGCACTAACCTGGAGCAGAATTAGATTTCCTTGTAGACTACCTTGATCTAGATGTGTAAACTTGTGAATGGACTTGAACAAGTGATTAAGTGTGAAACATCCTCAGTTAAATTTCCGAAGGTTTTCAAGATCTTCAACAAGGTTGAGAAATTTCGAGTCCACATAATGTTGTGCTGTTGGTGCTAGAACAACTCCAACTGCGTACAGAATGAACCGTCTCAGGAAATTGTCGTCTGGGGCTTTGGAAGCTCGGATCACCTTTTCAAGGTCAGGAATCAAAATTTGCCTGTTGTTTGCATAGGCCGTAAACAATTGTTGGTCGGTTTCCCTTTGCAGATGTGGCTCTACATCCTCCCCTTCTATCGGAATGCCAAATATACAGTGCACGTCCTCTTTTGTTATTGGAATTGGCGTTTTACCGATGGTAATGGATTGCGTGTCACTATCGATGCTCTTGGCTAGTCTTACCAACATTATGCGCCGTAGATTCACTTCATGCATCTGGGTTAGACCGCCAAGACTGGTTTCTGATATGATGTACTTTATGTGGTCTGCTGACAACAGTTTCATGGTTTTTGCGAACCTTGTCTGTGAGCATGCCAACTTCATATGACCATGCTTTTCGGCGAGTTCCTGGTACATGCCATTAAAATTTAGTGAGTATACATGCAGTATGTGTACGAAAAGATTGTACACAAACAGTCAATTACTTACCGCATCGGTAGTTTCGGAGATGGGCTTTTCTCCATTACGAAGACTTGTATCTGAAACTGACATTGCTGGCTCGTATGCAATGATACAAACTGGGTCAAGTAATGTGAAGAAAATATTGAAAAATGTATAACAAAATTAGCAGTCAACTAATTTTAACAAAATTAACTGGGTCATTTAACATATGATCCACTTATGAGTTTAAGCACACAACCTATTTGGTCATGCATAAAATAAGCGCAGTTTAACAAGGGTATCCAATTGCTTAACCACGTGAAGTTGTGCAAAACCTATGAGGGTTCAACTACTAAAGGAGCGGCCGATAACGATTAAAAAAAGCTACGATCAGGTAATACCTTCTCTCGGAGACGGCGACGCTGAGTTGATGGTGGCGGATAGTGCGTCGCAAACTATAAGTGCCGCTATAGCACGGTCGACGGTGGCAAGGATAAACTGCGCGTTCACGCGAGGAGGAGGCGGCGAGAAGAACACTGAAGTCCGACCCCTCAGATCACGTTGGCGGTGGGCGGTGATCGGTGGACGGCGACTCCTGTATTCCGTGTGAGCCCGGTGTCTCCGATCTGATCTTGCAGCGGTCGTGGGAGGTGCGGATGGCCCGGGTGGTTAGAATGAGGCACTGTAATCACGGGATTTAGGGAGGGGTGGGCCGCGTGAGTTATGTGAGATTTCAATAATATCACAATGATATCCAAAAAATTCTAGAAAATCTTGTCCTTATTTTTTAAGGATTCAAAATGGTTTTTTCGTGTCGCATATGCCCGAAAAATGCCATACGTGACAAAACTTGCAAAAAATGTTGAAAATGGTCCACACTTGGCGTATACATCTACTAATGACCGAAAAAAAATCCCGCATGTGACGAAACTTTCAAAATTTGTTGAAGATGGTTCAAACATGGCAAGTAGCCCTAACATGGCCATGACTTGTCACCCTGAAATGTTGGGTTGGTTTCATACAGGTGAGCAACCCAGCTAGTGCTCTCGGGGTGGTGACAGGCTATCCCCGAAATGCGCGTCTCAGAGATCCTACTTGCGTATACATCCACTAATGATCCCAATTTTGCTGCATGGCATCCCATGACCACATAGAGCATGCATGCATAATGCTTTTCATGTTGGGCAAAATTTGGAATGTTTTCCCATCTACGGAACAAAAATGACTAGTAAACGGCTCTCGGGAGGTCTACCCCCCCATACACACACACACAGACATACATCCAAAGGGGTAGCACATGATCCCTTCCACTATGTTTGTCTTACGGTGGACCTAGTTGACATACCGGAAGTAGCCCTAACATGGCCATGACTTGTCACCCTGAAATGTTGGGTTGGTTTCATACAGGTGAGCAACCCAGCTAGTGCTCTCGGGTTGGTGACAGGCTATCCCCGAAATGCGCGTCTCAGAGATCCTACTTGCGTATACATCCACTAATGATCCCAATTTTGCTGCATGGCATCCCATGACCACATAGAGCATGCATGCATAATGCTTTTTATGTTGGGCAAAATTTGGAATGTTTTCCCATCTACGGAACGAAAATGACCAGTAAACGGCTCTCGGGAGGTCTACCCCCCCATACACACACACACACAGACATACATCCAAAGGGGTAGCACATGATCCCTTCCACTATGTTTGTCTTAGGGTGGACCTAGTTGACACACCGGAAGTAGCCCTAACATGGCCATGACTTGTCACCCTGAAATGTTGGGTTTGTTTCATACAGGTGAGCAACCCAGCTAGTGCTCTCGGGGTGGTGACAGGCTATCCCTGAAATGCACGTCTTAGAGATCCTACTTGCGTATACATCCACTAATGATCCCAATTTTTTTGCATCGCATCCCATGACCACATAGAGCATGCATGCATAATGCTTTTCATGTTGGGCAAAATTTGGAATGTTTTCCCATCTACGGAACGAAAATGATGAGTAAACGGCTCTCGGGAGGTCTACCCCCCCCATACACACACACATAGACATCCATCCAAAGGGGTAGCACATGATTCCTTCCACTATGTTTGTCTTAGGGTGGACCTAGTTGACACACTGGACGTAGGTAGAGCGTTGGTCTACAGTGGATTCCCTCCCGTAGCATTAATCCGGTCCATCCACTGGCTCGGCCGACAAACTTCGTGCCACATTGTCCACTTTCTTAAGCACCCACATCATTAAGGGTGTGGAATGCACACAAGTTATTTCCATGGCCTCCCGTGACCAAATCAAGCAGGCATGCACAATGGTTTTCAGTCAGGACTACTTAACCCTTTGTATGGATTTTCTCGGTAAAAAATGACCGAAAAAATGCCGCGTGAGACGAAACTTTCAAAATTTGTTGAAGATGGTTCAAACTTGGCAAGTAACCCTAACATGGCCATGACTTGTCACCCTGAAATGTTGGGTTGGTTTCATACAGGTGAGCAACCCAGCAAGTGCTTTCGGGGTGGTGACAGGATATCCCCAAATGCGCGTCTCAGAGATCCTACTTGCGTATACATCTACTAATGATCCCAAATTTTCTGCATGGCATCCCATGACCACATAGAGCATGCATGCATAATGCTTTTCATGTGGGGCAAAATTTCAAATGTTTTCCCATCTACGGACCGAAAATGACCAGCAAACGGCTCACGGGAGGTCTCCCCCATCCCACACACAAACATCCATCCAAAGGGGTAGCACATGATCCCTTCCACTATGTTTGTCTTAGGGTGGACCTAGTTCACACACCGGACGTAGGTCGAGCTTTGGTCTATAGTGGATTCCCTCCCGTAGCATCTATCCGGTCCATCTGCTGGCTCGGTCGACAAACTTCGTGCCACATTGTCCAAATTGTCCACTTAACCCTTTGTATGGTTTTTTTTCTGTAAAAAATGACCGAAAAAATGCCGCATGTGAAAAAACTTGCAAAATTTGTTGAAGATGGTAAAAATTTGGCGTGTAACAACTAACAATGGTATGCAACCAATCTGTACCTATCGTTTGGCATGCAACAAACCAAGTAGCCACTAATTGCGCCCAAAAATATCTCGTAATGATCTTTTCCGTGACAAACGGGGCAAGAAGCGCTCGTTAAGTTGGCAGCTGAGATTCTCCTCCTTTAGGTCTCCTTACCACGAACCAACTAATCTCCTCACCCCCATTCATCCAGATTTCACCATCTTCAAAGCTTTCTGCATCGCCGCCCCTCTCTCTTACCTGAGCTTCCCCGGCGATCTTCCGAGGCATTGTTTCGGGCCGCTCTGCTTCGACCGACAATGGCCACAGAGATGAACGCGGTAGGTGTTTCAAGTACAGAATTAGTCAGATCTGATTTCAATAAGCCCATATCTGTATGATAGTTGTGATGATGTGCTCGTTGTCGAATCATAGTGTGACATCTGTTTCGACACCAAGGGTTTGTGCACCAGTGACAATAATCCGATGAATTCTTTCACTGTCACCCTGCGTGATGGATTTGCAAACAGGACAGTAAGTTCCATTCTCAAATTTTCATATAAGCTTTAATGAGAAATTTACTACTCCCTTTGCCCAAAAATTGTTGTCTTAGAATTGTATATATACGAACGTACGCACTCACGTTTTAACATCCGTGTGTAGGCAAATCTTAGACAACAATTTTGCGACGGAGGTAGTACTATTTTTCTTGTCAGTTGCTTGCATGTACATTAGTTAATTCAGAAAATAATTTTGTACGTGCATGTAAATTAAAAACTTGTAGGGGCTTTTATGATATTTCTGTTCTCAACTGTAGTAAACTACTCTTGTATCTTTTTATTTGTGGCATAATTCCATATTTTGATTGGACCAGCCCCTTGTATTACTACGTAGATTATATGTATTGACTCTTGTAAATATTCTACTCAGGTTATCCCCTGCTATAGCAGATACAGTTTCACGAATAAATTCAGAATTCCCATGGGCCACAATGGGAATTTTCATGCAAGGTTCGCCACCACAGAGGGGTTTGAATTCCCATGTGACATTAACAACGAAAATGGGCTGAAAATTATTTCTGGAAATTCTTGGAAGGAATTTGTTAGAGTGTACACACTTTGTGTGGGCCAGGAAATTATGTTCAATTTGGTCAACTCTCATCTACCAACTAGCCTTGTCACCACTGGAAATCTGCCTATCATTCATCCAAGTAAGACAAATTCTTGTTCCTTCAAGTTCACTTTGTACTATTACTGTTTCACATACCATAGGTTCTAAATTTAATTGTGTGTGATATAATATTGTAGCATACTACCAATTGTCCAATGAGAAAAGATATATTATTGACAATATCGCTGTCACTGAGGGAACACATTTCAATTGGAGAATGATGGAGCTTGTCATTCGCCAAGTGATGAACCTTGACATGTTAGTCGAGCATCATGATGCTGGAAACTACGACGAAGGAAGAGCGTATGGATTTCTCCACTGGTACAGTGAGGTGCTATACAAACGGTTTTTAACCCCTTTCCGCGACGGCGTTCTGAACCGTCGCCTAGTGAGTGACTGCGATGGGGGGTCCTTCCCACACGACCCAGAAACCGTCGGGGATAGGGAGCCTTGATGCATACAGTTGTCCCTATATAACCGTTTCTGATATCTCGAATATCCCAAACGCTTCATCCTTGCTACTCGTTTGTGCTCGCATTGCCATCGCAGTCGTAGTTTTGTGGTTTTACCTAAAACCAGACACATTCCAGGCACGGGAGTTTTCCAGGCACGTACCAAACTGGCTCTACGTTTACGATGCCTGGCACATCACAAACAGTTCATGATTGTAAACCGTGTACGATAGGTAGACAATCACACACATTTAGTTTTCCCGCACCGTTTGTGATAGTGTCTGACATCACACACGCTTTGCAAACGACAACTGTGTGCATTGTTACACACGTTTCCTCTTCGTGAACCATGTCGGATTATGATGTATATTGCACACGCTGTGCTTTATAGACCGTGCGTGCCGTAATGACCTGCACACCGTAATTTCACCCTAATTTAATTGCTGCTATTTAAAATTGTACCTAATTTGAACTTGAAAGTAGGCTATAGCTTTATTCATATCCATCAGGATGTGGAACCCCTTCAAGATGCTAAGGACACATATTGGCTCAAGCTCAAGACTCTACTCTTTTCATTTTAGTGATCCAGGATCACATTGAGTCCATAGGAAAGCCAATACTATTAAAAGGGGATGAGGTGTTGCTTAATGGCTTTCTTGCTCAAAGTGCTTAGTGATATGCTCCTAAAGCCCTCAACCACTTTCTCATTTCCAAATATGTCCTAAACCTAAAGTCAAACTCGGCCCCACCAATTTGATCTATCCGGCGCCACCGAGTTCACTTGATATAGCCACTGCCAGAAACCCTAATCAGTTCGGTCTCACCGATGGGATCTCGGTCTCACCGAGATGGGCTTGCAAACTCTCTGTTGCCTACTGCAATTATTTCGGTCTCACCGAAATAGGTAGTCGGCCCCACCGAGTTTGCTTGGCCAACTCTCTGTTTGCTTATTACTAAAATCGGTTTCACTGAGTTTGTGTAATCGGTCAAACCGAGATGAGGTTTTACCCTAACCCTAGCACATCGGTCCCACCGACTTGATCATATCGGTCCCACCGAAAATCATAACGTTCACATTTTGAACTAAATCGGTCTGACCGAGTTTCACTATTTGGTCCCACCGAGTTTGGTAAATTGTGTGTAACGGTTAGATTTTGTGTGGAGGCTATATATACCCCTCCACGCTTCCTCCATTCGTGAGGAAAGCCATCAGAACATGCCTACACTTCCAGCATTCATTTTCTAAGAGAGAACCACCTACTCATGTGTTCAGACCAATACATTCCAATCCAACCATAAGAATCTTGATCTCTAGCCTTCCCCAAGTTGCTTTCCACTCATATCATCTTTCCACCAAATCCAAATCTGTGAGAGAAAGTTGAGTGTTGGGGAGACTATCATTTGAAGCACAAGAGCAAGGAGTTCATCATCAACACACCATCTATTACCTTTTGGAGAGTGGTGTCTCCTAGATTGGTTAGGTGTCACTTGGGAGCCTCCGTCAAGATTGTGGAGATGAACCAAGGAGTTTGTACGGGCAAGGAGATCGCGTACTTCGTGAAGATCTACCCTAGTGAGGCAAGTCCTTCGTGGGCGATGGCCATGGTGGGATAGACAAGGTTGCTTCTTCGTGGACCCTTCGTGGGTGGAGCCCTCCGTGGACTCGCGCAACCGTTACCCTTCGTGGGTTGAAGTATCCATCAACATGGACGTACGATAGCACCACCTATCGGAACCACGCCAAAAATCTCCGTGTCTCCAATTACGTTTGCACACTCCAATCCCATCCCTTTACATTCTTGCAAGTTGCATGCTTTACTTTCCGCTGCTCATATACTCTTGCCATGCTTGCTTGATATGTATTGTGAATGTTTAAACTTGTGCTAAAACTCCACCTTAACTTGAAGAACTTAAAAATTGCCACCTTTATTTGTTGAGGGTCTAATCACCCCCCTCTAGACACCTCTTCTCGATCCTTTCAATTGGTATCAGAGCATTGGTCTCCATTGCTTTGGTTTAATCACCATTGGAGGAAGATGGATGAGTCTACGATGGGGAGTTTTAGACGTAGGGTGCCTATGCTTGATGGGGAGTTCTTTCATGCTTGGAAAAATGAGATGCTTGAGATTTTCAATGAATATCATTTGAACAAGTAGATTGCTAGCCCGTGTGCACCCCTTGTTGACCCCTTGCATCCTACCCATGATGAGTCTATTGACATGATCCACAATCTTAGAACTATCAATCTTATCATTAGAGGACTGCCTAGAAATTTGATTGTTTGCTTGCCTGCTCTTGATTGTGCTTATACTATATGGAGATTTCTTGAGGAACAATTTCCAAACTACTCCTTGAAAAACTTAGATGAGATTCTTCAAAAGTCCATTGCTTTAAATAAGATGAGCCCTAATGATCCTAAGTTTGGTGATTGTCTATGTGAGCTTCGTGACCTTATGCGTGCCAAAGGAGATGTTGGAATCATTAGCAATATCATTTCCGAAGTCATTAGAATTCATAAAGACGCACATTGTCATGGTCATAAAACTAATGAATCACTCTCTCTAGGTAATGATCAATCACAAGACGATGTTGAACATGGATATTATGATAAGGATGATGATAGTGACTTTGATCTCGATGAGTCTATGAGACACTTTGGTCTTATGGCTAATCTTCACAGCTACATGGCTGGAGGAAAGGAATGGGTTCTTGATAGTGGATGTACCGATCACATGACCGGAGACAAGGATATGTTTCGTGAGCTTGCTGAAAACGACGGCCCTCGAAAGTATGTCACTTTTGGTGATAACTCAAAGGGTAAGGTGGTTGGCCTTGGTAAGGTGGCCATCTCACATGACAGCTCCATCCAAAATGTTATGCTCGTTGAATCTCTTGGATACAATTTACTTTCTGTATCTAGACTAGCCGATTTCGGTTTCAACGTCCTATTTACTGAAGTAGATTGCCAAGTGTTTCGAAGAGATAATCATAATATGGTCTTTACCGGTATACGTAGTGGTGATCTATACATTGTTGATTTCACTAAAAAGGCTCAACCTAGAACTTGCTTAATTGCTAAATTTTCTAAAGATTGGTTATGGCATAGAAGGTTAGGTCATGTGGGCATGCGGAATCTTGATAAGCTTATTAAAGGTGATCATATCCTTGGTGTTAAAGATGTTATATTTGACAAGGATAGACTTTGTAGTGCTTGTCAAGCAGGAAAACAGGTTGGAGGAAGTCATCCCGTGAAAAACATCATGACCACGAGAAGACCGCTCGAGCTACTTCATATGGATCTTTTTGGTCCCAATCCTACAAGAGTCTCGGTGATAACTCGTTCGGTTTACTCATTGTCGATGATTTTTCAAGATTTACGTGGGTGTTCTTTCTTGATGATAAATCGCAGGTTCAAAAGATCTTCAAGAACTTCGCTAGGAAGGCCCAAAATCAATTTGAAGTGAAGATCAAGAAGGTTCACAGCGACAATGGAACGGAGTTCAAGAACGCCAATGTGGACACCTTTCTTGACTAAGAAGGGATTTCACATGAGTTCTCGGCTACGTACACGCCTCAACAAAATGGAGTTGTTGAGAGGAAGAACCGAACTCTTATTGAGATGGCGAGAACGATGCTTGATGAGTACAAGATGCCAAAACACTTTTGGGCGGAAGCGGTTGAGACAGCCTGTCATGCCACAAATCGATTGTATCTTCACAAGCTTTTCGGCAAGACGGCATACGAGCTTCTCACCGGTAACAAACCCCAAGTTGGATACTTTCGAGTATTCGGCTCAAAGTGCTGTATTCTTGATAAGCATCATCGTTCGAAATTTGCTCCTAAATCTCATGAAGGTTTCCTACTCGGTTATGGCTCAAACTCTCACACTTACCGTGTCTACAACAACTTCACCTGAAAGGTTGAAGAGACGGTAGATGTGAAGTTTGATGAATCTAACGGCTCACAAGTAGAGCAATTGCCAATTGATTTAGGAGACAAAGACCCTTCGAAAGCAATCCAAGACTTGTCTATTGGCAAGATTCGTCCAATGGAGGTGAAGGAGAGTACCTTGTCCGTCCAAGTGGAAGCTTCTACCTCACGACAAGGTGAACCACGAGTTAACTCGGAAGCATCCACAAGTGGGACACGCCAAGATGATGAAAACGAGGATGTACACCAAGATGAACCTCATCAACCTCCTTCTCCACCTCCACAAGAGAACAACAACACCAACAACGAAGAAGGCCAAGAGGAAGAACAAGATGATGAAGAAGATGTTCCACCCCGACCCAAACAAAAGCTCTCACGAGTTAGAGCAAGAGTCTCAAGAGATCATCCCATCGAACAAATCTTTGATGATATTCAAACCGGGAGAATCACTCGCTCTAAAACTCGTTTGGCTAATTTTTGTGAACACTATTCATTCATCTCTAGCATTGAACCTATGAAGGTTGAAGAAGTGCTTGATGATCCGGACTGGGTGAACGCTATGCATGAAGAGCTACACAATTTCGAGAGAAACCAAGTGTGGACGTTGATTGAAAAGCCCGATGAGAAGCACAATGTCATTGGTACCAAATGGGTGTTTCGGAATAAGCAAGATGAAGATGGACAAGTTGTACGCAACAAGGCCCGTCTCGTCACTCAAGGCTACACTCAAGTCGAAGGTATGGACTATGGTGAGACATATGCCCCCGTTGCTAGACTTGAGTCCATACGCATCTTACTTGCTTATGCCAATCATCATGATATCACATTATATCAAATGGACATTAAAAGTGCTTTTCTAAATGGTGAAATTGAGGAGGAAGTTTATGTTAAACAACCTCCCGGCTTTGTTAATCCTAAGAAACCCAACCATGTTTACAAACTTCACAGAGCTCTTTATGGTCTTAAACAAGCTCCTAGAGCGTGGTATAAATGCTTGACTAAATTCCTTATTGAAAAAGGCTTTGAGATTGGAAAAATTGATTCTACTTTTTTTACTAAAAGGGTTAATGGTGAATTGTTTGTGTGCCAAATTTATGTGGATGATATCATATTTGGTTCGACTAACCCTCATTTTAGTGAAAAGTTTGGAAGGTTAATGTCGGAGAAGTTTGAGATGTCTATGATGAGTGAACTCAAGTTCTTTCTTGGTTTGCAAATCAAGCAAACTAAGGAGGGTACCTTTGTTTCCCAAACAAAGTATACCAAGGACCTATTCAAGAATTCAACATGCTAGAAAGCAAAGGTATGAATACACCCATGCCTACTAGTGGACATCTTGGCTTGACTAAGGATGGCAAACCGGTTGACCAAAAGGTTTACCGCTCTATGATTGGTTCATTGTTATATCTATGTGCCTCCCGTCCCGATATTATGCTAAGTGTGTGCATGTGTGCACGATATCAAGCGGCCCCCAAAGAATGTCATCTTAAGGCTGTGAAAAGGATAGTGAGATACTTAATTCACACACCAAACTTTGGCATTTGGTATCCTAAGAGGTCTTCTTTTGATCTTGTTGGCTACTCCAATTCGTACTATGCCGGAGACAAGGTTGATAGAAAGTCCACTTCGGGTACTTGTCAATTTCTTGGTAGATCTCTTGTGTCTTGGTCCTCCAAGAAACAAAACTCGGTATCCTTATCCACGGCCGAAGCGGAATATATTGCCGCCGGTTCATGTTGTGCTCAATTAGTTTGGATGACCCAAACTCTTAAAGATTATGGGATATATGTGAAACATGTTCCATTGCTTTGTGATAATGAAAGTGCTATTAAGATTGCTCACAATCCCGTGCAACATTCTCGAACTAAGCATATTGAAGTTTGTCATCACTTCATTCGAGATCATGTTGCTAAAGGAGACATCGATCTTAAGCATGTTCGTACCGATAAGCAATTGGCGGATATATTCACCAAACCGCTTGATGAGAATTTTTTTTGCCGGTTGAGAGGTGAATTGAACATCATTGATGCTTCAAACTTGGAGTAGAAACTCCATTTGGATACATGCAAGGCATGAGTTTTGACTAATCCTTGATGTTTCTCTTATGAAGATGATCATATGTCTTGGATCTATATTTGTACTCTTGCATGTCATCTAACCCTTGCAGGTACTTGGATAAGCCAAAGTCTATGAGATTGCAACTCACTCACATCTTGAGCAATCTCTACATCACCAAGTCTCTACAATATGGTGGTTGAAGACAAGGAAGCATGAATCCTTTCAATATATCCTTTGACAACTTCTTTATATCAAATTTCATTTGGTATCAAAATCATGTTTGTCATTTTGGATACACAAGTGCTTTTCCTTGCAAGACTAACCCATGTAGGAAGATGAACTCAAACTACAAGTGGCGCTCCCAACTCTTGATGAACTACATCAACCTTGAGCATCCCACACAAGTTCAACTACATGATCAAGATCAACACCACCACCCAAGGTATGATATTCCATCTTAGAGAAACTTTACCCCAAGACATGGGTTAAAGCAGCTCAACAAGATGAGAATACATCAAAATGCTTGAACAAAAATGGTAACCCCATTTTGAGCTTAAACGATGAGTATGACCTATGATCAAGTGTCTTCACTTGACTCCTAAGTCAATATACTCTAACATAGGTGACTTTGTCACCGACCAATTCTAGATGAAGCTCTCTTGTGTTTTTCTGTGTTTTTGCATTTGTTTCTTGCATACATATTCCCCTTTCAAAAAAAAATTCATCTAGATTTCTTTTCTTTTCTCTTATTTTTTTTGCATTCCCTGCATCCAATTCATTGCAAATCTTTCAGTTAATTCCTTGCAAATCCCTGTGAGATCTTATTTGCCTAAGTGAGCTGAGATGACAATTGTTTTCTCTCTGTGTTGAAATCAACCTCACCGATTTGTTCTTCTCGGCCAAACCGAAACAACTCGGTGCCACCGAAGCAAACAACTCGGAGTAACCGAATTCAATACTGAGAAAACACTTTTCCATTTGCATCCTGCATATTTGTTCCAGCTCCACTCGATGATTCTTGTCCTCTACCAGCATCTTATATTACATGTTGCTTTGTACTGTGACTCAAGGACCAATCCTACTTGACTCATGCTCCAGAAGATCCCTTCTTGGAAATTGATGTCAAAGGGGGAGAGAGAGCACATCAAAGCTTATCACATAAGAGAGAATGCACACCTTAAGCTTCTCCAGATGCTTATTTTCCATAGAGGAGAGAAGTCACATGTCTTCAAGAGGGGAAAGACATGTTAGTATGTGTTATGTTTATTATGATTGTTTTACTCTGATTTTGTTTTTGCTCTGATTTTCTTTTCCCTATCTTCTCCCATTATCTAATATATAAGATTCAGGGGGAGAGAGAGCTCATTTCTAAGGGAAGAAAATCTTTGGAATTCATTGCATATCTTTACTCTTTGGGGACATGTCAATATCCAAATAGAGTACTAAGTACTCACTCACTACATGTCATCCCAATCTTGGTACTCTTGTGGTTTCCTGTTCTTGCTCTGCTTAGTAGATATTCCTGTGTTATCTAACCTTGTTTACTCAGGTTCATCTCTTCCAAAGCCAGCTCATGACCGCAAGGTAAGTATATGCATCACACTCATGTGCATGATGATCTCTTGCTGATGTACATATTGTTTGCAAGAAGGAATCATGAACATTGAGGTACACTTCCTATATTCACACCATTTGCTCTGATGCATATAGCCAAGATACATGTAACTCATTGTCTACTCTATCATGCTTATGCATTCACATGGTATTATATTCTATCTTCACATGATTGCATACATGTAGGGGGAGCCTATGCATGTTACATGTCTTTCCAAAGCTTTACTTGCTATTCCTTGTATCTTTACCTAAAGCTTTCATGTATGTTGTCATCAATTACCAAAAAGGAGGAGATTGAAAGCACAAGTGCTCCCTGGGTGATTTTGGTAATTAATGTCAACATATCTCTTGTTGGACTAATACTTTTATCTAGTATATTTCAGATAAGTTCAATAGTGGAGTGGCAGGACAAGAGGATGTGGAACCCCTTCAAGATGCTAAGGACACATATTGGCTCAAGCTCAAGACTCTACTCTTTTCATTTTAGTGATCCAAGATCACATTGAGTCCATAGGAAAGCCAATACTATTAAAAGGGGATGAGGTGTTGCTTAATGGCTTGCTTGCTCAAAGTGCTTAGTGATATCCTCCTAAAGCCCTCAACCACTTTCTCATTTCCAAATAGAGAAAAATACACTAGAGGTCCTAAAAGTTTCTGGGCAGTATCACTTTAGTCCTAATTCTTTCAAAATACACGCTTAGGTCCTAATTCTATAGTAAGTGGTTCACCCGAGGTCCTTTTTTGCACGATCGTTCGCTAATCTGCTTGCGTGACACATTGACCCATGCCATGTCAACTTAGAGGCCACTGTGGTTGCTCTTTTTTTACATAAAGCCCCGTGTAAACCCCCATACTGACATTTCCGTGCCCACATTGTCGCCATGGCTGGGGCAGGGAAGCGAGAGACGAAGAGGAGCGTTGCAGCATCGTCGGCGACGCTGCCTCCTCCACAAGCTCCTACCGTCTAACCTCAAATCGGAGCAAGAGGTTTTAGGAACTTAATGAAACAGTGCAAATCGAACTAAATCAATGCCAACAGCTAGTGACTGTGGTAGAATAGAGGAATTCAAATAGCTACGGCACGATAGTGGCGAAAAAATTAGTTTTTTTTGCAATGTTTCCCATCTACTAGTGATCCTAAGTCGACGTGGCGTGCGTCAACGCGCAACCAAGCAGGCCAGTGAACGATCGTGCATAAAAGGACCTCGGGTCAACCACTTACTATAGAATTAGGACCTAAACATGCATTTTGAAAGAAGTAGGACTAAAGTGACACTGCCCAGAAACTTTGAGGACCTCCAATGTATTTTTCTCGCCTGGCGGTTGGGCCTCTGTCGACGTGGCATGGGTCAACGTGCCATGCGGGCAGGTCAGCGAGCACTTGTGAAAAAAGGACCCCAGTTGAACCACTTACTAAAGTATTAGGACCTAAAGGTGCATTTTAGAAGAATTAGGACTAAAGTGACACCCCGATAAAATTTTTAGGACCTCCAGTGCATTTAACTCTTCCAAATATGTCCTAAACCTAAAGTCAAACTCGGCCCCACCGATTTGATCTATCCGGCGCCACCGAGTTCACTTGACATAGCCACTGCCAGAAACCCTAACCAGTTTGGTCTCACCGATGGGATCTCGGTCTCACCGAGATGGGCTTGCAAACTCTCTGTTGCCTACTACAATTATTTCGGTCTCACCGAAATAGGTAGTCAGCCCCACCGAGTTTGCTTGGCCAACTCTCTGTTTGCTTATTACTAAAATCGGTCTCACCGAGTTTGTGTAATCGGTCAAACAGAGATGAGGTTTTACCCTAACCCTAGCACATCGATCCCACCGAGTTGATAATATCGGTCCCACCAAAAATCCTAACGTTCACATTTTGAACTAAATCAGTCTGACCGAGTTTCACTATTCGGTCCCACCGAGTTTGGTAAATTGTGTGTAACGGTTAGATTTTGTGTGGAGGCTATATATACCCCTCCACCCTTCCTCCATTCATGAGGAAAGCCATCAGAACGTGCCTACACTTCCAGCATTCATTTTCTGAGAGAGAACCACCTACTCATGTGTTGAGACCAAGACATTCCAATCCAACCATAAGAATCTTGTTCTCTAGCCTTACCCAAGTTGCTTTCCACTCATATCATCTTTCCACCAAATCCAAATCTGTGAGAGAGAGTTGAGTGTTGGGGAGACTATCATTTGAAGCACAAGAGCAAGGAGTTCATCATCAACACACCATCTATTACCTTTTGGAGAGTGGTGTCTCCTAGATTGGTTGGGTGTCACTTGGGAGCCTCCGTCAAGATTGTGGAGTTGAACCAAGGAATTTGTACGGGCAAGGAGATCGCCTACTTCGTGAAGATCTACCCTAGTGAGGCAAGTCCTTCGCGGGCAATGGCCATGGTGGGATAGACAAGGTTGCTTCTTCGTGGACCCTTCGTGGGTGGAGCCCTCCGTGGACTCGCGCAACCGTTACCCTTCGTGGGTTGAAGTCTCCATCAACATGGACGTACGATAGCACCACCTATCGGAACCATGCCAAAAATCTCTGTGTCTCCAATTGCGTTTGCACACTCCAATCCCATCCCTTTACATTCTTGCAAGTTGCATGCTTTACTTTCCGCTGCTCATATACTCTTGCCATGCTTGCTTGATATGTATTGTGAATGTTTAAACTTGTGCTAAAACTCCACCTTAACTTGAAGAACTTAAAAATTGCCACCTTTATTTGTTGAGGGTCTAATCACCCCCCCTCTAGACACCTCTTCTCGATCCTTTCAGTTTCCTCACTTGATGCTGGTTCATGAATATCTCATTGCCTCATACGCAGAAAGGGTCGAAGTGTGGATCTTTAGCAATGACATATGTACCTAAAAGCACCAAGTTAATATTAGAAGCTAAACAATAATTGCAAAATGATGTAGTACAACACTCCCTCCATCCCATTATATAAGATTTTAATACATGTATATCTAGACATCATCAGAACATTAAGGTAACACTATTCCTTGTTGCTATGTAGCCTGGGATTGCATATTTAGTCATTCAGTACAATGCATGTTGTTATGTAGCCTCAGATATATTAAATATGGCCCTAGTTAACCTACTGATAAATGGGTTACAGACATATTCAGTGAAATGTCCGATTCGACGATTAATCCCTTATCAGCCCCCATGCTATATGGTACCAGCTACCGATATCCTGAACAGTGAGTACATATAAGCAATGCGATGAAACTAACCTCGATGGAAAACATCACTGTTCTCAATATTGTCCTGTATGAGTACATATAACGGCATGTTAAGCACAACAGGCTAAACATCAACCAAATATATCCATGGTAGACAACATAATCTACAAATGATAGCTTCAGTGTGCAGGTTTAAGCACGCTAGTTAAGCAAAACAAGAAGTGGAAAGGTGTGTTAACTGCATCAGGCATACCATTTAAAAACAAGCAAATAGTCATTCAAACTGGTATTGTGCAGGTCTAAAGTACACTAGTTATTGTTAAAAAATGAAAAGGCATGTTAACTACAACATCCTTAACAGCAACCAAATATCGTAATTCATAGTGGTATTGTTGAAACTATTATTGATGAAATTGAACTGCACGGCAAAATAGTTGCACATATAGAGCATCACATTGTGAAGAACTGAAATAAACAAGGCATAAGGCCATCTCTAGCCGATCCTTTAATAGTTAACGGACTAAAACCCTTAGTGGATATATATATACTCCAGCAATTTTTGGCCGTTTCTAGTCGATCCCCTAAACTTAACGTTGTAAACTTCAATTTGATCAAGTTCAAAGCAGGTTCAACCGAAAGTAGCATGCATTCAAACATACACATAGATAGTTTTGCATAACCGAACATAAAACATAAATTTAAACTAAGCTAAACTACTTTCGGTCGAAGTGGAGGTCGAGCCAATCCTTCCTCGTCAGGTACGGTGTGCCGCGAGCCGGGTCCGAGCCTGTGCCGTCGTCGGGGTCGTTGGGGAAGACACTCCTCCACTCATCGATGTTGATCTCCTCGTCCTCGCCGCCCACCTCTACACCCTCCATGTCAGGACCCCGATTCTAAGTCACACTGATCTAGCCTGTAACACCTCATATCACTTTGCGGCCTCACGCACGGTATTCCCACGGGTGTCGCCTTACCATGGCCCGGGACCGTTTGTGCCTTTTGGCTCACGTATATGATAGTGTCGCTAGCATCCATATGACAGAGAACCCGGGCCGACATGGCTAGTCGTGAACCCAAAGTGGCACTAACTTACAGGGACAGGCATACATGACCCAGCAACGAACGTGTCGGTCATCAGCGAGTGAATTCGGGCTGTAGCAACTGGGCTAGCAGGACTCCGGGAATCCGGGCTGTAGCAGGCTAACAGGACTCCGAAAGACACCGCGTGACGTTTCCCCGAAGGGACAGACACAGGATCGAGGAAGGACACATGCCGGCCAGTCTAAGTGTTCCGGAGCAGTAGCAAGCTAACAGGACTCCGGTAAACCGGGCTGTAGCAGACTACCAAGGCTCAGTGGAAGCACCAGACTACATTTCCCCATAAGAGAGGCTACCAAGGGTAAACAACTAGGTTGTCGGATCCCACACATACCAAGCATTTCAATCATACACACAATATGCTGGATATGGGCAATTACAACATGGCATCACAACAAGACTCTACGACTCAGAGTATTTATTCATTAGGCTTCGAGGAGCCGAGTATTACAAACATGGGTCTCATGACCCAACATTCAGAGCATACAAGTCAAAGCACATGCGGAAGCTTAACATGTCTGAGTACAGACATCTACAAATGAAAAAGGCTGAGAAGCCTGACTATCTACCAGATCCTGCCGAGGGCACAAGATCGTAGCTGAGGTAACAAGCTAAACATCGAAGTCCATGCGGAACTACTAGCGAGACTGAGTCTCTCTGCAAAAAACATAAATTAAGCAAACGTGAGTACAAATGTACCCAGCAAGACTTACATCAGAACTAACTACATATGCATCGGTATCAACAAAGGGGGTGGTGGAGTTTAACTGCAGCAGGCCAGCTTTGACTCAGTGGCTAACCTGAACTACGACAGCAAGTAACTCTTTTGAGGTGGTGCACACGAGTCCACATATTCACCATATCAATACACCACTATGGATCCGCTCCCGTCTCCCTACGAGAACGCCATCCATGGCACTCACGCTTATCTTGCGAGTTTTAGAGTATCCACTTTCACTTGTCTATGAACTGTACAGGCAACCCAGAAGTCCTTTACCGTGGACACGACTATTCGAATAGATCATTTATAACCCTGCAGGGGTGTACTTCTTCACACATGTTTCCACCACTTAGCGTCTGCACACGACATGTGCTCGGCAGACTTCAAGCGAAAGCCGACGTGGGTGTAGACCACGACCTAACTAACCACACAAGTCTCTAGTCCAGGTTTATCGCCTATTCGGGTTCCATCCGCGAGGAGATCCGGCCGGGGTTTCGCTCATAGCCCCGAACGATGTGTGCAGGGTTCCCGAGACACCAAACGGGCGCTCGGTACACCGGGCCACGATGTATCTACCGCAACATAGCCCACCCCTAGGGTCAGCGCTACGCACGGCCCCCAACACATATCCTACAAACACCAGAAACTAGTTGCAACTCCTGGACAGAGGACAGGGGCGGTTAATAAGTCGAGCGGGGTCATATTTCAGGGCCCAACGTGTGGTAGTAGCTGTTCATGGATCACAAACACAGAACTCAGTTCCTGAGGATGGTTTCAATGAGACAACCCACCATGTACTCCTACATGGCCTCTCACCGCTACCTTTACCAAAACATGTTCACACACTTAGCTCACACACAGTAGGACATGTTCATCACCATTCCAATTCATTCCCGATGAATCAGACCTGACTCAACTCTAAGCAGTAGTAGGCATAACAAACAGGCATGAATGAGTAGGCACATCAGGGCTCAAACAACGCCTACTCATGCTAGTGGGTTTCATCTATTTACTGTGGCAATGACAGGTCATGCAGAGGAAAAGGGGTTCAGTTACTACAGCATGTAACAGTTGAATCGATGTTGTCCTAATGCAGTACAAGAGAGCAGGAGCGAGAGAGTGGGATTGTATCGGAATGAACAAGGGGGTTTTGCTTGCCTGGCACTTCTGAAGATAATATAGTTCTTCATCGGTGTCATCGAACACGTCGTCGGAACCACGTCTACTGAGAGGGAGCAACCACCGGCAAACACAAGAGGAACCACAATCAATGCAATGCACATTCATATGAATGATATGTCATATTAAGGTACTGAATTGACCTAGTGCAACAGTTAGTCATATTCATTGAAGTGGAATTCAAACCTATAGCAAATTCCATCTCCAAAACTAATTACTATTTATTCCATAATCATGAATTGTCCTATTCAGTGAGGTTAACTTGTTCAAACATGCATGAAAACACCATATTCAGATTCTTTGGATTTTTCTGATCATTTTTCATATATAATTTATTTCATTCAGAGCTATAGTTTATTTTCTATGAATTTTAGAAGTTTTGGACATTTTCTGGAATTTTCTGATTATTTTAAATCCAGAAAATGATTTACTGCATCAGCATGACGTCGGTGTGACGTCAGCAGGTCAACGGAGACGGTCCAGGTCAAACCTGACGCTGGGGCCCGCATGTCAGTGTCTAACTAACTAATCTAAGTTAATTAGTACTAATCTAATTCTAAACCAGATTAGTTAAGGCCCTGGGCCCACACGTCAGTGACCCAGGGGGGTCAAATCCCTGGTCAAACTGGGCTGACTCGCCGGCGTTTAGCTGCCGGCGAGGCCAGACGCGGCGGGGCGGTGCGGGTTTTGTGCTCCGGCGACCAAATGGACGGCGGAGGGCATCTACGTGTAGCTGGAAGCGAGCCGCGTCGAGGGGTGGTGGTGGTTGAGCTCAAGGTCGCCGGAAACGACACCGACGACGAGGTTTGCGGCGGCCATGGTTCGGCCGTGCTCGAGTTCCTCGCTAGGGTGTTCGGGAGGAGGAGCTGGTGGTGGCTACGGGTGCGCGGAGAGGTTCTGAGCACACTGGTGTGCTCGGGCACGGGCTGCAGTGACCGTGGCCGCGGTGGCGACATGACCGGCGGCGAGGAGCTACGGCCATGGCGGGGAACGGAGCTAGAGCGCGCATAAACGAGGGGGGTGAAGAAGGGTTTGGAGCAGGATCTCACAGCGGATCCAGCGGCGTGCTCAGTGGGCTCGTGGAAGGACGTACGACGACGAGGCGTTGATGGCGATCTCGGGCGGCCGGCGAAGAAGAAGACGGCGGTGACGGCTCCATGGGACGTCCGGCGTCTCGTGGCTTGACGGAGAGGTAGCGAGCGACGTGGCAGAGCTTCTGGGCGCATCGGCGAGGCGTGGGGTGGCTGGTGGCCGCGGTGGTGCTCGGCGGCGCGCTGCGGTGCGCTCGGGTGCGAGAGAGAGAGATCCAGGAAAGGGGGTGAGAGCGAGGGAGAGTGAAAGAGAGAGGCAGGGAGGTGCGTGGCGCCATCTGGAGTCGTCCAGGGCGTCGGCAGAAGCAGGAGGTGGCCGTCGGTGGCCGCGCGCGCGTCGACGGGCAGCAGCCTGCCTGCTCTGGCGGGAGGAAGCAGGTGACTGGCACTGGGCCAGCACAGTGCTGGGCCGGCCAGTGGGCTGCCAGGTGGGCTGTGCCAGGTAAGTCTCTCTTACCTTTTTTTTATTTCTGTTTTCTTTATTTCTGCAAGTTTGTGGCTTTTCTAAAAATACCTAGGCACTTTCAAAAATCACCAAACTGCTCATGCCCACTGTATAGAGTATATCCAACATGGAACATTTCAGTTTGGGATTATTTGGATATTTAAAATATTTAATAGCATTTAAATGTCCAAATGCAAATAACATAAGATTTAATTCAGTGACCCGATGATGTCCTAGAAAATTGTGCACCATTTTTGTCAGAGGTTCTAGACCAAGGCAAAGATGATGAACATTTTAGAAGGGCATTTCAGGTTCATTGAAAAAGATTTTAGTAAACCCTAGTTGTTTCCAGGGGGATGTACTAGGGGTTCTATCATCCCCATTTCAAGTTTCTGGAAAAATTTAAACATGATGCAACACTCTACTGCATGAACTAGCTAGGGTGTGACAACTCACCCCCACTCAAAAGAATCTCGTCCCGAGATTCAAGCGTAGGGTAAGATGAAGGGGGAACGCAAACTAACACAATCTTCACAATCCAGGTTGCATCTCATAAGAACGTTGATTCGATCACCATCTTTGTCTTGATGTCTTGCTCCAAGAACTCCAACCAACATGACAACGAGAGGAAAGGAAAGAACTCTAGAAGGATCGATCTCCTCGAAGATCAAACAACTCAGGATCAAAACATGGAATGAGACATAGCAACATCTCTCGAGCTGAGACACGAAGCACACATCCAAAGGGATGGAGTGAAGCAGATGACGAAGGTTCACTAGGTAGACAACAATTTCACGCTTAACAAGGTGGTGAACGGTTGTCAACGTAGCGAGGATTTGAGTTGCCATGATACCATAACGGGACACCTTAGGAAAAATGACTCGTAGACTTATTACCTTAAGTGGCAAAAAGAATTACTTTTGATATAGAGATCATTGGGACTCTCTATACCAGCCTAAGGCAAATCTTGAGCGATCGTTTGGAGGAGTTCGGTACAATGGCATACTTGGACTAGTATGGATGATGTGGATTACCTTGTTGAAGACAACACAAGGGATGATTTTGCTTATCACCGGAAATGGGTGGAATCCGTGGTAGAACTACCTTGAAGATGATCCTGATCAGTAATTGCTGAGAAGGGTAGTCCATAGTAGGATGGCACAATGGCGGTGCAAGCTGGAACAAAATGCAAATGCTGGGAATGATTCTTAGTAACTAGGGAGAAGCTCAACAGTAGAGAGTGATTCCACTGTTGGAATGGTTATAGCATAAC
Organism: Thinopyrum elongatum; assembly: GCA_011799875.1. Lineage (NCBI taxonomy): Eukaryota > Viridiplantae > Streptophyta > Magnoliopsida > Poales > Poaceae > Thinopyrum > Thinopyrum elongatum. Next base: position 120,856,783 of record CM022298.1, read on the forward strand.
CGAAGAAAATTGAGAGCAAATCCCAATTAATGCCAACGATAAACCCAATGTTTGCACGTGCTCTCAAGAACTTGAGCATTTCCATATTCATCAAGGTCTTACCAATATCCGTGTCAAGGATCCCGACAACACAACATACTACCCTGATGAATAGTGATGGACGATGCAGATGCAAAGGAAGATAACACCTTCTCAGATTTCACCTTAGCAAGGCCAAGGAAACAAAATCTGATGATCGACCGAGAGACATTTAGCACTCCGCTTCTAATGTTCTCCTTGATGTGCTAGCGTAACCCATTTATTGATATGGTTTGGTATCTAGAACATCAAGTAAAAGGGTCGGACTTCGGGAGCTCAAGAATCCATAAGGAATAACTACGGAAGTAAATCCTGCGAGATCCTTATGGGGAGGTGGCCAACTTCCTCAATCAAGATACCACAATGATAGGTCTTCCGGCTGGGTGTGTTGGCCACGACATCCACTTACCGGGTTACAGAGACCAATATTATAGCTCTTGAGAAACGTTCCAACCATCATATCTGCCTGAGATTCAGATCTGGTTGGTGTCAGGATATTCCAGACTCATCATGTCTGAAAGGAAGGATTGCAACACAAATCGGCGAGATGACATTGCAAGATTCTCAGGAAATGGACTACGGTAGTAAGCTCCAAAACATGAGCTGGTTCTGCTACACACATGTGAACATGTTGTCCCAGACAAGCATGACCATATAGTAGCCTTATAATAAAACACTACTGAGTTCAGGTGGGGAACCATCATCGAGGATATCGAAGTCTTGTGCATTACCATGGATTAGCACTTAACTCCTTTTCCTAGAACAAATCAGTCAGTGGCTTTGTGTGCTAGGAACACATATGGAGTGGAGGCGGCCAACCTATCAAACCATAGAGCACTTTGCACGTGCATGACTAACTTGGGATGATTCCAGAGGAGGCAAAACAACTTTCTCGAATTCACTGCGGCAACTTGCATCGAATGCACATGAATTAGAGGAAGTCACTTCTTTCATCCAAACATATGCTCCATGAGCTAGCATGAAGAAATGCTTACAAGAGTTTCCAATACTAACTTAAATGTTCAACATGAATCATGGACAAGATAAGGATGTTGTCGATGGGCTCAACAACAATTTATCAAGATTCCCATAAGATGGGGTTACAAGATTATGTGAACAAGATGATAGCATGGGTTAGACCAAAAGATATAACGGTGTATGCCCGAGGAAACAACCACGGATAAGACGACATTACAAACATCGTTGGTTCTGATTTGATTTGATGATAGCCCATACTCAAATCAAAGTTTGGATAAGATAATAGGTCCAACAATTGATCACAAGGATCAATCAATGAAAGTATCATCTTTCTTCAACACACACACAAGAGGATATCCCTTAGGAATGACCTGAGTCAGACAAGCTCTCATCTTCCAACTCTCCAAGTTGTTGTTTAGCTTAACCAACTAGCTCAGGGTATCCGACACAGATTCTTGGAGAAAGGGTGGTTTACAAGTAACCAACTTGATCATGAACTCAACATAGCGGTCAGGTGACAACCTGGTAGCACTTCCGAGAAGATATTCGGAAAGTCACGAACCACCGATATGTAACTAAGCTCGAGAACAATCTTGCTTTTCAGGGCAAGACGAAATGATCAAGAGAGTGATGGATTGACACAATCCTAACTCATTGATCGAAGGGTGCACCAGAAATATGGACTAGGTGGCACGATCAACCTTAGGGTGATGATTCAACAATCAACACGCTAAGAATGAGATTATTGTCCATTAACTACCAAGCAACGGGGTTGCTGGGAGTGTTTATTTCACACATCACGATTCCCTTGTCGGTATTTCGGTTGCAACAACACGTAGACCGAGGAATGAGGAACTATGGCGAGAAGTATCACTTCGTCAAGAATTCATAAGAGGTTGTGCAATTTTCATGACATTCTTGACATAAGACGGTAATACTCCGGGGTAGAACAGATCAAAAGCTGGATTGGCATTTTGATCTGCGGAATACAACCGCTTTGACCCAATCCTAGACATGGATGAGGTACTGGAGTTTGTTTCTCCTAGTCATTCCGTAATAGAATGGCTTGACGGACCACAAGAATAATAAGCATCGATAACACGAATGCACAACTAGTCCTGACTATCAATTGATAGACAGAGGGTCAGAATACAACTAAAGAGGGACAACTCAAAGGAACATATAACTTTTTTTTTGAGTTGTGGATGCATAGATTAGTATGTCGAACCAAGTTCAACAGGTTTCTTCCAGATAACCCATGCAGAAAGGTAGAATTGGCAGAGTCACAATATGGAATGGAGAACTCACCAAGAGCACTCTGGTTGTGATCTTTTGGTTCAACAGAACTTCTGCCATAAGTAGTTCATGGTATTTGGAAGAGGAAAATACCACGGACCTCGAGAACTGTCGCAAGGTTACTAATATCCTAAAGGAACTAGCAACACTATCAACATGAGGTAAGTAGGGTGAGTCTCGGGTTCAAGAACCCAAGAATAGAATGCCTACTAACTAAGTGGCATCACGGGATGCTTTCGGGAGTGATGGCCAGAATCATCACACGGAGGATACAAAGCATTGCTAGATTACTGAGTGGTTCTCTAAGACACCTAGGGTCATAATAATAGTTCCAACATATATGTCAAGGCAATGGAGTACCTCAACAGACCGTTAGTGTGCTTAATCTGGCCCAAAGGGACGCGGAAACAGAGGAAAAGGATTTTGCAAATGCATCAGATTGTTTGGAAACCTAGGATGACTCAGACAGCATAACGGCTGTAAATGCTCAAAAAGATTTGAGACATCCTGCAGAAGGGTGGCATAACCACTTAACATCACAATATCAAGGTTCTGAGATCACCTAGCAACACACAGAAGTAGTAGGAACTGAAATGAGGCTCAAATACAACAATCCTATGAGTCTACGGATTAGTAACACGTGATCCTGATAGATAGATGAGAAAGCCTAGTTCTTAATCCCCGTAGAAAAGAAGAGGTTGACTCAGATCAGAAAGGCATAAGGTAAAGGAGTAAAAAGAGCCTTACGTTCCCTTCCACAATCAATTCCCTTATATAACTAAAGCATTTCTAGACTCAACTTCGACCAGTTTGGCTTGGTAATCCTATAGGCAGTCAGGCTCTGATACCAACGCTGTCAGGACCCCGATTCTAAGTCACACCGATCTAGCCTGTAACACCTCATATCACTTTGCGGCCTCACGCACGGTATTCCCACGGGTGTCGCCTTACCATGGCCCGGGACCGTTTGCGCCTTTTGGCTCACGTATATGATAGTGTCGCTAGCATCCATATGACAGAGAACCCGGGCCGACATGGCTAGTCGTGAACCCAAAGTGGCACTAACTTACAAGGACAGGCATACATGACCCAGCAACGAACGTGTCGGTCATCAGCGAGTGAATTCGGGCTGTAGCAACTGGGTTAGCAGGACTCCGGGAATCCGGGCTGTAGCAGGCTAACAGGACTCCGAAAGACACCGCGTGACGTTTCCCCGAAGGGACAGACACAGGATCGAGGAAGGACACATGCCGGCCAGTCTAAGTGTTCCGGAGCAGTAGCAAGCTAACAGGACTCCGGTAAACCGGGCTGTAGCGGACTACCAAGGCTCAGTGGAAGCACCAGACTACATTTCCCCATAAGACAGGCTACCAAGGGTAAACAACTAGGTTGTCGGATCCCACACATACCAAGCATTTCAATCATACACACAATATGCTGGATATGGGCAATTACAACATGGCATCACAACAAGACTCTACGACTCAGAGTATTTATTCATTAGGCTCCGAGGAGCCGAGTATTACAAACATGGGTCTCATGACCCAACATTCAGAGCATACAAGTCAAAGCACATGCGGAAGCTTAACATGTCTGAGTACAGACATCTACAAATGAAAAAGGCTGAGAAGCCTGACTATCTACCAGATCCTGACGAGGGCACAAGATCGTAGCTGAGGTAACAAGCTAAACGTCGAAGTCCACGCGGAACTACTAGCGAGACTGAGTCTCTCTGCAAAAAACATAAATTAAGCAAACGTGAGTACAAATGTACCCAGCAAGACTTACATCAGAACTAACTACATATGCATCGGTATCAACAAAGGGGGTGGTGGAGTTTAACTGCAGCAGGCCAGCTTTGACTCAGTGGCTAACCTGAACTACGACAGCAAGTAACTCTTTTGAGGTGGCGCACACGAGTCCACATATTCACCATATCAATACACCACTATGGATCCGCTCCCGTCTCCCTACGAGAACGCCATCCATGGCACTCACGCTTATCTTGCGAGTTTTAGAATATCCACTTTCACTTGTCTATGAACTGTACACGCAACCCAGAAGTCCTTTACCGTGGACACGGCTATTCGAATAGATCATTTATAACCCTGCAGGGGTGTACTTCTTCACACATGTTTCCACCACTTAGCGTCTGCACACGACATGTGCTCGGCAGACTTCAAGCGAAAGCCGACGTGGGTGTAGACCACGACCTAACTAACCACACAAGTCTTTAGTCCAGGTTTATCGCCTATTCGGGTTCCATCCGCGAGGAGATCCGGCCGGGGTTTCGCTCACAGCCCCGAACGATGTGTGCAGGGTTCCCGAGACACCAAACGGGCGCTCGGTACACCGGGCCACGGTGTATCTACCGCAACATAGCCCACCCCTAGGGTCAGCGCTACCCACGGCCCCCAACACATATCCTACAAACACCAGAAACTAGTTGCAACTCCTGGACAGAGGACAGGGGCGGTTAATAAGTCGAGCGGGGTCATATTTCAGGGCCCAATGTGTGGTAGTAGCTGTTCATGGATCACAAACACAGAACTCAGTTCCTGAGGACGGTTTCAATGAGACAACCCACCATGTACTCCTACATGGCCTCTCACCGCTACCTTTACCAAAACATGTTCACACACTTAGCTCACACACAGTAGGACATGTTCATCACCATTCCAATTCATTCCCGATGAATCAGACCCGACTCAACTCTAAGCAGTAGCAGGCATAACAAAGAGGCATGAATGAGTAGGCACATCAGGGCTCAAACAACTCCTACTCATGCTAGTGGGTTTCATCTATTTACTGTGGCAATGACAGGTCATGCAGAGGAAAAGGGGTTTAGCTACCGCAGCATGTAACAGTTGAATCGATGTTGTCCTAATGCAGTACAAGAGAGCAGGAGCGAGAGAGTGGGATTGTATCGGAATGAACAAGGGGGTTTTGCTTGCCTGGCACTTCTGAAGATAATATAGTTCTTCATCGGTGTCATCGAACACGTCGTCGGAACCACGTCTACTGAGAGGGAGCAACCACCGGCAAACACAAGAGGAACCACAATCAATGCAATGCACATTCATATGAATGATATGTCATATTAAGGTACTGAATTGACCTAGTGCAACAGTTAGTCATATTCATTGAAGTGGAATTCAAACCTATAGCAAATTCCATCTCCAAAACTAATTACTATTTATTCCATAATCATGAATTGTCCTATTCAGTGAGGTTAACTTGTTCAAACATGCATGAAAACACCATATTCAGATTCTTTGGATTTTTCTGATCATTTTTCATATATAATTTATTTCATTCAGAGCTATAGTTTATTTTCTATGAATTTTAGAAGTTTTGGACATTTTCTGGAATTTTCTGATTATTTTAAATCCAGAAAATGATTTGCTGCATCAGCATGACGTCGATGTGACGTCAGCAGGTCAACGGAGACGGTCCAGGTCAAACCTGACGCTGGGGCCCGCATGTCAGTGTCTAATTAACTAATCTAAGTTAATTAGTACTAATCTAATTCTAAACCAGATTAGTTAAGGCCCTGGGCCCACACGTCAGTGACCCAGGGGGGTCAAATCCCTGGTCAAACTGGGCTGACTCGCCGGCGTTTAGCCGCCGGCGAGGCCAGACGCGGCGGGGCGGTGCGGGTTTTGTGCTCCGGCGACCAAATGGACGGCGGAGGGCATCTACGTGTAGCTGGAAGCGAGCCGCGTCGAGGGGTGGTGATGGTTGAGCTCAAGGTCGCCGGAAACGACACCGGCGACGAGGTTTGCGGCGGCCATGGTTCGGCCGTGCTCGAGTTCCTCGCTAGGGTGTTCGGGAGGAGGAGCTGGTGGTGGCTACGGGTGCGCGGAGAGGTTCTGAGCACACTGGTGTGCTCGGGCACGGGCTGCAGTGACCGTGGCCGCGGCGGTGACATGACCGGCGGCGAGGAGCTACGGCCATGGCGGGGAACGGAGCTAGAGCGCGCATAAACGAGGGGGGTGAAGAAGGGTTTGGAGCAGGATCTCACAGCGGATCCAGCGGCATGCTCAGTGGGCTCGTGGAAGGACGTACGGCGACGGGGCGTTGATGGCGATCTCGGGCAGCCGGCGAAGAAGAAGACGGCGGTGACGGCTCCATGGGACGTCCGGCATCTCGTGGCTTGACGGAGAGGTAGCGAGTGACGTGGCAGAGCTTCTGGGCGCATCGGCGAGGCGTGGGGTGGCTGGTGGCCGCGGTGGTGCTCGGCGGTGCGCTGTGGTGCGCTCGGGTGCGAGAGAGAGAGATCCAGGAAAGGGGGTGAGAGCGAGGGAGAGTGAAAGAGAGAGGCAGGGAGGTGCGTGGCGCCATCTGGAGTCGTCCAGGGCGTCGGCAGAAGCAGGAGGTGGCCGTCAGTGGCCGCGCGCGCGTCGACGGGCAGCAGCCTGCCTGCTCTGGCGGGAGGAAGCAGGTGACTGGCACTGGGCCAGCACAGTGCTGGGCCGGCCAGTGGGTTGCCAGGTGGGCTGTGCCAGGTAAGTCTCTCTTTCCTTTTTTTTTATTTCTGTTTTCTTTATTTCTGCAAGTTTGTGGCTTTTCTAAAAATACCTAGGCACTTTCAAAAATCACCAAACTGCTCATGCCCACTGTATAGAGTATATCCAACATGGAACATTTCAGTTTGGGATTATTTGGACATTTAAAATATTTAATAGCATTTAAATGTCCAAATGCAAATAACATAAGATTTAATTCAGTGACCCGATGATGTCCTAGAAAATTGTGCACCATTTTTGTCAGAGGTTCTAAACCAAGGCAAGGATGATGAACATTTTAGAAGGGCATTTCAGGTTCATTGAAAAAGATTTTAGTAAACCCTAGTTGTTTCCAGGGGGATGTACTAGGGGTTCTATCATCCCCATTTCAAGTTTCTGGAAAAATTTAAACATGATGCAACACTCTACTGCATGAACTAGCTAGGGTGTGACACTCCACGCCGCCGGCCTCGCAGCCTTTGACCTCGTCATCGGAGGAGAGCATGATAACCTCGCCGCCCTCCGCTCCGGCAAAGATCACCCGCTCGGCCTCCATGAGCTCCGGGTGCTGTCGGCGGAGCTCTTGTATTTAGGCCTCGTCGGCGGCCTCGGCCTCGAGGCGCTCACACGCCTCGCGGTCCTCCCGTGCCATAGCCGAGCTCACCACCCATGGCTCCGGCAGAACAAGGTCGACCAGACGTGTGTCGAAGGGGAAATTGAGCCTAGCCGCCGCGCCGTGGTAGCAGACCTGCCAGCGGTCGTACTCCATGGCCGCGAGCTCGGCCGTGTGGAAGCTACAGAGCCACTGGCGGGTGTGAGTCTCCCGATCCGTAATCTCGGCGACCAACGTCCTCCACAGCCACTGCCGGACCCCGAGGTAGGACCTCGTCGGCGGCCGGACCCGAGGGAGGACGGGGAAGTCCTCGAACTGGCGTAGGGGCGCGGCAGCGGGCGGATCAGGCGACCAGCGACGGCGGATCGATAAAGAGCCCACGGAGGACGACGGGGACACCTCAGCGGCCACCTCGCCGGCGTCGGGCGTAGAGGCCGCGATAAACCTCTTTTTAGCCATTGGCTCCTTGAGCTCCCCGACACACATGCAGAGGTTGAGGATGGAGGCGGCGGCGGCGATGGCGGCGACCTACCAATGGTTTCGAGCGAGGGAGGGGTGGTGTGTGTCTGTGTGAGCGGAGGTTTTGGGGAGTGTGTGGTGTGTGTGGATGGGGGTGGGGGTGGGGGGCAAGGTGGTGTTTGAGGAAATACCGCGGCAACTGAAATTTTTACTAGGCGGGAGTAAAATGCCGGGCTACTGAAAATTTGGATCAAGGGCGAGCAGATATTTTTGAGATTGCAAGGGATGCAGAGGCGGGAGTAACAAGGCGGGGCTACTAAAAATTTGAATCAAGGGCGAGCAGATATTTTTGAGATTGCGAGGGATGCAGAGGCGGGAGTAAAATGCCGGGGCTACTAAAAATTTGAATCAAGGGATTGAAGCAGAGCGGGAGTAACAGACATCACACACGGTCCGCACATTCTAATCGTGTGCTATCAAACATTAAAACCTTCCAGGCGGTAGATATTTTTGAGATTACGAGAAAGTAGATATTTTCGAGACCGGGAGGCAAGCCTCGTGGAGCCCAATCTACTGTGCTGATGTGAGTGACTGCAGGACACGGGCGTGGCACACAGGTAGTCTGACCGAACCGTGCCTGTTGAGTACCCAATTGCAGACGGTTTGTACATCCAACTCGTGTGCTGTTTATAAATTTGGAAAAAAGAATAACGCGGGAGAGGGTCAGAACACGAACACACTTGCATGTGGTCCAAATATATGTATGAAAAGGGTGGTTTGATGTTCGAATACCCAATGCACAACTTTGATGTGGCACCTGTCGCACAAAAGCACAGTATTGCTAGTCAGCCTCCCCCTGTGAACCCCACTTCGTGTCGGCGGTAAGGGAATCCTAGCTACGAATGCATGCCCCAAATAGCTAGGTCTGAAATCTCACCCTACCGTAACACAAAACCTATAGGAGTCCATCATATATATATGGTCAAACTTCCCCTTTCGCTTCTCGACAAAGGTGGACCGTGTGCCGACCCACAAATGTGTGCTTGTGGCGCAAGATGGGTGAGACCACGTACGAATCACATGCGGGTGGCCCTACTATATGTATGAAAAGGGTGTGGTGTGATATTTAACTACCATTCTCAACTTTTATCTGGCACGTGTGCCTCGCAAATTAACCAGACTTCCCCGACCCCACAGAGGTTGCAGGTAGTGCGAAGTAGCCCCCCCCCCCCACACACACACGTCGGGGGAGGGCATCTCACCAAGACGTACTGTAACACGGACCAAGCAGAATCCAACTTGGTCGTACAACCTTTCCCGCTCGTTGTTGGTCAAAGTGATGGACGTCCACACGGCCCCGCAAAATGGGCTAGCTTGTCGCCGATAACCTCGCGAGGGAGTACTGTATGAAGACAAACCCACTCTGTGCATGTGGCCCAAGTATGTATATGGAAGTGGTGTGTGTGGTGTTTGAATACCCAATGCACAAATTTGATGTGGCACCATGCTTTGGAACCGTAAAATCCCCACACTGAGCGAGGGTTCACGACGTGTAGCATGCGCTCAAACTTAATTAGGCTTGGAATGGTCGACCTACTATACGGTAACTCGAAGCAAAGAAGAAGAATCCACCCTGGTAACCTTTCTCGTCGTTGGTCGAAATGATGGACGTCCACGCGGGCCCACAAATATATATAGGCTTGCCACCCATAACCAAGCAAGTGAGAGTGTGTCCAAAGACAACCATTGCATGCGTGTGTCCCGAACATATTTATGGAGGTGTGTGATGCATGCATATGTGTTGAATACCTGACCCAATGCACAACATTGATGTGGTGCATGCGTTGAAAATCGCAGAGGTCCCCACACAGAGCAAGAGGTCGTTCATGACGTGTCGTGTGCTCGCCCCCCCTTCGATCCAGTGGGATGGATTCATGTGTACACATGCGCTATTATATATATGTAATCTCACATCATGATCTATATCATGAGACAAACAAAAAATTAATCCCCTCCTAAGTCAAATTAATTAACCTCTCTCACGCTGTCGGTGAAAGTGATGGACCAAGCGGGCTGACAGATGGAAGCATCGCCGATAACCGCATGAGTGCCATATATAGGACAACAACCATCGCGATTGCACGTGTGCCAGCACATATATATGAAGAGGTGTGTTGTGATGTTTTGAATACCTGATGCACAACTTTGATGTGGCATTTGCCTCAAAAACCGCAAAGTCCCCACACAGAGTGAGGTTCATGTGACACCTAGTATATATATATATGCTGGTCACCCGCCCCTTCGACACGTACTATACACCTAGTAACACAACCCTAAAAGAATTAATCCTCCTTGTTCGTCAAACGTACCTCTCTCTCGCTGGGTCAAAGTGATGGACGACGAACTCGCGGGCCCAGCACAGAAGCGAAGCATACGTCGCACGCTAGTGATCATCCTATATAGGACTACGTACCACCGTCTGCATGTGGCCCAAAGAGGTGTTTGTGTGATGTTTGAATACACAATGCACAACTTTGATGTGGCACAACATATATAGGAAACCAAAAAGTCCCCACAGAGAGCGCGAGGTTCATGATGCGTGGTATGTGCTATATTTACGCCCCCATTCGACGCGTGGTATATATGTACTTCTACTGTATAGCACAAACCAAAAAAGAATCATTCCTTGATGGTCAAATTAACCTCTCTCTCGTTGGGTCAAAGTGATGGAGGACAACCTCGCATGCCCACGGATGGAAGCGCCACACGCGAGTGAGTTCCTATAGGGAAACCACCGCTTGCATGGTATTGCGTGATGTTTGAATCCCAATATAATGTACAACTTTGATATGGCACCTGCCTCGGGAACCAGAAAGTCCCCACATGGAGCGAGGTTATGACACACATATATATAGAGTGTTCATGTTGCCCCCTCTTTGACATGTACATACTCCTACCGTCCATATACGTAACACAAACCAAAAAAGAACCATCCTTGTTGGTCAAATTAACCTCTCTCTCGTTGTACGTTCAACTGGTCGACGATGACCTCGTGGGCCCACAGAGAGAGGTACACGCGAGTGAGTGTCATAGGACAAAACCACCGCGTGCATGTGCCCGTGTGTTATGTGATGTTTGAATACCCAATGCACAACTTTGACGTGGCACATGCTTCGCAAACCGGAAATGCACTACACCACGATGCGTAGCCCCCTCACTTCAAGCCGGTGGGAGGGTGTGTACGCACGTGCTCGAACTTTGATATGGAATCTCACCATGATCCACACCACACACATGCCAAGGTGAATCCACCTTTTGGTTGTGGCGCCCCGCCTGATTACCACTATAGCTAGACGGTCACCACGCATACCAGCCCAGGAAATCACTCTGGCATGCGCGTTTACAACAAGTATCATGAACACAGGCATTTCTATTAATGGGTATATCAGTCTTACATGATATTTTACAAGGGTGATGGCAGCAGAAAAGATCTATCTAAGGCAGCAGGGTCCTGGTGCGGCTCCAATCCACAGGGATCTGACTGGGTTACCCTCCTAGCCCGTGAACGCTCCGGCTCCTCGTCGACAGACCTTATGTGAACCTTGCCATGTTAAAGGCCGCTGAGTACTTTTGAATGTACTGGCAAGCAAACCAAACCAACATATACACCAAGCAAAGCAATCCATGGCATTCAAGCATGCGTTTGTTATTAGAGCAACATTAATTATCATGGCATAGTATACCTATCTAGCAAGATTAATCATCAAGTCATAACAGGTTTATCCAGCAAGATAACTACTAAAGTAAAATACAGTAAAGTAAAGCATATCAAGTAAGTGATCCATACTCCGAACAATTTCATGATCCAATCCGATGTTGAACCAAATCCAATCCAAGTCTTTCGGTCATCCGACCATCACTTTCATAGCCATTCCATGGCCCACATATCATATCCCTGACATCATCCGATGTCTATTCATCTCCTTTGTAAGTCTGATAAACTTACTCTCTTACGGGTTGTCCCACAATCCTCGGAATACTCATGAGTCGCTGAGTACCTCCGATCATAAGACAAGTTCTTCCATCATTATTATCATTACTAGAGTTGACCACCTAGTGAGGTCTAGACGGACTGTCCAATACCGTGGACGCGGCTATTCGAATAGATTCTTACACTCTGCAGAGGTTGCGCACTTTACCCACACCATGGAGCACCTGACCTCGTGATCCCATTTGGGTGGACCAGTGTTGCTCCAACGAAACCTGCCTAACCCGTGACTCCTCCACCGTACCACCGGCAATCATTCTCCCTCGGAGTCAAGCCCTGGGTGGCCCCTGTGTCACCCCGTGACACCTGCCACCGTCGTGGCCAACTAAACTGTCACAAATGGGGACGCCGACAAATAACTCAACTGGGCTCACAAGGTTATCGCCGCCTACCGGGCTAGGGCAGCACGCGCGCATAACCTTCCCTATTTGGTGGTACCGATAAAAGAGCACGTGATCAGACCAAGTCAAGGCCGTCCCATACCAGCAAATGTGGCTGCACGGATAAGTCCGGACAGGTGACTCTGGATCAACCGACTAGGTTTAGCTTTAGCCATAATTTAGCAAGCATGGATATTCATCATGAATAACTTAACATGGTGGTAACTATGTATGAGGTAACAACTGCGGAAACATAACAACCTATCTCCATATAACATCACAACGAGTCATTAGTGAAACAATATTTAAATGGCAAGTTATCACTTTACAAGTTCTAGTTGTAAGTTACGACCATCGGAACCCTTGCATAAAACTGGCAAAGAAACCAGTAGCCACCAGAACGGTCTTTACAACTCAGATCTGGGACATTACCGGAATAACTCAACCCCGGCTCAAGACGACTGGAAAGCAGCTCAGAGCATGAGACGGTGTTGATAAAAAGAATGTAGCAGTTCCCTAAGACGGCCGAGAAACAACTCAGAGCATAGGGTCACTGCTACAGAAAGAAATTCAACAACTGTCCGAGAAGGCCGCAAAATAGCTCAGAACACGGCCAGTTGTTCAGAAGAGAACATAAAGTCGGTATCCACCCCGGACGGCCGAAAGCAGCTCAGACACAGGCATGGTGCCGTCATTGAAGAAAGTGCAAGCAAGGGTTCGTCAGAGTCACATACATCTCACTACTACACACACAAGCATAAGTATAATTATTTGAACACGCAAGAATAACACAGAGCAATGCTTTAGGGCATATATCAGATGGTTGGCTTGCCTGGGGGTCAAAGAATACTCCGGGAAGAAGTGTGAAGAGTCAGCGGAAAGGATCGTCGGAAACGGTTCTCTCTCGGAGGTGGTTGATAGAAGGGTAAGGGCAAACTGGTCATTTTCATAGTGTGGAAACATCACGAAAATGATACCATCGGGACGGGCTCGACGAACTGAAGACGTGAGCGTTGGTTTCACCTGAATCGGAGTTACGAGTAGGAAGTTAGAGGGGTTTGACTGCCAGGGACCCATCTGCAAATAAAATATTTACCATCGGGCCCCTAACCGTTTTTCTGCTGAAAAAAATTAAAGTGCACTGTGCACTTGGGCTACACGGGCCGATTTCGGTGGGGGCTCGGGCCACCACGAGGAAACAGCCGCTGCTGCCGCTGACCAGAGGGCCCCGCTGGCAGGGCCGTCGCCCTCCTCGCGCGCGCGCCTGGCCGAGGGAGGAGCAGCTCCCGCCGGAGATTGTTGGTGTTGTCGGGCGTCTCCGGTGATGCCCCGACCATGGGCGAGTTCAGCGCGGCGAGGCGCACCTGCCGGTGTGCCGCACGACTGCGAGGGAGGCCGGGGACGAGCAGGGCTTGGCCGAGGCGGACGGCGGCTCCAGCAAGCTTGGGCTCGGCCCTACACTAGCAAGGAGGAAGGGGTGAGGTTCGGGAGGGCTCCAGCAAGGTTGAGAGGCTCCATAGGTGAAGAAAAGCGGGAGGAACGAGCTCCGGTGAGCACGAATTTAGGCGGGCGACTTTGGCGGCCATGGCGGCAATGTGAGGGAGAGAGGGCTCCTCGAGCTTGATGGAGAGGTTGGGAGAGAGCTGGGAGTGTGGGGAGGTGGCTGGTGAGCTCGAGGGGTGTGGGGGTGGGCTATAAATAGCCGAACGGCGGCGAGCCGATAAGGATGCCGCGGGATGAGCTGGCCGCGGTACTAGAGCACGGAGGAGATGGCTCAGGCTGGTGCTCGGCGTCAGGGAGTGGCACGGGCGAGCAGGGAAGCTGCGCTGGCTCGCTCGAGAAGGCTCGGGATTGGATGGATACGGCGGTGCACGGGCAGTATAGTGGCGGAGCTCGTCGCGGCGCGGCGAGGAAGATACTGGAGGGGGAAGGGCCTGGAGAGGGGACACGCGGGTGCAGTGGAGCCGTTGGACATGCTCGGACAAGTAGAGGCCGGCCGGAGGCGACCGCACGGAGCTGACAGGACACAGAGCGCTGTTTTGGCATGCTCCCCTGCGTGGTCACCAAGGGCACCTCATGTCCAGGGCACCGGATGGCTCTAGGACCTTGTCAAACATGTTGCTCACTGGTCCTAGAGATGACTAGAGAGGGTTTGGAGGGGAGTGGGGGCAAGAAATGACAGATGAGAGCTCACAAGTGTTCTGACATGAAGGTGTTTGATGTGAGCTGAGAGAGATTGGGCAGGAGATAGACTCTGGTCTTTGGCTGAGAGTGATCAACCACTAAGATGATCATCTCTGAAAATTTACAGCTCATTTGGATGAAGATAAGTGGCACTTGCTGTAGAATGGACCCTGCTGGTCAGAAATGAAGATGTTGATGTTGTGCTCAAATGGCTAAATGAAATGAGATGAAATTTGGTGGAGAGTGATAATTTGGACATATGAAAATACTGGAATTTTTTAGCTCATTTTGATCATCTATGAAGGTACTTCCTTCACAGACAAACAATCTGAACAGAAACTTAGGAAAATTGCTGTGGAAGAATTGATGGATGAATTGAGCTAGTTTTTGGTTTCCATGAGTGATTTATCAATGTTAACCACCATGAAAAATTTCAGCTCAAATAGATAAAGGAATGAAGCACTTCCTTTGCAAACTGAAAATCTGGATAGAATTTGCAAATGGATGCTGTGCTCAAACTTTGAACTATGGAACTTGGGTTCTTGATGGAAATGGTGAAGATATGGATAGGAGAAGCTGCACAACTTATTTGGGATTCTTCCTGGCTACCAAAATGGTAGTTCCTTTAGAAACTGCCCAAAATGCAATATTGGCATTAAATAGAAAAATGCAATTTCCCTTATTTAATTATGGCCAATATTTTTATGGGATCTCAATATGATCACAAAGAATATCTCCACAAGTTTTCATGAACTTTGGAGATGGATAGATATTTTCCTGGATTTAATTCCTTTAACTGGCAGAAAAATGAATTAATTCTAAATGAAGAATATTGCAAATGACTTGGCAATATTTTTGCATATCCAGGGTTTATAGATAAAGGATGATCACTGGAAAAAGTTTGGGAGTCAGCAGATCAAAGGAAATTGGGGTTCCTTTGTAACGGAAGAGATTAGGGTTTCCCTTCTGATAACTCGGAAGGTAGGGTTTCGGCGGCAAAACCCTGAGAATATATCTCGGGTGGCAAGGTTGGACTGGAGAGAATCTCTGGTTGGATAGGAGAGGCAAGGCTAATTGACCATCTTCATATACCCAAGAGCTAAAGAAATCCGATAACACCGAGAAAAAAGATGGGAGTCAAATCCCGCAAAGGAAAAAAACAGGGGTGAAAACCAGGGTGTTACATTGGTCAAATGCCTCTCGTTATCGGTGGAAACTGAAAACCTTTGCGGGCTAACGAATGGGCACGTCGCTGATAAACGCACGAGGGAGAGTGTTCGAGAGGACCACCAATGCATGCACGTGGCCCGGACATGTATGTATGAAAGTGTTGTGTAATGCTTTAAATAACCAATTCACGACTTTGATGTGGCATATATGACTCACAAAATGATCAATAATCCCACACAGAGGTTCACGACTCGTAGTGTACTGCCGGACCCCTCCCCCCACCCCCCACACACAAAGACACACATATCCCACACCACCACAGCCACTCTGAGGCATGTCAAACTTTTTCTGCAGTGAACATGTGATCAAAGGCGGAGTGTCGTGTTAAAATTAAAAAAAAACAGACATCATTCGACCGTTTTTATACATTGATTGATTTCCTAGGGATTTAATGTGCAAAAATCAAATTTGAGCTACATGTGCACCAAAATGGATTGCAAAATCATATGTGTCCCTGGGTGCATGTTTCCCTGTGCAAGAGATTTCAAAACATTGAGAATATAGATTTTTTAAATTCAGTAAATCCAAAACTTAGTTGAAATTCATGAAACTTATTGTGGTGTCATATATGGACACCAGTAGACTGTGATATTGTATTTTTCATCAAATATGAGACCTGTTTTGATATAATCTTCTTACAAACGGGAGATTATTAAAAACTGGCAACCAATATCTCATACGGATTATTTATTCGGACCGTGTGCGTTAGGCCGTGCCATGCTTCGGTTAAGCAGTAAAGCGGCAGAATGAATCATCAATAAACCAAAAAAAAACGTGCTGCCACACGCCCCGTGTGCCGTGCGAGCAGGCGTGAGTTGAAGGGACGCATGAGAGCAGTCCGCCGAGCAGGCATACAGGGAGGTGTGCGTGCAGGTGTGCGTAATGACGGGAGGCGTGCGAGTTGCTGTGTGAAATGATGGTAGGAATGGCAGAAGTCCGCCGCGCAGGCTCACCGAGAGGCGAGACAGCCTTTGACCGCTGCCCGCCTCGCTCCCACTGGTACGTATTAATTGCGCGCTCGAGCCGCCGGCCATAATAGGCGGCCGCACCCCCGGTCCAAAGTGGTCACCAACGTCTGGACTCTGGAGTGTATGAGGATGCCGCCGAAGCGCACCATCGGAGGGAGTGGCTACGCCGGGGCTGGTGAAGCACCTGCGCAACGCGTGAAGCTGGGCACAGAGGTTGCCGTCACCGCCGACGAGTTCTCGCGCAGGCAGCAGCACGACCTTGACTTCGTCGGCGCCGTCGTGCCCTCCCAGCCGGAGCCGGAGGTCAACAACAACTCCGGCAACGACTGCAACTCTGACGGCAAACCGGTTAGTCATCTATATACCCATTTGTGCGGCAAACATATCATGTGTTTTCTCTGGTTACTCCCCCCCTCTATAATTTTTTTGGAATACAAATCCTATGGTTATGTTCTCTCAGTCCATGAAATCAGAGTAATTAAGATCCGTTAGATGCACGTAGTGTATTGATTGTTTGAATGTTATCTGTATAGAGTTAGTGATTAATTGTTTGTTCTGTACAAATGATTTTTGCTAATAATCCGACTTAGGGTTAGCTTGCGTGCTAATAATTCGTGGCCAGATCTTGAGAATTGATTTTGAATGTCCTACATATACGTTTGTGCCTTTTTTCTTCCAGATCTTGAGAATTGATTTTGAATGTCCTACACGTATGTTTCTGCCTTTTTTTCTTTCAGATTGGTATGTACACAGATGAGGCTCCGGCCAGCGCCGCCACCGGATGTAGATCTTGGACCCGGCAGCGCGACCAGAAGCGGCCACGCCCTCGGACCTGAGGAACTAGTAGAATCTCCGGCGGACCGCATCAGCGATCTCCCGGACGCCATCCTTGGGGAGATCATCTCCCTTCTCCCCACCAAGGATGGCTGCCGCACACAAGTCCTCGCATCTCGGTGGTGCACTCAGTGGCGTGCCGCGCCTCTTAATCTTGACTGTCGTCAGCTATATGTCGATGATGATTCTGAACTCCCCGGACCCATCATCTCCTCCCACCAGGGCTCCGTTCAACGCATCTGCATCCCGGCATGCTACCTGCTGGACATACCCTGCATGGTGGCCGCCTGGCTGGCATCCCGTCAATTCGATAAACTCCAGCAGCTTCAGTTCTACCATTACTACAGCGATAGGTTACCACCAAGAGCTGCATCTGTGCCCTCACCACCGATGCCCATCTCATGGTTTTCCTCCTCTCTCCACACCGCCACCTTGACCCGGTGCCATCTAGCAGACAATCTGGTACAAATGCTTCGACTCCCACTGCTAAAAAAACTTGCGCTTGTGTTGGTTCATCTGTCGGAGGCCTCAATGCACATCATCATCCACTCCAGTTGCCCTGCCCCGGAGTGTTTGGTGCTTGTTTTTGGAAATGGAATCCATATCCCTTGTCTCAAAATAAAGTCGCCTCACCTTGTAAGCATTGGAATTCGTTTTGAAGGATAGGAGCTCATCATCGAAGATGCCCCTTCACTTCAAAGGTTGCTCCTTGATTGTTATTATAAACCTTCGCAAATAACTATGGTCTCTGCGCTTAACCTGGAGACCTTGGGTGCAATTCGTGATCTGTTTAAATGGTTCGAGATGGTGTTTGCCTCCACACCTATTGAGGTACTGTATATTATTCCTGTACATTTTTGTAATTTGCATTTTTTGTTTGTGCGCATAAGTTAAGTATCATCTTGGAGTACACTTTCAGTGCTAATTTTATGTTCTATGCTCAATGAAGAGCTTGTCCATCCTATCAGTGGTGGTGGATTCTGTCAAGACCTTATATATCAGTATGTGGTGTTTTGATCTCAACATCATTATTGCCTGGCTGCAATGCTTTCCATGTCTGGAGAATTTGTATATAAAGGTGATGATTTCACGCACATTGAAATCCCATATATAATGTACTATAATTAATCGTTCAACTATCGCTCTTTCAACATAATCTTTTTTAGACATTAACTGTTTTCAATCTTCATCTTTATTTAAGCACTAACACATGGAGAAAAAGGTATAACAAAATCGATGGTTCAAGAAGCACCGGGATTTTCTCATATCTCATGACATTCGTTTGAAGACAGTAACGCTGGAAGGTTATGCATCCAACAGTGCAAACACTAGCTTTGTCGCATTCTTCATGTTGAATGCGAGGGCGCTATTGTCCATGAGGATTAAGTTTTTCAACAAGAAATTTCTCATGGAACTGTATGTGGAACAGCATAAAAAGAAGTTTCAGGTGGACCTAAGGGCTTCTGATCATGCTCGGCTTATATTTACAACAACTTGTCGTCATCATGGACCAGTTGATCTTTTGTACCGGGATCTTGATTTTATGGATCGGACCGATCTATTTGATTGTGACTGCCAAAAACTTTGGTTGAGTTAGGTGTTATTGCCCTGTTCAATCCGGGTTATGTGTAAACTTGATGAACAATTATTTCTCGTGCTTTGTACCTTTTGTAAGCTGGAGTTAGACATTGTTGCCCTTTTCAACTAGGGTTTGACCCACATTTTCTTTCAGACTGGGCGTCTGTGTTCCTATAGGTACTACCTCTGTAGTTGTTTATTCTTTATTGGCCCCCTTCGTATTTTGTAGTACCAAACTTTGACCTTAGATTTAACTAAGAATATATTAATGTATGTCATCAAAAATAATATTGTTGGACGGCTATTCCTGGCTATGTTCATCTGCTATATGCAATAAGTATGCATGTGCTTGCGCGCCGTTTAGGCGGCCGCGGCGCGCTCTGCTCGCGTGCCTCCGCGCTCTCTACTCACCATTTAGGCGCCCTCGGGTCGCGTCCCTCTGCGCGCTCTGCTTGCCGTTTAGGCGCCAAGTCTCGCTCGGGTCGCGTCGTCCCTCCGCGCGCGCTCTGCTAGCGGTTGGGGAAGCTTTAGTTATTTGATCTTAGATTATGTTAATTAATTATACCTCCAGAGCCGGAATCATCCAGCTCTGGAGGTATAATTAATTAACCTAAACTATGATCTCCGGCGCCCGTTCCCGTCGCGCAACTCCATACTATAGTCGGCCGTTGGGGGTATGCCGGTATGTGTGGGTAACTAGCTAGCAAGTGGATCAGTAGCGAGTCGCCGCCAGCGGCCATTGCTGTGGTTATTTATAGCTAGCAGCTGGCTAGGGGATTGGGGATTTTACAATTCACCCCTGTGGAGCACGGGAAGCCTTCGCTGGAGTGCGGGAAGCCTTCACTGGAGCGCGGGAAGACTTGAGCACACAACCCGACAACCATATGCGGTGTCACGTGTTACCGGACACGTGTAAACATAAGGAAACGTATGTGTAACTTACTAATCATCACACACACACGCATCATGTGCGATACTCCTAGCCATCGCAAGCAACTAGTATGCATTTTCAAAGTTTTTACCACACACAGAATCGCACACAAATTAACTCTAGTAACCGTGTGTGTTATATTTTCTCATCGCAAACAGTTCATCCGAGTGGGCTGTTTGCCGCGTATCACACACATCTTGTTTACACGAATCATTTGTGTTTTTTTGGCTCATCACAAACAATTCATCTATGTGAACTGTCTGCGGCATATCACACACATCTTGTTAAGTTGAACCGTTTCTGTTGTGTTCCCTAATCGAAAACAGTTCGTCCAAGTGAACCGTATGCCGTATATCACACACACCTTGATCTGGCTGACTGTTTCTGTTGCATTCCCTAATAGCAAACAGTTCATCGGAGCGAACTGTATGCCGTATATCGCACACACATTGATATTGTGACGCCCCCGGCTCAATCGTGCACTAATCATACACGTAAATGCACACGATCAAGCCTAAGGACTCACGGGAAGATATCACAACACAACTCTAAAACATAAATAAAGTCATACAAGCTTTATATTACAAGCCAGGGGCCTCGAGGGCTCGAATACATAAGCTCGCATACAAGCGTCAGCGGAAGCATCAGATATCTGAGTACAGATATAAAAGAAAACACAGAAAGGCCCTTAAAAGGCGGGACAAAAGAAAACACTATGATCGAAAGGCGCAGGCCTCCTGCCTAGGACCCTCCGAACCTACTCCTGGTCGTCGGCCAACTCGTAGTAGTATCCACCCTCGGGGTAGTAGTAGCGATCGTCAGCATGGGCAGCTGTATCCGGGGCTCCGTCATCTGGTTGCATCAAAAGGATATGGGGGAAAAAGAAAGCAAAGTAACCGTGAGTACTCATCCGAAGTACTCAGCAAGCAAGGATCTACACTACATATGCAACATTATCAAAGGGAGGCTGTATATGTGGACTGGGCTGCAGAAATGCCAGAATAGAGAGAAGGCCTAGTCCTATCGAAGACTAGCATCTTCAGCGGTCTTGCAGCAGTAGAAGAGAGTAGAACAATACGATATAATGTAGCAGTAATAATATCAACCTCATCCTGAGATCCCTTCTCGACTCCTAGCATCTTCAGTGGTCTTGCAGCACTAGAAGAGTGTAGACTAGCACAGTATAATGTAGTAGTAGTGTCATCAGCCTCACCCAGAGATCCTTTCTCGACTCCCTGCGAGAAAGCAATCCCAGAGCCATACTGTCATCAACCTCGTCCTGAGATCCCTTCTCGACTCCCTGCGAGAAGCAATCCCAGAGCCATAGTATCCAATTCTAGTTGTATCGATTGGGATACAACTCCGAGTGTCCGTTACCGAGGATCCGGCTATGCATAGATTAGTTCTTCCCTGCAGGGGTGCACCAACTTACCCACCATGCTCGCTTAACTCCGACCGGACACACTTTCTGGGTCATGACCGGCCTCGGCCAAACGACACACCGCAACCCTACCTAGAGCTCAGCAGGGAGGTCCCCGTCGGTCTACATCCTAAGCGCTCAGAGGTCTTGGGCCATCGCCCTATGCACTCCGAGTCGTTGCGTGCAGGGGGAAGGTAGGCACCAGGGGGGTGGCGGTCCGTCCAGGCCGCAATGCTGAACTGGACATCTGACAAAGCTTTCGGCTGATGCATACGATGCAGAGTGCCCATAACTTTTCCCGCGTGATGGTTAGTGCTATTGGGCCAGAGGCCCACTCGAATCAAATATCCAAATCGTAGTGTGTTGGTAGTGCGGTAATGAGCAGAGACTCACGAAAGATGTGACCCCGTCGCCCCGTCTCGAGGACTTGCGGCAAGGGCCAAGAATGCCCGGCCATGCCTCGTATTCTCACTCGGGCACCATCTAGGCATCCCGTCTTCACATCACACGCGGGTACCCCTCAGGGTCAACCCGCCTTTCCAAGTAACAATAGTACAGTCCAAGTATCCGTGTGTCCATAACATCAGGGGAATCCGAGGTATCACCCTCGTTGGATTCCTACTCGATGTATCCGTCAAGGTGAACTCGGAGGAATTACCCTCAATGGGTTCACACTTGAGGTGTTGTACGACGGCGTCGTTATCGGAAGTGGTGAAGGAGGAATAACCCTCGATGACCACGACCGAATAGCTACTCTACAGAGTTAACATCAGAAGTGCTACATGAGGTATCACCCTCGGCACTCGATAGTAACCCAGTAGCGGCGTACAACTAAGGGGGTGATGTGCGGTGCCGGGACCTGGTCTTCAATCCCGTTGATCGGGTCTTCTGATAATCCAGCGGGGCAGTCGGGACAAGTGGGGTCACTGATTGGTCTCTACCCAGCCTATACTAAGCAGTTTAGGATATGCAGGTAATTATCAATAGCAGGTTACAATAAACATGCTATGCATCAGAATAGGTAAAGCAGTAGTAGCAGCAATTCTAATGCAGGCATGAGAGAGAAAGAATAGGCGATATCGGGATGCTCAAGGGGGGGGGCTTGCCTGGTTGCTCTGGCAAAGGCAAGGTTGTCAACGGTGTCGTCGGGCTCCTGAGCTGTGTCGGTCTTGGGGACGACATCGGTGTCGGGGTCTACCGAGAGAGAAGAGGGGGGGAGAAACAGTAAATACAAAGCAACCAATGTAACACAAAGCATAGCATGGCATTAAGTTGTGCCGGGTGTGACCTAACGTAGCGCCGGGTGATACTGGCGAAGGGGGAATTCATCCGAGAAAGTATTCCCGGTTCCGGACAAATGTCGGACAGGTGACCGGAGGGAGAATGTCCCCTGTTCAAGTAGTTAGAGACGTGTGACGGACGAACAGACCGCATATTTGGATTCGTCTTGCCGTTCTGAGCAACTTTCATGTACAAAGTTTTTCGATCTGAGCTACGGATTATTTTATATGATTTTCTAAAGATTTTAGCCTTTTTTGGAATTACTTATTTATTTTAAATCAACATTATCCGACACAGTGTAGGCTGACGTCAGCATGACATCAGCATGACATCAGCGGTCAACAGGGTGTTGACTGGGTCAAACTGACGTGTGGGTCCCACTTGTCAGTGTCTGTTTAGTCTAATTAGGGTTTAATTAATCTAATTACAGTTTAATTAAACTAATTAATTAATTTGATTAATTAAACAGAGTTAATTGACTTAATTAATTCACTAATTAATTAATTAACTAATTATTAATTTTATTAACTTTATTTTATTTTTAAACGTTCTGTGGGCTGGGCCCCACTTGCCATTGTCACAGGGGGCAGGGCCCACTGGTCAGTGGCCCATAGGCCACTGCGGGCGCGCGGGCACAGCCAGGGGCGAGCCCGGGCGTGCGGGAGAGCGGCAGTGGGCGCGCGCGGACGCAGGTGAGCGCGGGCGCGCGTGACAGCGTGTGGCGCGGCGCGGAGGGAGCAGGGACGTGCGCGCGTGGGGCGAGAGGCGAGCGTGATGCAGCGGAGCGGGGCCGGCGTGTCGCGCGGCTTGTGGCGGCGAGCAAGGCGGGTATGGCGAGCGGCGCAGGAGGACGGGCCACGACGCGACTCGGTGCACATGCGGGGACCGGGCGGTGACCAAGGGGAGAGAGAGAGGCGGGGCGACGGAGGCCGTGGCCTCACCGTACGTTGACGGGGAGAGGGGCGGTGAGGCTCGACGAGGCCGCTTGGGGGAGAGGTCGGGGATGACGTTCGGCACCGAGGTGGTGGGGGGGTGGAAGCGACGAGCGGTGACGGCGAGTCGGCGAGGCCCGGCGTCGTGGGCGCGGGGCGGCGTCGGGCACGCCCAAGGCAGGAGCGAGCGGGGAAGGCGCGGTTTGGGGAAGCCGGGCGGGGAGGAGGACGAGGAGGCAGCGGCGCGGTCCGGCGATGGCGGGGCGGCGGGGTCGAGCGGCGACGACGACGGGATCGGGGGCGTTCGCCCGATCCAGATCCACAGAGAGGGGGAGGGAGCGAGGGGAGGAGTGGGGTTCGGGGTTACGTTAGGGTTTTGGTTGGCTGGGGCCATATAGGTTAGGGAGGGGCGAGCTGGGCCGGCCAGCTGGGCAGAGGCCCAGTTGGGCCGTGGGGTTTTGTTTTGTTTTATTTTGCTTTCTTTTATTTATTCTTTTCTGTTTCATTTTTATTTCCTATTTATTTTAGCTTTACAAAATACAAAAATAGTTCCTAAATTAGTACCACTAAACATATTACTGCCACAAAAAGTTTGGTGCAATGATAAAATACTTTGCAATATTTTATTATTCAAAAGGCATTAAATTAATCGCTTAAGCTACTGTTTTATTTATTTTAGTGCATTTAAACCTTTTTTTTAAATGTGGTTTCTACATGACAAATACCAGAGTTTATTTGCCACACTTTGAACATTTTTGTTTTGACATCTAAAAACTTTATTTGTCTGTCTTTATTTTAAATTTGAATTTGAATTTTGAAATGAGATATGATCCAATTAATATTTAGGCACTATTGATCATGATGACATGGCATTATCAAAAGGGGATTACTGTGGCTAACCACTGGGGGTGTTACAAATCTCCTCCACTAACAAGAATTCTCGTCCCGAGAATTAAGAGGTAGAAGGGAAAAGTTCGGGGTATTCCGCACGAAGATTTTCCTCGCGTTCCCAAGTGGCTTCATCTTCAGTATGATTTGACCACTGCACTTTGAGGAACTTGGTAACCTTCTGACGGGTTCAACGTTCAGCTTCATCGAGGATGCGGATCGGATGCTCCTTATAAGAAAGATCATCATGCAATTCGAGCATCTCGTGATCCACTGCGCGGTGCGGAGAATCCTTGAAGCAGCGACGAAGTTGCGACACATGGAAGACGTCGTGGATATGAGAGAATTGCGGCGGCAACTCCAATTTATATGCCACCTGACCACGTCTTGCAAC
This sequence comes from Thinopyrum elongatum, assembly GCA_011799875.1. Taxonomy (NCBI): domain Eukaryota; kingdom Viridiplantae; phylum Streptophyta; class Magnoliopsida; order Poales; family Poaceae; genus Thinopyrum; species Thinopyrum elongatum. Next base: position 120,881,783 of record CM022298.1, read on the forward strand.
AATGCGGAAAGGACCAATGTAGCGTGGAGCTAGCTTGCCCTTGATGCCGAAGCGGTGAGTGCCCTTCATAGGAGTGACACGAAGATAAGCTTGATCACCAGGTTGATAAGTCAAACCCCATCATTTGCGATCGTAGTTGCTCTTCTGGAGGTCCTGAGCCGCCTTGAGATTTTCTCGGACAATACGGACTTGTTCTTCGGCATGTTGAATAATATCCGGACCCACGAGCGGTCGTTCCCTAGTTTCTGACCAATTCAGAGGGGTTCGACACTTACGTCCATATAGTACTTCGAAGGGGGCCATTTTCAAGCTGGCTTGATAGCTGTTGTTATAAGAGAACTCGGCATACAGAAGAGATTCTTCCCACTTCTTGCTGAAAGAAATAACACAAGCTAGCAGCATGTCTTCAAGCACTTGATTGACTCGCTCAACTTGGCCTTGGGACTGGGGGTGATATGTTGAACTCCATGTAATATGAGTTCCCATAGCTTCTTGGAAACTTTCCCAGAACTTTGAGGTGAAAAGACCGCCACGGTCCGAACTAATCTCCTTCGGAATGCCGTGGAGTGAAACAATTCTGGAGATATATAATTCTGCTAACTAACTAGCAGTGATAGTCTCTTTGACAGGCAGAAAGTGTGCAACTTTAGAAAGTTGGTCGACGACTACAAGAATAGCATCGTGACCCTTCTGTGATCTGGGAAGTCCTGTAATGAAATCCATCTGAACATTATCCCATTTCCATAGAGGAATAGGAAGTGGTTGCAGAATTCCAGCAGGTTTCTGATGTTCTGCTTTAATGCGACGACACACATCACATTCAGCAACATATCGAGCAATACCTTGCATCATTCTAGACCACCAGTACCTTTGACGGAGATCACGATACATCTTGGTGGTACACGGATAAATAGACAACAGGGTATCATGTGCCTCCTTCATGACCTTGTCAGTCATAAGCTCGAAACGAGGTACGACAATGCGGCCTCTGAAGTACAAGGTTCCATCTTCAGACAGCGAGAAATCCCTGTACTTTACAAGGTGAAGACCTTTCTTCATCAGATCTATTTCAGCATCCTTAGCTTGCGCATTCTTAACAACTTTCTCAAGATCTGGTTGTATCACAAGCTTATTAAGAGAGCCCTGTGGAACAATACGCAGATTCAGCTTGCACAGTTCTTCAAAAAGATGAGGTTGAGCTCGCCTAACCATGAGGTTGTCGCAATAGGACTTGCGGCTTAAGGCATCAGCCATCACGTTAGCCTTGCCAGGGGTATAGGAAATACCCAAATCATAGTCCGCTATGGCCTCCATCCATCTTTGCTGACGGAGGTTTAGAGATGGCTGATTGAACAAGTACTTCAGACTTGTATGATCCGTGTATATCTCGCAACGATTACCGAGAAGGTAATGTCGCCACAACTGCAGTGCATATATGGCAACAGCTAGTTCTAGATCATGTACCAGATAATTCTCTTCATGTGGGCGCAACTGACGAGATCCATAGGCAATCACTTTACGCTCTTGCATTAGGACACAGCCTAATCCTTCACGGGATGCGTCACAATAGATCACAAAATCTTTGCGAGAATCTGGTGGAGCAAGTACTGGGGCAGATGTTAGCTTGTCTTTGAGTGTTTGAAAACTTTCCTGACATTTTTCTGTCCATTCAAATTTAACGCCTTTGTGAAGCAGATCAGTCAAAGGCTTAGCAATCGTTGAAAAATTCTCGACAAATCGACGGCAATAGCTTGCAAGGCCGAGAAAACTTCTCACTTGCTTGACGTTCTTTGGAGGAGTCCAGTCAAGAATAGCCTGAACTCGTTCTGGGTTAACAGCAATTCCATCCTTGGATATCACATGACCAAGGTAGGTTACTTCAGAAAGCCAAAATTCACATTTGGAGTATTTGGCATACAACTGGTGTTCTCGGAGCCTTTCCAGTACCAGACGGAGGTGTTCAGCATGTTCTTCTTTATTCTTCGAATAAACCAGAATATCATCCAGATATACCACGACGAACTTGTCGAGGTAATCCATGAAGATGTAATTCATCAGACGGGAGAAAGCTGCTGGAGCATTGGTTAAGCCGAAGGACATGACCGTGTACTCGTAGGAGCCATAGCGAGTAACAAATGCAGTCTTGGGAATATCCTCTTCACGAACACGGATCTGATGATAACCCAACCTCAAGTCGAGTTTAGAAAACACTGATGATCCAGCAAGTTGATCATACAAATCATTGATCCGGGGAAGCGGATATTTGTTCTGAATTGTTGCTTGGTTAATGGGCCGATAATCCTGAACCAATCGGTTAGTTCCATCCTTCTTCTTAACGAAGAGTGAAGGTGCTCCCCAAGCAGAGGAATTGGGGCGGATGAAACCCTTCTTAAGTGACTTGTCGATTTCTTCCTTAAGCTCGAGAAGATGGTGCGGAGGCATTTTATAAGGACGCTTCGCAATATGAGTAGTGCCTGGTTTCAAGTCGATGACGAACTCAACAGCTCTAGCAAGGGGTATTCCTGGAAGTTCTTCTAGAAAGACATCTTGAAAATCATGAACAACTGGAACGTTCTCGATGCCTTCAAGAGGTGAGGCATTAAATGCATTCAGAGCATATATCTGGCTCTCGGCATCCTGAGCTATTCGGGCTGAGTATTTGACTATTTGGCCAGAAGGATGGGTAAGTTGTACTTTCTTAGTAGCGCAATCAATCAAAGCATTATGGGCTGTCAACCAGTCCATTCCGAGAATGATGTCTATGTCGGAAGGTCCAAGAGCGATAAGGGAAGCAGAGAACAACAACCCTTCAATTCTGATCTGACTATTGTGACTTACCATCTTGGTTTGCCACCTGGAGCGGGGAGTGATAATCTCTAATGGTGTGGGCAATAACTCTAGACGTAGGTCATGCCGCTGAGCAAATTGTTGAGACACAAAGGAATGTGATGCCCCGGAATCAAAGAGAACAGAAGCTACAACTGAATTAATAGGCAGAGTTCCCATCACGATTTTTGGAGACTCACGAGCTTCTCCCATTTTGACGTGAGTGACCTGGCCGCGGTCCATAGCAGACATCCTGGCCTTACGATTTCTGCAACGATGGGTTCGATGGCCCTTCGTACGACCATCAGGAGGCCGCGATACATTCTGATCATTATGGGATGGTGACTCAACATTGGACTGTCCACCCTGAATCATTAGCTGTCTCGGCGGTAGAGGCAGACGAGGTGCAGCATAAGACGGCCTCGGTGTTGGAGCAGGTCGATGATGAACATTGTGTGGGATCCAGACTCGACATTTCTGAGCAGGTGGACCCGAAGACGAACCAACATCACGAGTGCGCTTGAGCGACTCCTGGCATTTAGTCAGAGCTGTTTGAACTTGGAAAGATTTGCTGACAAGCGTTGCGAAGTCCTCACAATCAAGGGTAACAAGTGCGAGGTTTATATCAGTACGCAGTCCTTCACGAAATTTCTCCTGCTTGCGTGCGTCAGTGCAGACGTCATCTTCAGCATAGCGGGACAATTCAAGGAATTTCCTCTGATATTCATCCATAGTCATTATTCCCTGGGTGAGTTTGCGGAATTCCTGCTTCTTCTGGTCCATCAGACCTTGAGGAATGTACCGTGCACGAAAGGCTGACTGAAATTCCTGCCAAGTGGTTACAGTTTCAGCAGGCAACATATCCTTGTGGCTTTCCCACCATTGAGCAGCTGAACCCCTCAGGTGATATGTCACATAGGTGACGTAACTATTAGGGATAACATTGGCCGACTTCATCTGGAAGGCAATGTCACGTAGCCAATCATCAGCATCCATTGGATCAGTCGAGCTGCGAAAAGTGGACGGATTGAGGCGCACGAATTCCGGCGGAGTTATTGGTGTAGGCTGTTGATGAGCATTCTGATTTGGGAACTGAGCCAATATCCCGGTCATAACCTGACGGTTCAATTCAAACTGCTGCATCATTTCGGCAATATAGGGTGGAGGTGGAGGATCATCAGCCATCCTGCCAAATCAACAGGGGCAGTTTAGCAAGCAAAACTGCAGGTGTATGGAATTATTCATGATGTAACACGGGAAATGAACAGGAAAGGCATCAGATATATGATAGTAGTCGTTAAAGACATACCAATCCATACACATAGTTAGATTCAAACGGATAGTACGTGCTCGGGAATGCCCGCAGCTAGACAAACTAGGCGGCGCGCAGGCACGAGGTGAGGATTACAACAACGTGACATAGCAAAGGCTACATCCACGTCGGAGAAAACTGCTGGGGCGAGGAATCTGCAAGTGACAACACAGGGTGCCCTCGATAAGAGGATCCTGCAAGCAGAACCTGGTCCATAATCTTGAAGGAAGGGGGGAAATTTCAGAACACCGGGTGGATGTGATCGCGAGAACCTAATGTTGGAGTTAGTAAAATTTTAACACGAATAGGAGAGAGATCAGAGTCCTAGAGTAAAGGTCGAGGAGTAAAAGATCCTAATACCACCCAATTGGCGACGTGGGCCCGTAAGCCACACAGCCAAGTTAGTAAAACAGTTTTCGGTTACTAGACTCAACTTCGGCCAAGGAGTTGGAAAGGGGGATTCCTAGAGGTAGTCGACTCTGATACCAACTTGTGACGCCCCCGGCTCAATCGTGCACTAATCATACATGCAAATGCACATGATCAAGCCTAAGGACTCACGCGAAGATATCACAACACAACTCTAAAACATAAATAAAGTCATACAAGCTTTATATTACAAGCCAGGGGCCTCGAGGGCTCGAATACATAAGCTTGCATACAAGCGTCAGCGGAAGCATCAGATATCTGAGTACAGATATAAAAGAAAACACAGAAAGGCCCTTAAAAGGCGGGACAAAAGAAAACACTATGATCGAAAGGCGCAGGCCTCCTGCCTAGGACCCTCCGAACCTACTCCTGGTCGTCGGCCAACTCGTAGTAGTATCCACCCTCGGGGTAGTAGTAGCGATCGTCAGCATGGGCAGATGTATCCGGGGCTCCGTCATCTGGTTGCATCAAAAGGATATGGGGGAAAAAGAAAGCAAAGCAACCGTGAGTACTCATCCGAAGTACTCAGCAAGCAAGGATCTACACTACATATGCAACATTATCAAAGGGAGGCTGTATATTTGGACTTGGCTGCAGAAATGCCAGAATAGAGAGAAGGCCTAGTCCTATCGAAGACTAGCATCTTCAGTGGTCTTGCAGCATTAGAAGAGTGTAGATTAGCACAGTATAATGTAGTAGTAGTGTCATCAGCCTCACCCAGAGATCCTTTCTCGACTCCCTGCGAGAAAGCAATCCCAGAGCCATACTGTCATCAACCTCGTCCTGAGATCCCTTCTCGACTCCCTGCGAGAAGCAATCCCAGAGCCATAGTATCCAATTCTAGTTGTATCGATCGGGATACAACTCCGAGTGTCCGTTACCGAGGATCCGGCTATGCATAGATTAGTTCTTCCCTGCAGGGGTGCACCAACTTACCCACCACGCTCGCTTAACTCCAACCGGACACACTTTCTGGGTCATGCCCGGCCTCGGCCAAATGACACACCGCAACCCTACCTAGAGCTCAGCAGAGAGGTCCCCGTCGGTCTACATCCTAAGCGCTCAGAGGTCTTGGGCCATCGCCCTATGCACTCCGAGTCGTTGCGTGCAGGGGGAAGCCAGGCACCAGGGGGTGCTAGTCCGTCCCGGCCGCAATGCTGAACTGGACGTCTAACAAAGCTTTCGGCTGATGCATACGATGCAGAGTGCCCATAACTTTTCCCGCGTGATGGTTAGTGCTATCGGGCCAGGGGCCCACTCGAATCAAATATCCAAATCGTAGTGTGTTGGTAGTGCGGTAACGAGCAGAGACTCACGAAAGATGTGACCCCGTCGCCCCGTCTCGAGGACTTGCGGCAAGGGCCAAGAATGCCCGGCCATGCCTCGTATTCTCACTCGGGCACCATCCAGGCAACCCGTCTTCACATCACACGCGGGTACCCCTCAGGGTCGACCCGCCTTTCCAAGTAACAATAGTACAGTCCAAGTATCCATGTGTCCATAACATCAGGGGAATCCGAGGTATCACCCTCGTTGGATTCCTACTCGATGTATCCGTCAAGGTGAACTCGGAGGAATCACCCTCAATGGGTTCACACTTGAGGTGTTGTACGACGGCGTCATTATCGAAAGTGGTGAAGGAGGAATCACCCTCGATGACCACGACCGAATAGCTACTCTACAAAGTTAACATCAGAAGTGCTACACGAGGTATCACCCTCGGCACTCGATAGTAACCCAGTAGGGGTGTACAACTAAGGGGGTGATGTGCGGTGCCGGGACCTGGTCTTCAATCCCGTTGATCGGGTCTTATGATAATCCAGCAGGGCAGTCGGGACAAGTGGGGTCACTGATAGGTCTCTACCCAGCCTATACTAAGCAGTTTAGGATATGGAGGTAATTATCAACAGCAGGTTACAATAAACAGGCTATGCATCAGAATAGGTAAAGCAGTAGTAGCAGCAATTCTAATGCAAGCATGAGAGAGAAAGAATAGGCGATATCGAGATGCTCAAGGGGGGGGGCTTGCCTGGTTGCTCTGGCAAAGGCAAGGTTGTCAACGGTGTCGTCGGGCTCCTGAGCTGCGTCGGTCTCGGGGACGACGTCGGTGTCGGGGTCTACCGAGAGAGAAGAGGGGGGAGAAACAGTAAATACAAAGCAACCAATGTAACACAAAGCATAGCATGGCATTAAGTTGTGCCGGGTGTGACCTAACGTAGCGCCGGGTGATACTGGCGAAGAGGGAATTCATCCGGGAAAGTATTCCCGGTTCCGGACAAATGTCGGACAAGTGACCGGAGGGGGAATGCCCCCTGTTCAGGTAGTTAGAGACGTGTGACGGACAAACGGATCGCGCGTTCGGATTCGTCTCGCCGTTCTGAGCAAATTTCATGTACAAAGTTTTTCGATCTGAGCTACGGATTATTTTATATTATTTTCTAAAGATTTTAGCATTTTCTGAAATTATTTATTTATTTTAAATCAACATTATCCGAAACAGTGTAGGCTGACGTCAGCATGACATCAGCGGCCAACAGGGCGTTGACTGGCTCAAACTAACGTGTGGGTCCCACCTGTCAGTGTCTGTTTAGTCTAATTAGGGTTTAATTAATCTAATTACAGTTTAATTAAACTAACTAATTAATTTGATTAATTAAACAGAGTTAATTGACTTAATTAATTCACTAATTAATTAATTAATTAACTAATTATTTATTTTATTTTATTATATTTTTAAATGTTCTGTGGGGCTGGGCCCCACTTGCCATTGTCACAGGGGGGCAGGGCCCACTGGTCAGTGGCCCATAGGCCACTGGCACGGCCAGGGGCGTGCCCGGGCATGCGGGAGCGTGGCGGTGGGCGCGTGCGGAGGCAGGTGAGCGCGGGCGCGCGCGACAGTGTGTGGCGCGGCGCGGAGGGAGCAGGGACGGGCGCGCGCGGGGCGAGCGGTGAGCGTGATGCACCGGAGCGGGGCCGGCGTGTCGCGCGGCTTGCGGCGGCGAGCAAGGCAGGTCTGGCGAGCGGCGCAGGAGGACGGGCCACGACGCGGCTCGGTGCACACGCGGGGACCGGGCGGTGACCAAGGGGAGAGAGAGGCGGGGCGACGGAGGCCGTGGCCTAACCGTACGTTTACGGGGAGAGGGGCGGCGAGGCTCGACGAGGCCGCTTGGGGGAGAGGTCGGGGACGACATGCGGCGCCGAGGTGGTGGTGGGGGGAAGCGACGAGCGGCGATGGCGAGTCGGCGAGGCGCGGCGTCGTGGGCGCGGGGCGGCGTTGGGCGCGCCCAAGGCAGGCGCGAGCGGGGAAGGCGCGGCTTGGGGAAGCCGGGCGGGGAGGAGGACGAGGAGGCGGCGGCGTGGTCCGGCGACGGCGGGGCGGTGGGGTCGAGCAGCGATGGCAACGGGATCGGGGGCATTCGCTCGATCCAGATCCACGGAGAGGGGGAGGGAGCGAGGGGAGGAGTGGGGTTCGCGGTTAGGTTAGGGTTTCGGTTGGCTGGGGCCATATAGGCCAGGGAGGGCCGAGCTGGGCCGAGGCCCAGTTGGGCCGTGGTTTTTTTTTCCTTTTTGTTTTGTTTTATTTTGCTTTCTTTTATTTATTCTTTTCTGTTTCATTTTTATTTCCTATTTATTTTAGCTTTACAAAATACAAAAATAGTTCCTAAATTAGTACCACGAAACATATTACTGCCACAAAAAGTTTGGTGCAATGATAAAATACTTTGCAATATTTTATTATTCAAAAGGCATTAAATTAATCGCTTAAGCTACTGTTTTATTTATTTTAGTGCATTTAAACCTTTAAAAAATGTGGTTTCTACATGAAAAATACCCAGAGATTATTTGCCACACTTTGAACGTTTTTGTTTTGACATCTAAAAACTTTATTTGTCTGTCTTTATTTTAAATTTGAATTTGAATTTTGAAATGAGATATGATCCAATTAATATTTAGGCACTGTTGATCATGATGACATGGCATTATCAAAAGGGGATTACTGTGGCTAACCACTGGGGGTGTTACAGATATGGCTGCCTGTTTCTGTTGTTCTGTCTAATCGTAATTCGTATGGATCAACCGTATGCCCCGCATCGCACACGTAACTAAAATCTGAACCGTGTTTGATGTCTCCGCCATCGCAAACGTTTTGCATCTTTTTTGACGGTTTTTTTACATCCCCGTTTGTGATTAATGCATCGCACACAGTTTCGTCAAAGGGTCTCTGATCGTAGTGTCGCGTTAGCAGCATCCTGCAGTAGTGCTCCATACCTTGACATGGTCAAATTGCAACAAGAACTTTGGGGTAACCATATTCTTCTTCCTTTATTTTGTGTCATTTTAGTACATTGTACTGTAGAACAATAATTTACAAATTTGGTAACATAACAAACATGTTGTTCAAACAGAAACTGCCTCAGCGTGTTGTGCCCCAAGACATGGCAGAATATGGGGCCATAACCATTGTTTGTCATCCAAATACTAGGGTGTCCAGCACATACTCCATCTCTGATATTGATGGACGTGTCTGCGTCAACAAATGGAACGAGCTCATGATGAAGGAAAAACTCTTGGTGATAGGACAAAAGGTGATGATGTTGCTATACCTGGGAAATCATGGGATTTATCTGTTTGTTTCCCATGTTCCAGATGTGCCTCTCGAGTAGTTACAACACAACATAGTGTGCAAAAATAATTTCCGGTCTTTATAAATCCTTGCTGTAATGTGCGACTTTACTACATCATCATCATCGTACTATTTGTGTTCGTGCACAACATAGTGTGGAAGACTTGTTATCATTGTAATTGTTTTAGCATTTGGAAAGTATTCATCGGAACGCGGTTGGTGCTTATATGCTTGGTGGTACCTTTGTTTTGTGCAAAGGTTTTAATGAAAATACCCATAGACCAAGTTCATTATTTTTTCTACAAACATAGTCGCATAAAACGAGGATGTGTATATCTTTCTGATATCTTTTGAACTAGTTATGATCAACCCTAACCCATTTTTTGAGATGACCATAGCCCTTGATACTTCTCAAAACACTCTGAAAACCCCTCATTACCCTGTCAAAACCCATCAAACTACAACCGAAACCCCGGCCGGCAGGGCTAAAACGCTAGCCCACTTAGCTGTAGCGTGGGTTGTGCGCCGGCGCTACAGTTAGTGGACTTTGCAGTACCGCCGCCCCGTACGCCGCGCTAATACTACACCAAGTGAAAACCCCGACTGACCTGCCCCCCGCACCCTCTCACTTCTATCGATCGTCCCGTTCTCCCCTCCACCCGCCGCCGCCGCGGTAAGGGTTCCTCCCAGCCGCCAGCGCCACCGCCGTCGCCGCCGCAGGTCCCCTCGTCGCCGGCGCGGGTAATGCTCATCCCCTCCGCTGGTCCTCCCCCCTCTCGCCGCCCCCTCTCTTGCCGCCCGCGTGCTCTTGCCACGCGCCGCCTCTCGGTCACCGCCCTCCGCTGCTCCTTCCCCTCTCTCGCTGCCTGTCGCCTACCCACTCCCCTGTTGCCCCAAACCGGCCGCCTCCCCACTCCCCTACTGCCCCACTGTCCGGCCGCCGCCCCACTCTGCATATTGGTGTATTTGTTTGTTTGTAGTGTATATTAGGATTGTCCATCTGTGTTTGTAGTGTATATTAGGATTGATGACATTGTAGAGGTAGGCTTAGGTGAATGTTTGTTCGTAGAGGTAGCTAGGCTTGTGATGTTTGTAGTGTATTAGGATTGGCATTGTTAATTTGTTACTCCCTCTGTCCGAAAAAACCTGTCACTCAAATGGATGTATTTAGCACCAAGTTAGTGCTAGATACATCCATTTGAGAGACAAGTTTGGGACAAGGTTTTTCAGACGGAGGGAGTACTAATTATAGTGTAGTTAATTTCCCTAGTGTCAATGATATATATGAGATGTTTCCCTAGTGTAGTTTTCCTAACATTGAAATAAACCCTATGATGTTTTTCCCTAGTAGTTTCCCTAACATTGAAATAAACCTTATGACGTTTCCCTAGTAGATTCCCTAACATTGACATAAACTCTATATTTGTCTATCCGATAATGAATCAATGCATTGTTTCTATCTATCCGATGTTTTGTCTCTATCTCTGATAAATGCTTGCGTTAGAACAAATATTGATGTTTAATTAAATCTATCCAATCAATGCTTATATATATATAATAGGAAAATGGCACCACCACCATGTCGACTGTGCAAGTCAAGGTGCGCCAGCAGCCTTGCAACTGGCATGGAGGAAGATGATGAAGATGATTTGCACCCACTTGATGAAGCCATCTGTGCTCAAAGAATGAGGCTGAGCGAGGAGGAGGTGTGCAACGTATGGGACATAATTCCGCCACGTGCTGACTTCGTCGGGGTGCCATTCGTGATCCGCCTCACAAGTACCATGGTTGATCGGCATGTCATGGTATGTTATACTTACTGTAGTAATTTGATGATATGCTTTATTGTTATACTCACAAGTGCAAATTATCTGTATGTAGAATCCGATGAGATATGCATAGTGTAGAATCCAATGATATGCTTAGTGAATCTGATGAGATATGCATAGTGTAGAGTCCAATGATATGTTGTGTAGAAGCTAGCCGATGATAAGGTTTAGTGCAGAGTCCGATGACATGCTTAATTAGTGTAGAGTCCAATGACATGCTTACTGTCCGATCGATGATATGCTCTACTGTGTAGCTAGAGTACAATGATATATATACTTACTGTATAATCCGATCGATGATATGCTTTAGAGTAGCTAGAGTCCAATGATATATATGCTTAGTGCAGAATCCAAGGAACTGTTAATAGTGTAGAGTCCATACTTATTAGTAGAATTCATGCTTAGTAGAAATGTAGTAATTTCTTTTGATAGTGTAGAAATCTATACTTAGTAGAAATATATTTGCAAAAGTATGTGCGAGGCTACTTATTAATTGATATGTTTTTCTTATTCAGAAATTGCCAAAGAGTCTATCTGTGAGTTGTGGTATCGAGCCTGATGAAGAAGGCTCTGCTGGAATACGCCTTACCGCAAGGCTCCGTCACCACCTGTGCGTACGGCGTGGACACGGATGGTCGCACACACTTAAGCTCGGTTGGGTGGAAGAGCTTCCTCGTTGGCAAGAATCTTCATGTTGGACAAGCCATCCAAATTACTATCAGGAACACCCACCGCCAAGGCTTGAGGATGATGATCGTCATCGATATCATATAGAACTATATATGTGTGTGACTGCTGAGCCATATATATGCTACTATATGACTACCTAGTAGACTGCTTATGAACTATTATTAGTTCGCCATATGAGATCTATCCATGCATGTTGACTATGTATGAGTACCTATAATGTTTGTGAGATTCTGGTCATATTAAATCTGTTATTGTGGTTAATGATATTGTTATATGAGTGCCTAGTATTTGCGAAATTGCAGTTTATTGAAACGGGTACTGTTCTACAATATAGAAAGCAATTTATTGAAATGGAGGATCGAGGTGGTGTTGGGCCGGTGGCGCCACCTAATTAATCTATCATGTTGTGTTAGTGTTATAAGTAGTAAGGCTATGCTAGGGTACCTATGTACTCCCTCCGTCCGAAAAAGCATGTTACAAGCTTGTCCCTCAAATAGATGTATCTACCACTAATTTGGTGCTACATACATTCATCTAAGGGTCAAGTTTTTTTGGACGGAGGGAGTATGAGATTATTCTATGTTATGTTAGATCAACTATAATGATGTTTGTGGTACTATGTTTTGTTCGTGGTACTATGTTATGTTTGTGCTATGTTCATAATTTTCCTCTTTCCTATTTTTTTTGGAAACAACAAATCAGTTTTCAATTTTATTTGTTCATTCCATTAGATTTCAAATGAGCTTTTCCTTGGTCTGGTCATACAAGGAATTAAGCATACATGACATTGCGTATACAGAAGCTGACTGAAATAATGTAATAACAACTTCTAACGGCTGATGATAAACAAGTAAACAAATCCCACAACAATTACTGAAAAATAAAATCCCGTGGCCATCAGATTTGCCTGCTTCTTCTGATCGATCAACTGCCTTAGATTCTTGTTGATCTTCTTCAATTCCACCTTGAGTTCCGCATCCCCCACCGTCGGAGCGACATTGGCATAGCCCTTATTATCCACCGCCGATGGCAGATCTACCTCTTGGGTTGCCTCGTGCCTCAAATCAATTTAGCCATTCATTTGAAGCCTCTTAATGTATTCATCCAGCCACTCAAAATGCTTGCATGTATTCAACTTCTGAAAAACGGAAGGGAAATCCTAAACCCCAAATCTGAGGAAATAACAAGAAATCTGGGGGCATAATTCAAAGCAAAAAGCCACGAAAGAACATAGGTTTAACCTTCCCCGCTTCTGGTTTGCTCTCGCATTTCACAAATTCCCGCCCATAGTTTCCATTCTTCTCCGATATAGTTGTCAAACGCTTTAGTGGCACGATGCGTGGGCACTCGGGGCATCTGGTCATCGGCACTGCACCATACCGCGGCCATGAGGACGGAGAGGCCGAACTGGACATGGACATCTCTTGTCTCTTGCCGTCCGCCGGCGATGGCAGGAGAAGAAGAAAAATTTGGTGCGGCAAGCCAAAGGGAGGCAATGGTGGGCCTCTGTGATATGTGGTGGGTCCCGCGGTCAGTGGACATGTTTTGGAAGCCCCCAACAGATCGCGCTCGTTCAAAAAATAATTCGTGCATCGAAGCGCATTACTTAGAAATAACTAATTAACCCTACAATCACGGATATATACCTTTCCATTGCAGCGCATATCTACCCTATCATAACCGCCCCCATCTACTTTGTTTCTCCTCACATAGCCATCGCCGGGATCGCGCCATCGCTTCTCAGTCGTCCATGCCGATGCCGGATTAAAAAGGTCTCATCCACGGCTCCTCCCATCTGCGCTTGCAGTGTTGATTCTTTTTTCCATTGATTCGACCAAGAAGTCATTTCCGATGAGATTAGAAAAGCCAGCTTGTGCCATAGTTGAGTAGTTCTGGTGTTGTGGTACTGTTTGTAAGATTCAAGGTGGATGCCAATATAATTGAAGTAGAGGATGTCATGCAAGAGCTTTTTGATTGATAGTTTGTAGTACTTCATCGTACGAACTGGTTATGGATATATTTTCTCGGTGGAGTAACTTTAGTAGACCTTTGAGATATGTGGTATTGTTAAGAAATATTTGGATGAGGTTGTGGATACAGTTTTGCTAATGCACATGTATCTACGTCTAAGTTCTATGTCATTGATTTTACGTGGACATTAGTGAAGAAAATTTCTTTTACTTTTTTCTTTCTTTCATAGTTTGATTTAGTCACTTAGATGTGCCTCACACAGATGAGTTTGTTGTTAGCATATTACGAGTATGAATGACATGACATATGAGCTTTGCATGAAAAACAGCAGTCAATTTGTCTCACATACCATACTATGGGTATATCTGTTGCTGTAGGGACGTCTCAGAGGCGCATAACAACCGTGCGGAGTACGACAAGTCTTTGCGTGAAGCGAGCCGGGAGATCGACTTGAAGGTGCAAAAGGGTCGCGATGAGGTAGACAAGAAACTCAAACAAGAACGTTCATACGCGGACAGGATGATAAAGGAGGAGCATGAGGAGTTTTCCCGTAAGATGACGAAGATGCGTGATGAGATTAAAGAAAAGTTTAAGAGGGACCGTGAGGACATGGAAAAGAAGATTTTCCTTGCGTACAAGGACATGCATCAAACGTTGCAAAAGGACCGGAAGCTTGTGGACAGTATTATACGGACAGAGCGAGTCAGGATGGATGCCTATGTATTGCAGGCACGTGCGGATATGGACAGTAAGCTTGTACAGGAGCGGTCGGACATGGATTATAAGGCCATGCTGGAGCGGGTCCGCTTGGAAGGACAGATGTTGGAAGACCGTGCGATCTTACGGTCACAACTTCAATGCCACAGTAATCCACCCCGACAACATGTCTTCAATTCTCCCCCTGTAAGTATCTCGCACCGATTCTATATATTCAGGACCTAGATATTTTACGATACAAACATCTTAAATTTGTGGCTAACCTTATGTCGGTGATTCATATGCAGGCTAAGCATCATGAGATGGCACAATCCCCATTCACTCGAGACATTGCGATAGAGTCAACCGTTCAATGCCACACCACTCCACCCCAACAACATATCTTCAATTCTCCCCTTGTAAGTACCTCACAACGATGCTATATATTCATAGCCAAGATATGGTATGAACTTTTAAAACATGTGTGTAAACCCACTGTCGGCGATTCATATACAGGATAAGAATCCTGACATGGCACAGTCCCCAGTCACTCCACATGAAGGATACATTCCACATAACAAGGTGACAACGTCTGAGATGGCACAATCCCCAATCACTCCATATGAGGGATACATTCCACAAAAGAAGGAAACAATGCCGCAATGTTGCTATGCACATAAAAATATATGTTTGCCTCTTTACTCATTGAATGTATTAACTCTGATGTGAGATACTAGGTGCTGGTCATGGAATTTTTTGTGCATAGGGACTATGAGATGTCACATGTCCCGAGATCATACTTTGATGAAAGACCGGCAGAAGTCAGTATTTTTGAACCCGGCAAAGTGACCTACGATGTCATTATGCGTGAAATGAGAACTACTTTTGGTTGCAAAATGGGAGCAGATTTGTACTACTTCTTACCCGGGTCTGCGTGGAAGCTGCCAGAAGGAATGGTCTTGATTGCAGGACCAGATGATGTACGAAAAATGCTTTCTGATCTGAATGGCAGCAAGACATGTCACTTGTACATTGTGTACAATAGAACTACGGGTCCTTATCCCGAGGATGACAGTGATCCAGAGGTTCAAATTGTACATGTTACATGCATATAGTCTATGGCTACATCATTTATGAGTTGTTCCTAATACCATTCCTATGTTTTTTTACAGGAACTGCGAATCCGAGAAATGGAGGGCCTTGATAGAGAGCTGGCGGAGAAAGAACATGAACAACTTCAGTTGTATGGTTACATTGATGTAAAGCAGAAAAAGATTGAAGAACATGGGTCGTCGCCAAGCCCGACTCAATCTCCATTGTGCAAACGCAAGAGGTCACTGGATTTTGGCAGCGGAGAAGACCATATATAGTAGGCTCAATGGTTTTTCAACCAGTTTAAGCTTCAAACCAGGATTATTTTGTTTCAAACATAGATTTTTTTGTTTCACACTATGTTCGCAATTATGGTACAATTTATTCATGACACAGGTCTTTGAACAACAATGTATCGAGAATTATGCATGTTTTTTATGACCAACCATACAGTTGTTTCTGAGTTGAGATGGCCTTGCATCTAAACAAGTTTGCCCATCACAAGGGTGTAAAAATCCTATACGTTGTCTTTGTTGAAACTATTTTTCCATGCCTCAATCTACACGTGCGTAATCCTTATACCCTACAAAATCCATACAACGTCGAAAAACAATTTCCAGTTGGCATGGATGCTTGTCATGTTGGAACAAGGGTGTAGGAAAAAATTGGGTCCATTTGAAGCATGCCAAAAAAATCCGTCCTTCCTGACGGACCATTCCCTGCGCCTACCTGAATGGTCTCCGATGAAGAAGGTCCAATTTTTTTTATTTTCACTCTGACACCAAATTTTTCTAGCAAGTGGGCAAGGACACCCCAGTGGGCCAGGCAAAATTTGAGCTAATTCGGAGAAAGTTAAATTTTTTCATGCAAGACGGTGAAAATGTTTTGAAACCGTCATTTTATGTGACCTGCAAACCCTAAAAATTCTTGCCACAAAATCGTCCTCGGGATCCACGCAGTCAGACTAGATCCGTTCCAGGATCGGTATGGCGTCGGGAGCGGAGTCTAAAAGCAGGCGGACCCCCCCCCCCCCCCCCCCCCACGCGCGCGCGTCGTAGTATCCTCACGCGCGTCCGTCGTCACCTAGGCGAGGCGTACCGAAAGTTTAACTTTACGTGCGCACGATCCCAGATCGATCCCCTCCACCGAGAGATCGCGGGCCTGCATGCCTGCAGACCCGCCTCGAGTTGTGGGCCTGCTCCCTTTTCTGGGACAACATGCAATATGGGCCTATTTTGTGTCTCATTAACTGAAAATTTCCAGCAGTAAATCGAAATATTCTACTCGACAATAATAAGAGCTCCATGCTAGCCTTATTCCTGTTCGAAATAGGTCGTGATTCTTAAAGTATTTTTTTGCGGGTGAAATAATGTATTACTCAATCACAAGGTCCATACAATCAATCACTGCAAACTCCAATGCCTCTGAAGGCCCCGAACCTATCCAAGTCATGGTTCTGCCTTCTAGACGAGCAAACTTAGCTGGACTATCACTAACCTTGTTTTGACTAGAATTGATATGAGTAATACAAGAATCACGAACAGACATAAGGTATTCTTAAAGTTGTACATCAAATGATCACATAGAAAATGGAAACGAAAGATGTTGAACTAATACGGTGACATGGCAGTAGAGCCCCAATTTGCTGTGTTGTACAAAAAAAATTCCACACTTAAGTAAATAACCGTCACGATGAAATAGAATGTAAAGACCACGTCACACAAAGCTGAATGGCACACGACTTTGTCTGCCTCATCGTCGATTCATACTGTATGTAGGCATCAGAGTTCGGCTTTGAGATCCTACACAGAAGAATGGAATAAATCACATGGAAAATCAATAATGAGTAAAACACATGCAAAAAATAAATATGATCATATTTGGTACCTCTAACAATTTGCTGCATGTTCGTCGATTGTGACCATCTGCCATGTGACAATAGCTACATCTACCCTGTGATTTTGTCTTCTTCATCTTTGCTTGCAGCCTTTTCTTCGGTGCACCTCGTCCTGGCACATGCACGGGATCCAGAACCTTATCAACTTTCTCCGTTTGCGGCATTAACGGGCCAAACCTAATGCTGTTATGCTGAGCATTAGTTGACTCCTTGTTGTCAGCTTATTCAATACTTGATTGCTTGCCATGATGTTGTGCTTCCAAAAGCATCTTTAGACGCTGATAGTCCTCATCAGAGTGGCATGCCTTGAAACTTGGGGCGTGGCTACAATTCCGCAACTCACGGTACCTTTGCAGGCTTGCCGAATAGTCATACATCTGGGTTTTTTTGGTCGGTGCGTATGCACATTTTGCATTCATAGTCCACCTAGTGGGAACACAACAACTGGGCAGAATTGTTTGCTTTAAAATCCCCAATATGTAAAAAATGTGGGAACATGGTGTGCCTACGCATTCCAGCTTACGACATGAACAACTCACCCTGTGCAAAAGACCTCCTTGCTCCTCAATGCGCACTCCAAACTTTTTATCCATTCTTGCCTGCTTGGACACAACATAGGTGGAAACTTCTGATCCATCTAGTATCTCTCTGATCTGACATTTGCTGACAGCTTCTATACTCCATAAGACAATCTTAAAGACAGTAGGAGTGAAAACTGTTGCGGCGTGTTTCTCAAGCAACGAAGCATTTTCCTCTGTAAATGGAAGGGACTGCAAGGCTTCAACGTCATGGAGAGCATCCTTAATCCGTCGCGACGCAAGGCAACGCTCATAGTGCTCTAGCATTTCAAACAACGACATCTTACCCTCAAGATGCGTATGTAGCACAGAGTTCAAGCTCTCACTCCTCTGATTGCTGCTCAATCCTAGGAAATAACGCCCCTCAAGATATGGAGCACACCACAACTTTCTCATCTGATACATCTGATGCAGCCAAGACTCCTCACTTCTTACTTTATTCCGTTGTAAGAATTGTATCCATTTTATCTCATGCTCTTCAATGGAAGAAGTATCATATATGAAAGATCTGAATTCCTCCTTTACGTTGTCATCATGCAGATGGCGTACAATGTTCTGCTGAATGTGCCATATACATAGTCTATGGTTTGAGTCAGGCCAGACCACCCTGATTGCTCTCTGCATTGCAAGGTTCCCGTCTGTGATCACAGATATCAGATGCTTCTATGCCATGCAATCAGAAAAGGCCCGCAACATCCACTCGTATGCCTGGCTTGTTTCATGAGAAATTATACCACATGCAAAAATAACAGTGCTGCGGTGGTGATTCAACCCGACAAACGGCACGGATGGCATGTTGTCCTTATTGGTTCTATATGTGCTATAAAAAACAATGAAGTCTCCGAAAGCCTCATAGTCAGGTCGGGATTGACTATCAGCCCAGAACAGTCCCTTCAGATGGCCAAGGTCGTCAACCAAGTACCTGAAGAAAAAATCCGGATCTCGCTCTCGCCTCGCCAGCATGTGCATGATCACTGTTTTAGCATCACCGGCACTGATTGTCTCCTGCTTATTAGCATGGCAGAAATTATAAACGTCCCTCTTTATGCAACCAACCTTATCAAATCCACCGTATTGAATGCACAAAATATCCATAATATGGTATTTGCGGATCCTAGATTTTTCCATGTCCGCAATGTCCACTTTCTGCTCATCGCTAATTCGTCTGTGCGAACGCAGCAGACAAGAAAGATCGGGCTAGAGGATGGCTGTGCTGATCGATGAAATTCTTGACAAACCACCGACCGGTTTCCTCCTCTCTCGCAATGACCAATTTAGCGTTACACCCAACACAAGTTAAACTTTGTGACCTCCTCTTTCTATCTTCCATCTTTCTTTTCATGTGCTTCTCTTCGCGAAACCCTTGACGACTACACACAATTTTCCTTAAAATTACGTAATTGTTGGATCCATCCCACTCAACGTAGCTTTACCTCACACTAAAACCTTTTTCAAGAGCATATTTGTTGTAGAATTCATAGCATTCAGCCTCACTATCAAACATCTTGCTGACAACATATTGATACTCAAACATACACTCATCACTTACATCCGCCATGTCTTCCTGCATATGACATATGAAATACACAGTTGGTGTTTATCAATGTTGCAGGTGTAAAATAGCTCATAGGCAAAGATAAGTGCATGGAAAAGACTTTGCTCGTTTGACATGTGAGGGAAACCAATCATCAACGTCCAAGAAGTACTATCCTAGCATGGATGATGACTCGAATAAACTATATTGCATGCACTATGGAAACCTAAAGTGATGAAGACTATAATAAACTAAACTAAGTGAACTATGGAACCAGTATCTCATCTTCCTTTAGTATCTCATCTCAAACGTCAAGTAAGTCACTTTTTTTTCGGTACTAAAGGAAGTAAGCAATGGCCTCAGCATCTTAGTTAAACAAACATGATGCGATTAGCTCAAGAGAAACTATGCCACGATGAAGCTTTCCATTCGTTGTTCTTGGCGGTACAAACCTCGCATGGCAAATACTGCTAAATTACAACGATCATGTAGGGTTGAGGTGGTACTGCATGCATGGTGGATGGGCGCAAGGGCCAAGAGAACGAGCAGAACGCCAAGCCGGATTCATACCTTAAGGATGGTACGCGGGAAGAGATGGGATCGCCCGCCGCCGTCGCCGCCGATTCAGCTGGCGCAGATCCGACCTTCTTCTTCTTCGGTGACGGCGTGGGGTGGGGGGCTGGGGTTGGTTGGGTCGAGGACGAGGACGATGAATTTATTCCTCTCACCGGGCACGTCGAGGACGGAGAAGGTCAGGAGCACGACGGCGACGAATAGATCGGACGAGGATTGTGAACTGGATCGAGTAGACGTGGATCTGGTCCTCAGGTGATCGGTTGAAGAAAAGATATTTCCTCCTTGACCATTATGCACTTATCGGAATTAACATATTAAATTTAATCAATTTTAATTCCCCATAAGATCGGACGGCTAATAAAAATCAGAGGTGTAAGTACTGCTTAGTACTCCGAGTACTAACCCAATCACCGTGAAACAGCTCTAAAAGAATATCAATATCTACAAAACCAAAATTATTCATTATAAAAATTAATTTCATGATTTGTCAAATGGTATTGATTTCGCATTGTCAATGTTGATATTTTACCTATAAATTTGGCCAAATTTATGAAGCTTGATTTCAGACAAATTTTATACGTATAGTGAAAAGAAACAGAGGCTTTCAAGCACGTGAGACTGCACCGCAGTCCATATTTCTAGTATGAAGTTTGCGCCTACCGCTGAAGTCATGCCTACCACGTCCAAGCTGGCACACATACATCGACCATGCAAGTGCGTAACAAAACACGCGGGTAATGCATGCTACGGTTGATAGAAGCTAGCAGTAGAATGCAAGGCCACTACTTGATGGTCATCTACTCCGGAAGAATGAATGAGGAGCGAGCAGTAGCATGCATGTGCAGCACGGCAGGCGCCACCGCTATCGAGTTTCCAAATCGGTGAAAGCATCCAGGACTGGCGCGGCTAAGCTGTTTGCGAGCTTTCGTGGAAACGCCATTGAATCAAAGGGGTGGTGGGTGGGGGGATTCATCCTCATCCATGACCACGTTTCTGCTAGCTTTCCCTACCAGTGTAGCACACCACATCCCGGCCCCTCCCACAGCGCGCGCATGGCTGTAGGCACGAGGGTGGAGCTCCTCGTCCTCTTCTCCACGACCGGCAGCTTTCTTCTCGGCCTGGCGGCGGTGGCCCGGCGGGCCCGTACCACCCGACGTTCAGGCTGGCCAACCAGTTGAGTCCCGCGGTTAATTTGATTGTTGATCCCTTCCCTGCAAGCCCGGTAGATGCATGCTTTCTCAGTTTTCTCTGTTCTCTGATGATATCACTTTTGTCCAGGTTGATGTGGTGGACTTCCTTCTGCGGCGCCTTCCCGTCGTTTGGGGTGCTGCTGGTCGTACAGATCGGCTGCCTGGATGCGGACGACGGGGAGCTCACCAACGTCGAGCTCCTGGTCCTCATCGCCGTGGAGTGGGTCGTCGCGTGTTTCACCTTCGGCTCATCGTGTGCCGCCCTCGCCGTCGACCAGTTCGCCATCCAGCACAACTAGTGCGGCCCCAGGGCCGCCGTGTGCTCCCTGTACCTTGTCGCCGCCGCGATCTCATGCGCCGGGGGGGTTCTCGCCGCCGTGTCGGCCTTGGGGATGCTCTGGATCCTCGCCTCCCGGTTCCGCCCGGCTCACGCGGCCTAGCCGATCAGGTGCCTCGCGGTCTTGTGAAAGTTTAGAGCCTATGATTAGGCATTTAGTGGAGTACAGTACTATATAGTCAGCTTACTGGTTTCTTTTGAACGTAGTTCTGTTGCTTGTAAGAACTCGTGTTTAATTAACAAAATGAAATCGATCGGTAAGTTGATTCCTCTTTGGTAGTAGATGGAGACCAATCCGTGGTGCGCGCTTGTGCCTGTCATCACAATAATGGTGCAAAGACACACATTGTGGTCAGGTCAGTATCGAGATCCTAGCTAGGCCGTCAGTGTCAGGATTCATGATGCGCGCGTGCCTGAGATGAGCCAGAATTGCTCATTGCGCCACCAGTCTTTGAGTTCAATGCCTAACCACATGATCTCGAAGATGCCGAGCGCGATGAGAGTGATCGTGATGGTGAGGACATAGAAGAGGAAGGCGACCTTGAGCGTCTGGACGATGCAGAACCCGAAGAAAGAGGGAAATCGCCGGGATGAAGCAGTTGGTGAGCAGGAAGATGGAAGCGAACGAGTAGATGCCGACGTTAAGGTACGCAACCCGCTGCTGGAACATGAGCTACCGCGACGCCAGGAACACATTGTTCCGGGAGAAGAAGATCTCCACCGACCCCGTCCCCCAACGCAACACCTGATCGACGGTTGTACTATTCTTTTCGTTACTCTCATATTTACATGACATCCTGATTACATTATCTATTTAATTACATATTTTTGCCCTTTGATTTCAACTACTGTACTGTTCTTTCGGAAATTCGTTGGTGCTCCCGGGAGCGCGTGCTCCTGCACGTGAAAAACATATTCCAAAGTGTGAAAAAATTCTAAACAAAAATTTGGCGCGTACATCTCGACATTATATGTGTGCATGTCAAGTTTCGAAGAAAACGGAAATTTTTTGTGCCTTGTGTAAAAAGACAAAAGGATGTCTTGTGAAAAGCATTTTTTAACACTTGATTTTGTCTTTTTCATACTTGACACATAAGTTGTCGGTTTTTCGCGAAACGACTTTGTGAGCATGTACAATATCAAGATATACGCGTCAAATTTTTTTGAAATTTTTTGACATTTTAAAATATATTCAAAACACAATTTAAAAACCAGGAGCGCGCGCTTCCATGTGCGAAAATGCCACTCTCCTGTTCTTTCAATTACTCTCACATCTGCATGTTACTCTGTTCTTTTAAAATATATATAACAATCTTATTATTTTCTGCAGTACTTCCTTTGCTTTGCAAGAACATGTGTAGTGCAAAATCTTGGCCTTTACTTAATTGAAGACTCCAGAGATGTCATATTGAACACAAACCATGGATTCACAATAGCTGTTTGGGTAAAACTTGATGAAAATGTTCACTCATATTTTCATGCAGGCCTTTGGAGAGCATTTTCTAAGTTTTATGTATTGAAAGCTGGCACTAAAATTATACTGCACCTAAGGGCATCTACAACCGGACTTGGCAAATCTGGCCCTCTATACGTCCGCGGACGCGTCCGGGCACGCCCGCAGACACTGACCGGGCACTCCCTATATCCGCGCCTCCACACCCGCGTATCTCATATTCCCTCCCCTATATTCATACTGAACCATGCAACGTTGATAAAAACTACGTAGCTCATGAGCGGATATACAAATGCACAATCGGTTCATCAAAAGATCACAGCCGAAGCATCAAAAGATAGCCAAAGTTCACATAATACACATAATACGTCTGACAAGTTCAAACTACATCTATAAACATGAAATTAAGACGGATCTTCACCACTTCCTTGCCGACCCTTTCCCCTTCCGGTCGCCGGTGCAGCTGTAGGAGTCTGCAGCAGGAGGTGGGTTCACGTCGGAGTCGTCGGACCTGTCGTCGCAGGAGGAATCGGAGATGACGATGTAGCCTTGCAAGCGCCAGACGACGCGGTCTTGCTTGCGATTGAGCTTTGCCACCCTCGCCGCCTCCCGCATTGCCTCTGCCGCCTCCCGCTCAGATTGCTCAATGCCGAGCCGGAGCCGCTTTGCGTTGAGCCTCCGGAGCCGTCGGGCTTTCGTCTTCGCCTCAGTCAGTGACCGGTGGCACGCCCACTCAAAGAAACGGTCCTCCTCGTCGGGCACCCGGCGGCGGAGGGCGGACTGCGCAGACCCGTTGGACCCCCGCCATCTCCCTTGCCATCTTCCTCTCGCGGGGGTGACACGTGCCTCCGACTCCGGAATCCGCATCCGCAGCGTCGGCGGAGCGGGCACTAGAACCCAACACTGCCCGTGCGGAGCAGCGGCCGTAGGTGGAGGAGGCCGTTGGGCGGGAGGAGCAGATCGGGCAGGCCTTGCAGATCCGCTTGCGGGGCGGGAAGGGCCGGCGCCGGCGCCGGCATCGGCGCTGCCGCGACGGGCGACGGGTGGCGTCGCATCAGACCCGGTGCTGCCGCCCGTATCGACTTGCGACCGTTCAACCGCGATACGAAGCGCCAGCTCCTCGTCGTCTCCGGAGTTGCCGTCAGAGTGGCTGCCAGTGCTGGACATGGTCGCCGACGCTAGGGATTTGGCGGATTGGGGAAACGGGAGCATCGAGGAGCGGAGCGGAGCAGAGTAAGCTAGGGTTTCTACCGGACGGGGGTTTTTGTGGGGTCGGGGTGGGCCAACGGTGGGTCAGGCTGACGTGGCGGACGCGCCCGGGCGTGCCCGGGCCACCTCATATCCGCCCTACATTTGGGACGAATATGAGGGGTGCCGGTCAGTTTGGGCATTTGACGCCCGTTTGAGAGCTTCGGTTGGGTCGGTTTTTGTGACCGGTCAGTGATCGGATGGCCTGCCCAGGCGTATGAGATGGATATAAGGCGCCTGGCTGTAGATGCTCTAACAGATGCTGATCATATCATAGATGCTATCTTCCCCGATGACATCATCCGTCCACGGTTTGTTTGAAGTAAGTGTTCTTTCAAGTATCTGCATGTTGACTTAGCAAAATTGAATTAATTATGTAGTATTTAAGTAACCAATTGGGATGTTATTTACTAAATCTATTAAGTTTGTTCCTACCTAGTAACTTTTAATTGCCAATATATTGTTCTTCTGCCTGTTCTGACTAAATAATCACTATCCTCACACTCCTGCACTCCTATCAGAAAGCGCTATCGCCAAGGAGACTCTGGAGTTGCTTGTGTCATCACTTGTTGTGGTGGAGGACGAGGTGGCCAACGAGCGAAGGCGGGTTGATCCAGAACAGCAAGAGCCTCCTGCAAGCCTAGACTTCATCAGCAGCCTCCCCGACGATATGTTGATAATCATCATCTCCCTCCTCCCCATCAAATTTGGCGTGCGGACAACCGTCCTCACCCGGCGGTGGCGTCCCCTCTAGCGCTCCACCCCCCTCAACCTCATCAACGACCACAAGCTCTGTAGCGGGTATCGCAAATGCATGGACGCATTGTCCCGGATCCTTGCCACGCATCGTGGGCCAATCAAAGGCCTTACCATGTGCAAGTTTCGTTCCAACAGCAAGGTTGAAGCCAAGTTTGACAAGTCGTTCCTATCCCCTGCCCTAGATCAGTTGGAGGAGCTCAGTTTTCATGATGGACATCTGTGCTCGCTGCCACCATCCGTGCTTTGCCTAGCACCCACGCTCCGCCGCACCAAGTTCATGAACTACCTTTTCCCCCAGATTAATGTCGTGCCCGCTCTTCTTCTCCCTCAAGTGAAGCAACTCGAGCTCTTCGGCGTCGGCATCTCCAAGGAGGACATGGAGTGCCTACTCCGTGGCTGTACTATGCTCAACACTACCAGAATTTATCTAGTTGCCGACGGCCTCATCTATGCCGACGGCGCCCGTCGGCATAAATGGACATACGCCGACGGCCAAGGGCAGGCCGTAGGCGTAGAATAGCCGTCGGCATATGTGTATCTATGCCGACGGGGGCCGTCGGCATATTACGGCCGTCGGGACAGCTCGCGGTACGCCTACGGGGACCATCGGCATAGACGAGGCCGTCGGCACAGAAAGGGCCCACCTACCCGATCAGCGGCGACCGTTTGACGGCGTCAAAACTACGCCGACGGGGATTAACGTCGGCCATCAGCATAACTATGCCGACGGCTAGGCCGTCGGCATAGAATTGCTGACATCACCGATCCGCGCCGTCGACACGTCATCGATCCGAGGGAGTGAGGGCCCGTGGTGTAGAAGAGATATGCCGACGGCATAGCCGTCGGCAAAGTCCTGGCCCATGCCATCTGCCACGTCATCGATCCGCGTGCAATGCCACGTCATCGATCCGTGGGATCGTAGCTCCGTGTGCGCAGCTATGCCGATGGCCTTGCCGTCGGCATACCTTTATTTTTTTATTTTTAGTTTATATATTTATTATTTTGTATTTTTTCACAACATAAATGTGCCTTATCTAAACAAAAAACATACCCCGATGGTATATCGATTGCCCCCCTCACGGACGTCACTGCCGCCGTGTCACGGAGGGAGGAAACGGTCGACATGGAGGGAATCTGGTTAGAGGGGGGATTCGAGGTGGCCTTCGGGGTGTAGCTATGCTACCGAAACATTGCATGGGTCCCGATGCATGTGTGAAAGTGTTCTGGCATGCGTAGACGCCCGTCTTGGGGCTCCATGGTGTGGCCCCCTCCACGGAAGGCAGAGCCGCCGTCACTTGGAGGGGGGATGGTGCGGGTGCGGTGGAACCAGAGAGAATCTAGTGTTGGGTTGGGTCCAGGCCGTGTTCGGGGATGTTGCTATGGGCTGACCTATCGCAACCAGGTGGAAGAGTCCACCGGTCAAAGCCCGTCTGGCGAAAGTCAAAGGGCTAGATCTACTGGTCAACTGGGATTCGGGGTGGCCTTCGGGGTGTAGCTATGCCACCGAAACATCGCACGGG